>CM051366.1:14386065-14686065 GCA_028015245.1 Cardamine occulta
TTTTTGGTAACATTTATTAATTTTCATTGCAATATATGAAAATATATGTAACGTCCCATTTAGAGATTATGTCATAAAGATTAGATTGGTATATAAAAAGTCAATATGCTTTTCCTTCGTGAAATAATATACAAAATCTTAGGATTTTTTTTCATTATTGCTTTTTATGTTGTTATTTAATAGTATTCATCAAAAACATAACTAGTGCTAGAAGAGGAAAAATATATCTAACAAATCAAAATTTATTAATAGATTAATTTTTAATTTCCCATGAGGAAAGAAAATCGTAATATTTAAGTTTGACCCGAATTGTAATCTTATTATTCACCTAACTATTTTTTTCAACAAAAAACACGTTTTTTTCATTACTCTGTTAAAGGAAATGAGAAAGGAGAAAAAGCAGAGCGTTAATTACACGTGCCCACGCTCTAAAGCGATGTCCTGAATTCTCAGTATATATTTTGTCTATTGTCGTGCTGAAAACGATCTCTAACAAATCAGACAAAAGCCTCGCATCTCTATTGGGATCTGAATCTTTTCTCTGTATAAACAAAAAAAAAAGATCAGAAGAGATTCAGAACCAAAAAAAATGCCTCATGGAACTCTTGAAGTCGTTCTTGTCAGCGCCAAAGGTCTTGAGGACACAGATTTCTTGAGTAAGCTTTCGTTTTTTTTTTTTTTTTTTCTGAAATCCTTAGAATCAGTTTTAGTTTTGTTGATGAGTTTTATCCCAAATGTGTTGAATCTGCGAATGTTTATGTGTACGTGTTCAAAAGTTTGGACTTTTGGATCAAAGATTCAAAATTGTGAGATTTTCTGAATTGTGGTGATGATCTAATGTTGACTTTAACGATCTGAACTTTTTGTGTTTTAAAATTTTGATTTTGATTAATATCTGATCAAATAGCTGATACTAGTGGAGAGATCCAAAATTATTTTGTGAATCCGTTTTATGAAAGTTTGATCATAGATTCACATTTTTTCTTTTGAGTTTTATGTAAATCTTGTGCAAATCCGAATTGTATTCTAATGATCTAGTATAATTGTTGGTTATAGCTTGATACTTTTTTAATTGTAGCATATGTAAAATTGATTTGCATATTCATTTGACTTATTGTGTGGTCCATGAACAGATAACATGGATCCTTATGTGCTCCTCACTTGTCGGACTCAAGAACAAAAGAGTAATGTTGCATCAGGTAAGTTTTCAATTAAGATCAAAGAAAAGATTCGATCTTTGTGTTTTCAAGAACTGAGAAGAAAAATTATGAATTCTTGCAGGACAGGGCACAACACCAGAATGGAATGAGACATTTATCTTCACTGTCTCTGAAGGAACTACAGAGTTAAGAGCTAAAATCTTTGACAAAGATGTTGGCACGGAGGATGATGCGGTTGGTGAAGCAACGTAAGATCCTCAAATTAACATCTTTTGCTTGTTAGAATTAGTGTTTTCGTAATTAATAGATTTAGAATCTAATTAAGGAGATATGTTTTGAAACAATGTAGTATTCCCTTGGAGCCTGTTTTCGTGGAAGGAAGTATTCCACCAACTGCATACAATGTGGTGAAAGATGAAGAGTATAAAGGCGAGATTTGGATTGCGGTCTCCTTCAAGCCCTCGGTATAAAACATTATTGCAATGTTCTTGATTCCGGTTTTAGATGTTAAGTATATAAAAATGCAGAATCTGAAGAACAATGTGTGTGTTTTTTTTTTTTGGATGATGTTTGTTAGGAAAACCAAAACAGGGGTATGGATGATGAGTCTTATGGAGGCTGGAAAAACTCTGAAGCATCATACTAAGAGAAAGAAGAAGAAACAAATGTGTGTTACTGTTTTGATTTGAATCTTGGGAATAAAAATGTTGAGTTTCTTCTTATTCTTATTAATATTCTTGTGTTGAGTTGAGATTGTTTGTAATGATTCAAAACTTATGAAGATTTTGATTCTTTTTGTCAACAACTTGGTTTTGGTATGGAGATTTTTCATTTCTTGAGGTTCAAACTTTGAAATGCATCTGCCACTATTCAATACTCCATCTGTTTCATTTTATTTGTAGTTTTAGGGTTTTTTTTTTGTTACAAAATAAGTGTTGTTTTGGGTTTCCAATGCAGATTTTAAATAAAATTTATTTTATTACCCCTATTATTTTAATGTGATAACCAATGAAAGAACTTGTTTAGTGTATTAATGAAGGGTAAAAAAGAAAATTTGAATATTTTCTTAATTTGTGTGCTAAAACCTAAAACAACAAATAAAATGAAACAGAGGGAATATACAACACTGCAGCCATCAAGAAATGAATTGGTTTTTGCAGGACCGGTTTAAGACTGCATTTAGTACCGGTTGAGATTGATGACAAATGATCTTTTACAAAGTGAGTATTGGAAATGGTTTGATTAACTTAAGAGTTGAGTAAAATTGCGGATGAGATTGAATGCTATTCCAACGCGCGTTGTTGTTGTTGTTGCTTTGTCTACTACAATTAGTTTCATCTGAACCGGTTGACAAATCAATCCAACTGAGCAGGTTAGCAAATCAATCCAATTGAGCCGGTCGTTGTTTTCTGACTTTTTTCCCACAGTGAATAACTTAATTATTCAATTTTTATTATTTTCATTCAACTTATAACATCAATAAGTACTTTTATCAAACAAAAAAAATCGATAAATTTCATTAAGCGGTTTGTCTAATGTCTACGATTAGTTTCATCTGAACTGGTTAACGAATCAATCCAACTGAACCGATCACTGTGCCAATCCAATTGAACCGAAAAACTCGTAATATCATGAGAGAAAGTGAGATCCACGGGATTAAAAATTCCAGATGACTAGAACATGATCAAGAATCATATTGATTTTATTAAACCAACCCTTAACCGGGAATTGGTATAATTACAGGAAAATCGAAATATATATACCGAAATTGATTAAACCGGTTACCAAAGCAATCCTAGTATAGTGAAAATGCTCCAAATAGGTATCGTCCCCGATATTGGGACTAAATGCTGAACTAACCTTTTTGAAAGAAAAGGAAGCTGCATAACCTCCATCTAATCTGTATAACCTTCATTTAACCCAGAAATGTGATATTCCATTTTTAACCTTGATTCAATTGAAAATAATTAAATTGAAATTTAAAAAAAATCAGATGTCATCGTCGTCTTCTTCATCATCTTTTCCCGACATTGAAGAACGAAAGAAAGAAAAATCATCTCCGGTTCCTGCAACTTCTCCGACGATCCTCCTCCGTCACCGACGATCTCCTTTTCTATTCTCCGGTCATCCAGCTCTGAAAGTCCTTCCTCTTCTATCCTCAAACTCCTTCCGCCATTGTTAAAGAGGTGAGATTTTGATCTCTTCAATATGTTGATAATGAGTTTTAATCTCTTCAATGTAAGTGTTATATATGAGTAATAGTTTAAATTCGAGTTTGGATTAGAGCCATTGTCAAATCTTGGTTTGGAATTTACGGAATTCGACGATTGGATCTGGGTAGAATCGCAGATTCTTGTTGGTAAAGTAAGTTCGAAAGTTAAACTCAGATAAACTGAAGTTAAACTATGTTACAGGGTTAAACTAAGCTAAACTAAGTTAAACTATGTTGCAGAAGTTAAACTAAGTTATATTGTAGTTAAACTAAGTTATATTGTAGTTAAACTAAATTATAATGTAGTTAAACTGAAGTTAAACAAAGTTAAACTAAGTTAAATTGAGGTTAAACTAAGTTAAACTAAGTTAAACTGAGGTTAAACTATACACGCTACTTGATGTTTTTATTATTTGTTTGGGAGGGACAATGACGCTCATTTATTTCGATTATGGTGGACATTATTCACATATGGGAGATGTTGTTAAATGGAATCCAAAAGAATTTCAAATATATTCTTTATTTACGTATGGTAGTGGGGAGGAATTCAATTACACATCGTTGATTGAGAAAATACGTAGAAAAGTGAATGTAGATGAAGCGAGGAGATTGAAATTAAGTTACATTCATGGAGTATTGCAGAGAGTAGTATATATATCGATGACAATGATGTATTGGGATACATATGGTTATGTGAAAATAAAGAGCAACTTGTTTTGCCGTGGAGGTAGTAGAAGCTGTTGAATTAACTCGAAAAAGTTCACAAGGTTCAAGACAAGAGATAACGTCCAGTAAATCAAGTAGAGTTATGGGAATTTGTGATGAGGTTAGGAATGATGCTTTGGAGATAATGTAGATAGAGTTGGTTGTTTACAAGAAATTGGAGAATCATCGAATCTTTTCTTTGGATGGGATATTGTTCCTTGTAATCCGGATATTGGAAACAATGAATTGGGTGTCGATTGATTGTGAAGGTACACAAGTTGATTTGGATGTCGATGAGTATCGAGGCACAATTGCTTATCCGGGTGTCGATAACTATCAAGGGTCGGATGGTGTAGAACCAGATGATGTTGTTGATGTTGTAGAGGTTGAATGGGATGATGGCATTGATATGAGGGTAAAACAAGAATTTGATAGTAAGCGCGAAGTCCAAGATATAGTTGATAGAGCTGTACACAAGAATTGCTTCGAGGTCGCTACGATCAAGTCAACACGTAAGTTGTTAGTGTATAAATGTCGAGGTATTGGTTGCAAATGGTCATTACGAGTTGCGACGGAAAAGGGTTCAGATTGTTGGTCTGTTAGAACATACAACAAGATGCATACGTGCTCTCGGCTAACTACGAGTTCAAGCAACATAAAAAAAAAAGGAACACCGCGATTAGTTGCATCAGTTGTGCATGAGGATTATCCGGCTGAATATGAAACTCCAACCCCGAAAATGTTGATTGGTTTAGTGTAAAGAAGGCTAAGTTATAAGGTCTCATATAGTACCGCTTTGAGAGGGAAAAAACTAGCGGTAGCTGATTTACGCGGCAGCCCAGAAGATTGCTATAAAATGTTGCCTTCTTATTTGCACATGTTGGAGAAGATGAATCACGGTACGTTAACACGGCTGGAATGTGGTGAAGGAAACAAGTTTAAGTATGTTTTCTTCGCAATGGGTGCTAGTATAGAAGGATTTCAAGTAATGCGGAAAGTTATCATTGTGGATG
This sequence comes from Cardamine occulta, assembly GCA_028015245.1. NCBI lineage: Eukaryota > Viridiplantae > Streptophyta > Magnoliopsida > Brassicales > Brassicaceae > Cardamine > Cardamine occulta. The sequence goes on from CM051366.1 coordinate 14,391,156, forward strand.
GGACTTTTCTTAAGACTGTATATGGTGGAGTTCTGATTGTTGCAACTGCTCAAGATCCAGAGCATCACAATTATCCTCTTGCATTTGCGGTAGTAGACAGTGAAAACGATGCAAGTTGGAGATGGTTTCTCCAGACGTTGAAAACAGTTGTGCCCGATCACCCGAGCTTGTGTTCGTTTCGACGAAATAAAAGCATCATAAAACTGTAGGGAAGTGTATCCCAATGCTAAGCATGGATATTGTTTGTGGCATATGTCTCAAAATGTGAAATCACGTGCTTATGGCGTTAACAAAAAGAAGTTGCAGCCCAGTTTAGAGAATGTGGTCGGATTTACACGAAGTTGAGTTCCTCCGAGTTTATCATGATTTTAGGATAAGGTATCCTAAATGTGCTGAGTATCTAGATGAAAGTGTTGGCGCTTGTAAGTGGGCAAGATGCTATTTTCCGGAGAAAGATACAACATATGCACCACCAATTCATTGAAAGTATCAATGGTGTGTTCAAAGATCAAAGAAAATACCCGTTGCTACCATTGTTTGATTCGATTATTGCCAAGATTTGTGAATGGTCCAACAAGCATAGGAAGGCTGGCGGAGGTACCACCTACCCAAAAACTAGTACCTTCTGTGTATAAGTTATTGCACGAGATGTGAGATTGCAAAAAGCTACCGAATGGCGAGCTAAACAGTTATATGCTTGAATACACGGTGATTGGAGAAGATGGAAAACGTCACATGGTTGATCTTAGAAGCAAAAGTTGTAGTTGTAGCCGTTCTGATATCGACAAATATCTATGTGAACATGCGATTGCTGCAACTATGTTCCACGGAAAAACGTCCGAGGTCGATCTACACGAGTGCTGCTCACGTTATTATTTTCTTGAGAATTGGGTGACGGCTTACTGTAAGACCATCTATCACGATCCGAATACATCTGCGTGGGAAGTGCCTACTCATATTTCTGGTAGATCGTTTTACCTCCAGATTACCCAAAAAAGAAAGGAAAAACTCAAGAGGCTAGGTTTCCGTCGAGAGGGGAACACCAAGGAAGAAGCAGATCCCGAGGACTTGGAGGTTACTTTAATATGTCGACGTAATGTATTTATTTAAATTTGTTGAAATAAGACTTGTGGTTATTTTTTTGTTGCTGGATGTGTATTTGATATATCAGGTATAACTTCTTAAATCAAGTTAAACTATATCAAATTTAGTATTACCGAGTTAAAGTAGTGTTAAACTATGTTATATTTACTAAATTGTTGAACTCTAGTTAAACTGCTGTTAAACTCCATTAAACACGGTCATATTAACCAATTAAATTTTTCTGAATTCTTCAAGCTGTAAAAAAAAATAATTGGCACATATGGTTAAGCTTGGAAAAAAAAAAAAATTTTTAAAAAATATGATATATTATGCATGTTCACCTTCATATCTCGGTAAAAACCATATACAATGGATGTTAGTTACTTATAAGTAGCATATGAATACTAAAATGAAATATAACTATTATTTAATATATATAACATCATAATACGATGTTAAATGTGTGTTAAAATGTAATTTCTGAATGGTAAACTAGTTTAATTCATTTAATAATAGGGTTAAACTATATTTATGATTTTCATCATGAAAGTTAAACTCTGTGTAACTTTGTTAAACTAGATTTTTAGTTAAACTAGGTGGTTAAACTATATGTTAAAAATAATATGAATAACTAGCGTTTTTTTTTTAAAAAGAATTGAGCGCCTTTTTAATTTTTAATTAATAAATAATATAAAATTCAAAAATATTTAATTTCAAAAATTTTATAATTAAAATTTTAATTATTTAAACTGAAGTTAAACCGAGGTTACACTTTTGTTAAACTTAAGTTAAACTGAAGTTAAACTGATGATAAACTTAAGATAAACTAATTTAAATTGAGTTAAACTGATTTCAAGTACAAACTGAAACACTTAGGCCTTTTGTTTCTTGCTACCTCTCCCACCTCGACCTCCTCGACCTCCTCTACCACCTCGACCTCCTCGACCTCCTCGACCTCCTCGACCTCCTCGACCTCCTCTTCCTCCTTTCTCCCCAGTGTACGGAGTGGTAATAAATTTTGACTGCTTCCGTTTCCTTTTCTTGCCTAACCCTTCATCCTCATTCTCGGGTGGATTGTCCGTAAGCACCTCATGAGGAGGAATCCAAACAACCATTGCAGTTTGAGGATCTATAGCTGCAGATAATAGTTAAACTACTGTTAAACTGAAGATAAACTAAGTTAACGATCTTGTTAAAAATACTTGTTAAACTACTGTTAAACTTGAAGTTAAGTTCCTTACCACTCTTTTCCTCGACGGTAGCACCAGCAGTAGCAAATGGATTTGCACTTACGCCACTAAAATCAGACCAAGTTATATAGCCAACATCCTCCTCATTCTTCTCATCCTCCTCCAACTTCTCCTCATCCTCCACCTTCTCCTCCACCTCCTTATCCTCCTCCAACTTCTCCTCCTCCTCCACCTTCTCCTCCTCCTCCTTATCCTCCTCCTCCTCCTTATCCTCCTCCTCCAACTTCTCCTCATCCTCCAACTTCTCCTCCTCCTCCTTATTCTCCTCCTCCTCCTTATCCTCCTCCTCTAACTTCTCCTCATCCTCCACCTTCTCCTCCTCCTCCTCCTCATTCTCCTCCTCCTCCTTATCCTCCTCCAACTTCTCCTCATCCTCCACCTTCTCCTCCTCCTCCTCCTCATTCTCCTCCTCCTCATTCTCCTCCTCCACCTTCTCCTCCTCCTCCTCCTCATTCTCCTCCTCCTCATTCTCCTCCTCCTCCTTATCCTCCTCATTCTCATCCTCCTCCTTATCCTCATCCACCTTCTCCTCCTCTTCACTATCATCAAACGTCTTAGGCGTCCCTATAGAAATTGTTGAAGGAATTAGTCCATTTGATTAGGTTAAACTACAGTTAAACAACATCTCCCAGGACTGTTGTTGTGAAACTCTTCCTCCACGAAAAAAGGTTCACCACTCTTGGATTTCTCCAGGTGATCAATCCTACTACTCAAACTACCAACTGTAACATCCAGAGCACTAACCTTACCGTTAATGGTTTTGAACCCTTCCATCATTGCCTTTGACATTTCAGCAATGGCTTCACGAATGCCGGGGGGTGCCACTTGATCTTCAAGACCAGGAGCAGTAGCAGCAGTAACAGCAGCAGTAGTAGTAGCAGTAACAGCAGATAACGAGTAGGACGGTTTCTATGAGCAAGATCTCTTTCCAAGAGATCCGTCCATAATATAAGCCCACTATTCGCTAGAATGGTGGTCCAACCATCAACTATCATGTCACACTGTAAATCATCCTCCGGACCCATAATTTTCTCCATCAGATCCCGCTCCTCACCTTTAGCCTCCAAGACGCTTGAAATTTCCTGTTACATATACATAAACAGGGTTAAACTACTTGTTAAACTAAGTTAAACTAGTGTTCAACTACTGTTAAACTATGGTTAAACTAAGTTACACTAGTGTTAAACTACTGTTAAACTAAGTTAAACTATATTTAAACTTACTAACCGTGGAATTCCCAAGAACTGTGTAGATGTCTCCCAACCCGAAACCCTTTGTGTTCAAATCCTTGAACCTGCCCTTGCACATCCTAGGGCATTCGTCTTCGCATGGGACATCCTCTCTAAAATGATTCTTCAAAATTGGAATGGCTTCAAAGGGGAGTATCTGTACAAAACACATAGTTTAACACATAGTTTAACATATAGAGGTAAACTAATTTAACAAATTAAAATTTACCTCAAATGGCAATATAAATCCTGGAACTACGGTACTTGGGCTGACAGTACCCTTCATCCGGCCATAGACTTTCAGGATCTCACTTTCTAAATGTTCAAATGTGAGACGTCCCCATGGGAAAGTCAAACTTTTGGGTAAATCGTCCACAATCCTAAGAAGAAACGAATCTATTGGTCCTGCGACCTTCATTTTCCCCTTAATCACTGTGGCCAGAAACCACAAAACAACCAACTTCAACCTATCCTCCGAAGGACTCATCGAGGACATCTTCATAAAAACATGCTCTACCCAAGGCTTAGCGTCCTTCCCGAAATATTTAGTCACTAGCCGGTTCCCACCGAGTTCTTTATACTCCTCCTGGTATTGGTGGCAATATAATCCGCATAAAAGTCCATGTTCCCTAAGAGAATACCTTATAGGGACTCCATTTACAACAAACCACAATTGTTGTGGCTTCCCCGTCTTCACCAACCTTAGCATGAAACTCCAAGCACCCATGACCTTCCGGTTCTTTTCTTGATGCATATGGAACATGTGCTTAAACTGTGGATGTCGCTTGAACCACCTAAGCTCATTTCCGCCAAGTTTCTTGATGAATTCGACACACTTAAACGGATCACAACGTGTACTCATCTTCGTAACCTTTGAAAACTTCGCTAGGATCAAGATAGAACCCCAAAGGCTGTACAGGTACCTACAATCAAAACAGTAAATTAAGTATTTCAACAGCGGTTTAACAATAGTTTAACTCTACTTTAACTCTAGTTTAACTCTAGTTTAACTCTAGTTTTACTCGAAAGTCTAACTTAGTTTAACTCTAGTTTAACTCTACTTTCACTCTACTACTTACCATTTCTTCATCAGCACCACCACTATTTGTACCCGATTGACCTACTTCCCGAGAATGCTGTAAGAGAAACAATATAAATACATGTTAAACTAGTTTAATTACATGTTAAACTAGTTTAATTACATGTTAAACCAATTCTTAATTACTAATAGTAATCAAATTATTCAAAAAATCTTACCCTTTGCTTTTTGTTTTTCCTCGATTTCTTTTTCTTCTTCGAACCGGAACTATCTCCATGTTCGGTTCTCTTTACCAACTCTAATCCATCTACAGGATCTGTACGACTTTCCACATTTGCCTTTCTCGTCCTCACCATTTTCTTCAATTTTTAAACCGATCCCAAACCAGCAAAAATTTGAATATATCAATACAATTCATACATACACAGAGAATTGAAGAGTTTTAAACCTAAATTGAAGATAACAAATCCCTAAATTGAAGAGTTGTACCCCTAAATCGAAACCCTAAATTCCTAATTTCCGCTTCAACGAAACCCTAACCAAACAATTACTAATCTCTAAACTAAAATTCAAGTTTTTGTAGTTTTCAATTGAACAAGTAAACCTTAGTTTACCTTCAGTTTAACCAAAAAACGAACAGATCTGGCGTCAAGAAGAAAAAGAAGAAACCGAACACGAAGAAGAAGAAGAAACCGAAGAAGAGGAAGAAACGGAAGATGAGAATAAATATGAACAGATTGATTTTGATTTTGAGATGAAAGTAACCGAAAACTTACAATAGATGAAGAGATAGAGTTGGATTTTGTTGTTTGAAATCCGTCGGTTTCAGCGGGGAGTGGGGAGTGGAGATGTCTGTGAGAGCGAGTGAGGAGAAATGCGAGTGAGGCGAGTGGGATAGAGAGAATGAGTGGTTTTTTTGTAATAAACACAACCTTCCTCAATTAAAATGGTCATTTACTCAATTTTATGATTAAAAGAAAATCAAAACAAAAATAAAAACATTTGGAGGTTAGTCTGGCAACTTCGAAATCGTAGAAGGTTACTCCAGCATTTGATTCCCGATATTGTCACCTATAACTCAATGGTCGATGGATTATGCAAGCAGAAGCACCTAGATGAGGCCAGAGAGATGTTTGATTCAATGGCTAGTTATAAGGAAATAGGGTCTGGTTTTTTCTTGTGATGAGGTCTTGATATTGTTTCTGTACGGCTGTGATTCTGTGATCTCCATGGTGTTTAGATTGACAATGCAGATCCATGTGAACCAAGCCTTAGCTCCGTTTTCTACTGCAGTTATCTCTGTATATTAACATCAACTTGTTGAGTCACCTGTGGTCAGTTATTCCACCTTGAATGAGTTGAGATAGTGTTTTGGGAATTTGATCCAATGCAGGCTAAAATAGAGGTAATGGAGCTAAAGAATTATGGGTGATGGAGCAGTGAGTGGTTCAATGCTAGGAGTAACATCTTCTTTATCCTTTACACAAAAAAAAGTTTACTAGTTGTTTATAGAAGACCAGTGCTTGTCAATGGTTCACAAATTACTTATACGTACGGACTACTATTGTCATGTGTAACCTATGAAAAATGTTGCACCTGATTCAATAGCGGCAGCAAATTCTTTTCTATTCTACGATATGATCTTGTTTGTAGAATTTTTTTTAATATTTTTGTATATATATTCAGAGAAAGTTATATCAAGCAGACTGTCTAATCGATCAGCCTTTTCGATAATGCTTTTGGTTATCATTTAGGATTTAACATTTTATCATATTACTATGCTGTGTATTTTAATTATGGCCTTGATTGTTTGTTGTAGTTTTTGAAACAGTTTTTGGTTTTAAATTTTGAAAAATCTAATTTTCATCCATTCAAGATTTTGCAAAAGTAGATTCACTAAAAGTTAGGGAAACTAGTTTTTCTTTTTATGGTTTATCTAATTTTCAAAAAAAAAACAAAACCCACAGTAATATTGTTTCTCCATTAAAATCTACACCAACAATAATAAAAAAAACTTAGGGCCTTGAATGTTTACAGTTAGAGATAGATTTTGGATTTCGTTTTTGAAAAACTTATTATTTAACCATTCATGATTTTCAGAAAAGTAGTTTTCCTAAAAATTAGAGAATCCAGATTTTGGAAGATTTTACCAATTTGCAAAGAAAATCTATAAACCATATCTTCTGGTTTTTACCATATTAAATAACTTTTCTTTTTCTATTTATTTACAAAATCCAAAATCTAAAAACTAAAATCCAAAATCTAAAAACCATAAATTATAATCTAAAAACCATTTAAAAACCAAAAAACATTCATGGCCTAGGGCATGAATGTTTTAGGGTTTTAAGTAGTTTTTAGATTATAGATTTTGGTTTTAGAGTTTGTAAAAAATAAAATAAATAAAAAATTTGAAAACAATAATCTCATTCAAATAAACTCAAAAACTAAAAAAAAATGGCTTTTGGTTAGAAATTTGCAAGAACTCACATAATCTAGATTCCTATTTTTTAGGAAATCCACTTTTTACATAGTTTTGATTGGATAATTAAATGGTTTTTGAAAAATCAAAAACTAAAAACCATGGTAGAAACCATTTAAGGCCTCAAAAGCTATAAAACATGGTAGAAACTACTACCATTCAAGGCCTCAAAAACGAAAAACAAAAAAACCATTTAAAATTTACCAACTATTGGTTTTTGTTTTTGTAGTTTCTTCCATGTTGTAACCACAAGTTAAGATTATTATTCATATGTTTTTTTTTGTTAAAAACAATTATTAATATGTTGTGTGCAAGAAAAAATAAAGTAGACATTTTTGAAGATACTGAAAAGTTCACTCTATAACATGAAGATTATTGGATGATTTACATCGGACAAATTGACTGAAAGAAATCATCCCTTATATTTATATGCCTTACAGTCTTGCGATTCGTCAGCCTTAAAGTGGTGAGGTTTGGGAATTCAGGGCTTACATCTTTCGTTTCACTGCAGCCTCCTAGTAACATCCATGTCACTTGTTCCTGATCAACCACTCGCAAGTTCATATCAGTTGCCACAACAACCTTGTTTTTAAACTTTCCACAGTCATTGAGTAGCCACATTGCCAAATCACGGACTACATCATATAATATAATAGACAATAGTTTCCTTTCACCATATTTCTTTACTAAAGAGACACTAAGAAAGTTTCAATTATCGTATGACCCTCATTCATGGCTCTTTCAATACCCCTGCTGTCATCAGTAAACCCCTCGATGATCCAACAGTGGCAAGGTTGGGGGCATTCGTGGCTTACTTATCTAAGACTTTAAATCTATGAGTCGATTACCTTTCAATTCACACTCGGACTTGGTTGGTTAAGATTGTGTTAGTAATAGTATATTATTACATATACAAAATTAAATATTTAGTTGGCTAACATGCTTTTTAAGTAATTTCTCAAATTATATATTTTTATTAACATTTAATCACTTAGTTTAGTAATTTGTGTATATTTTTTATATCGAATCATAGTTTTTTTTTAAATAGGTTTGTTGATGAGAAAACCGGTAAAAAAAGATGAAATGGAGAATATTCATGAAAATTGAACCAAAAAATTGTTTGGTCAAATATATATAGTTTACCCAACAAAAAAATTCTATATGAGTAGTGCACAAATAGTGTATCCAAAATTATCATTTTTTGATATCCAATATCTAATCATTTAAAATAATGGATTTTATATATGTTGGTCTACATGATATCACAAGGTTAAGAAACATACCAGTGTTATTGGTTAGATATGAGATTTTCATAGCTTCCACAATAGACGAAGAGTTCAAAAATATTGTAGTAGTAAATAAATCATCTCCATTTTGAACTCTCTTTATTCTTTTAAATTTCAATATAAAATCCAAAAATATTGTCGTAATAAATAACACATATGATATATGTTTTTGGTTTTGTCATGTACAAATATTTTTTTTCTTCATTGATTATACTCTAAACTAATTTTCTTTTCAACATGAGCTTTTTAAAATGACATTAGCAACTAAGAGCACATACTAAGCAAGATGGATAATCTTCTGCAGAAAAATAACCCCAACTCAAAATTAAAATAAAGAAATGATCAGTCTATATCCACTAAAGTTTGAGTTGAACAGTAAGGAACAAATAGCATATTTGTATTACGCTATTACTCGCTAGTCACTAGCATACTTGAACAGATTTATGATCATAAGTTACAATTTTTAGTACATTGCCTACACATATTTTAATTCTTCTTACGTTAAGGTCTTTGAACAGCTTCAACTAAAGAGCTTGTGAACTCTCAAGATCTCTTTAGTTTCCTGCAACTGTCTGTTGCATACTAGTAGTACCCATGTAACTGCAACTAGGTAAGCTTGAACTTGCAACCTGTACACATGGAGGACCAGGAGACTTCGTTCTCTTGGATTCAGGTTCTTCATTCACTGAGATTTTGATGTTGGAGAAGCTAGGCAATCCGAAATCGGGTAAAGGTAGATTACTATCAGCCTTCACAGCAACTGCAAAGTGTTCCTCCAAGTACCTACGGATTACCGAATCATCATCTATTCGAGATGAACTTGTGAGAGGCTCAAATGGGAAGTTTGGGCACGGTTCAGGCCAATCATCAGTCTTTTTCTGAAGGTTTTTGGTAGGTGCTTCAATGTCTTTCTTCTTGATGTTCTTAGATGAACATTGTTTCGCGTTCTTCTTCCGCTTTTTAGTGCCACTGATGTTCTTTTCTTGTGTGTTGAAACCAAGCTCAGTGGTATTGCTGAGATCCTCCGCAGATGATCTAGCATTAGAATTGTCAAAGCCAAGTACAGAATGTGATGGGGCTTCTCTGAATGGAAAGAAGACGGATGTTCTCGACTCATCAGCAATTTCTTCTTGCACAGCTTGAGCTTCAAGAGGCTCTTCACTTTTATCTCCTAATTCCTGAGTCACTTCACCAACCTTTGATGAGACACTTATGTGCATCAAGTCACTCTCTATGTCAATGATCTCAATGTTTCTTGTTCCTATTCCTTCTATCCCACTTTCATTCCAATCCTTCTCTACCAAACTATCACTTGCAGGCTCACAGTCCAGGTTGATTTCAATAGTAAATGATCCAGTCAAACCAGGAATCTCCTTCGCGTTATCGTCACATTCAACCACAACATCATGCAAGTTTTTCTCTTCAAAAGACTCGACACGAGCCTCTCCCGAAGCATTCTCTTCTTTTGAGGTCTCAGCTTCAGGAACTTTGTTGTCACTGTCACTACTCACATCCTCAACTGCACAGACAAAAACTATGTATCTTCACTAACCAACAAATAAATTTTCTCTGTACTCTTACTCTAATGGTTCTTTTTCTCCACTTACTTTCAAACAAACATTGCGTTTTTGCTCGAGACTCCGATTTCTGTATTCTCTCTGGCTGTGACCGTAACTATGAATACATAAAACATACATTTCCCATCAATACATGTTAGTGAAGAAAACATACAAAAACTGAGAACAAATTCACTTACTGAAGTAGAGTTTACGTAAGACAAAATCTCCACATCTTCCCGCGAACCTTTGTCCGCTACATATTCACTCTCTGAGAAATCTTCTTCATCCTCCTCAATTGCATACGACTTGTAAAACATAGAAAATGTATCTATCATGAGCTACTACAACCTCGTTTCAAGATTCTAAACTTCCAGTCATCTTACAATTTGATTACACTCTATTTCATCTTCTTCACTCGATGAAGCTTCAGATAATTCCACAATGTTCTCATACAAGAATGCACTCGCCTTTGATGTGTTCACATACATCTACAAAAAAAAAAAAAAAAAAAAAACAAGAACAAATCTTTCACTCTCAATCACAAAAAATGTTTACCAAAGATTACTGCATTATACATTGTATTGGTTTCCACCAACAGAACCAATCCTCGTCTCCGCTTTCCAATCATTTGGAAGCCACGAAGGCCTTTCGCTTATGTTCTTTCTATCTTTAAATGCTTTTCGCTGCAACAAGAGAAAGAAACATTATTATGTAAAACACAACAGAACAAACAATTTTCAAGTGTTAGACTCATACATTTGCTTTCTTTCTCTCGATTACAGATTCTTTTTCTTCTTGAATTTTCTCCATTTTTATGTATTCAAGAACATGATCCTTGGTAAAGAACTTCTTACCCGTTCTCAGTTGCGTATATGTCTACAACAACATGGAAAGAAAAAAAACATTTGTAAGTTTCCATTACCATGCATACAACAAGCAAAAAAATGATCCAATTTTCATAAACTTTCTCAATGAAAGATCAGATTTTTTCTCAATTAAATGACGAAATTTACATAAAACTTTCTCAATAACAGGTTGAATTATCAAATTGATGATGAGTTTTTCACAATTTCTCTCAAATTTGAAGTCGAGTTTCTCAAATTGATGGAAATTTTCACAGGGATGTTAAAGACCAATGTCTCTGCATTGAGATTAGAACATCGAAAATAACAAAACTTGCGCATCAAAAAAGCTAAGAATCAGTGTGAATTGAAAGATGAAAGAACACAAAACCACAAAAGTGTCAATATTTAGTGAGTAAGTACCCTAGTTTGGCGACCGCGTTTTAGAACTGTAGAGTGAACAATCCAACCGACGGGAAGCCAATCCGGCGTAGAATCTGCCGTAATAGTTGGTGGAAGCTGACGCAACATTTTCCGGTGAGAAGATTCAGCCTGAGACACAGGTTTTATTTATTTCTTTCCGGTGACAAGTTTTGTCACTGTGGGCCGATTTTGAAGATTCAGCCTGATTGTGTGTCTGAAAGCGACAGAAGAAGATAAAATATCGCTGACGTGGTTTTTTATTTAGGAGACACGTGACAATAATATCTGAAAGCTTTACATGTTAATCACTATAGAATGTTTATTATTGATATTAACCCCAAAACTTTTCTTTTTTCACATAGACCCAAAAGCTTGTCAAAGTCATAAGCTTGTGAGTTGTGACCTTTGAGTTAGAAAGAAGTTGCCCAAAATTTTTTGCCACAAAACAAATATGAATTTGAAAAATGGAAATTCAAATTGACATGTTTTTGCCGGCTAATTAATTAGAAAATATATATATGTTAGGTTGTTTTTTTTTTGTGTGCAACATATGTTAGATTAGTATCAAATAGGTCAGCTTGTTAAGTTGAATTTTTTATATACGGTGTTTTTTTTTTGTGTCTGGTGAATATATATATATATATATATATATATATATGTCTTTAAAATTTATGTAAAAAATGTATTTTAAAAAGAAAAAATATATTAGTCGTCAACATTAGTTAGTCTTCTTGTTTTGATTTTTGTTCCGACTCTTTCACACTCTCGTTTTTTAATATAAAAACAAACAAAAAATTAGGTCCGTAGATCTTGATTTTAAATGCAGGTTAATTAGGATCAAATTTATCCACATATTATGTAGAGATGTGTTCTTTTTTTAATGGTCAACGAAAGTAGAGATGTGTTTTTTTTTTTTTTTTTTTTAGCCGGCAAGTAGAGATGTGTTTATATTTGCCTTTTTAGTATACTCAAGCGCAAGAGCATGGCCGTGCCGTGTCTTGCGTACCCATTTTGTTGACTCGTAAACTCATAATTATCACTTCAATTATTGGTAAATTTATACAACTGTTTTTACAAATTACAATTATCTTCACTTATTTAAAATAACAAAAATAAAGCAAAAATGATCTTCTTCTTTTTTAATTTGTTCAAATACGAAAATGATATTTTTCTTATTAGTCAATCTTAGCTCTCATTCAAACTAAGACAACGAGAAAATCAGCTGATACATATTTTTTCCACATCGTATACAAAAAATGTAAATCTGAAAATAATACAAAAGTCTCTGTACGTATATCTATCAATATCATACACCATATACAAAACAAAAGAAAACTAAAGAACAAGAAATAAGAGAATTTGTTGACACACATGTGAATAAAACCCTAAAGCAAATTCGATATCATATAATGAGGCCAAAAAATTTCTAACAATAAATATATCATTTGTTGTGAAGTGGGTTAGGACCCTCGGGAACTTCTCTGGCGGAAACTCCATAGATCCGATCGTACTTCTCGCCGGCGTTCAAATCCGATAACATTCTCTCGCTGTCAAAACTTAATCGCCGGAACTCCCCCATCTCCGTCTTACTAGAGAGCTTACGGGCGCCTGAAGAGAAATGAATCCCGGAGAAAAGAAAGATCATGACGATTAGAAACGATAATCTTTGGCTCCAAAATCTCATCTCTTGATTTTTTTTTTCTTTCCGTAAGTGTTTTTGTTTTTTGTTTTCTTGACTAATCTTATTTGATGTCGATGAGTTAAGCTCATGATTTATATTAATTACGGGATCGTGACATAGACTTGTAAGCGAAGGAAACAAACGAAATTCCTCTCGAGTCCATTGAATATTTGGTAGTTTAATCGTATGGAAAGACGACACTAACCTTTCCTTTGACTAAAACAAAATTTAAACGTATTATACTTGTATGTATATAATTGATGTAACAGTGAAGGTATCTAGAAACTATATGGCATCATCAGACATACATATTACTTTAAATTTTCAAGAACATCCTAAGTTACAGTTTTGGATTTTGGAATATGTTTATAAGTTGAAAATTGGTTTAACTTTGACTTTACATGCATACAAAATTACAAATGGAGTAAAAACAGTAATATAATATGACTAGGAAATATATAAAATGAAAAAAAAATATTACGTTTTTTTTGTTAGAAAGGTTGAACTTTTTTTTGTATAATTCCATGTTTTTTTTATTTGGTAAATGGTGTTTTCACAAATGGGAACTGGATCCAAGGGTGTGTTTGTAAATTGCTCATTTGGCTCGGGTGGAGTGCTCGCGTGGGTCACTCTGATCCGTCAATGATCACACCGTTGACTTTCAAATAAGTATTTGTTTTTTGGGTTGGCTCCTCGAAATAATTATTTATGTAACGAGTCTTGACATGTACAATTATTTACGCGTTAACATATTTGTATATCAGTTCTTGACAATATTTAATTGATTTTTTGTTTCAACTAACATCAACTGTAATTAACAGAAAAGATATATATATATATATATATATCAGTCAATCAACTAGATATCAATACATGTTATTTTTGCTTAGATGCATATACGTAAACTAATACGTGTAATTTGTTTTATTAGTTTTGTGAGAGACAAATACACAACTTATTATATATGTTCCAACAATTTTAGCTCGTTAGCTCATTTTTTCCCTACAAAATAGTTGTATGATAAAGCATAATGGGAAATCTTGTAAAAGAAATTACCTCAGAATTTGCATCACTCTTATTTCGGAAGTGTAAGATATAACCAAAGTGAGTATAAAACTGAATTTTACTAGAATTTGTAAGTCCTTTTGGATGAGGACACGTAAGGGATATTGACGATGTGCATGTGTCAATGATGACGACTCTTCATTACTTTTATACTAGTAAATGCACAGCTCAACGAGTATGTGAAATACATGCATACACATGCCACCACTCTCTAGCTAGTGTTTTAATTTGTCAATTGAATTCATATCTCAACAGTATAAAATATTGGTATTTTCAACGAATATTCATAGTAGTTTTTTTTTTTTTTTCCATCAAAATAAATTATGGTATCATTGACTTTCACAATCACAAATGTTAGTAGATTGATATTAATACAATCATGTTGCTTATTTAATGCGTGTCATGTCAATTGGCTCATAAATCTGAATTCATTTAATTTTCTAGCAATTATTTATATATTACAACAATAATCATCAGAGCATAAGCATCATTGAGTCGTCGGCTATATCCTTAGAAAAATATTTGTGTACAAAATTTTGCTTGGAATTGATTGGATTACTTGTTTCATGTGTCAGAATTTTTAACTGATATTCCAGTTAAGAAGAAACGATCCATCTTTCACAATCAATGTTGATACATTTCTCTCTTCAAGAGAATATAAAATGTAATAATCATCAAAACCTGGTTCGGTTTATTTTCGAACTGGAATACCAGAAATACCTTTGAGACCCATCTTAACCGCGGTTCTACGGAACAAAGCAGGAGGTTTCTCTAAACCAATAGAATGGCAAAACCGGTTAGCTAACTCAGCTAACGTAGTTTTATCTCTACCGGTTTCTCGAACCGAGTTGTAATAACCGAGCCAAGCATGGTATGCTGCTTCTTTAATACTTGTATCAATCTTAGCCATTGACTGATCAACCTGGTTACACAAACATAACAGTCATCAATGTCATTCAGCAATAAAACTCGGGTTTGACTTATAACAGTAGTAAATTCAAACAAACCTCAAGTTTAATTCTTGAATCAAGATCTGGAACTTGAATTGGTTCAAGAGGCAAATCTTTAAGTTCATCAAGAAAATATCTCTCCCATGGCGCAATCAAAAGCAATCCTTCGCCTCCTTTGCCTTCTCTTCCGGTTCTACCAAGCCGATGTATATACTGTTCTCTATCACTCGGTATACCAACCTACCAACAAGATTAAGACCAAGTCCTATCCGTTAAGTACTGATAAGAGATTGTTCTTGGTATGAAAATGTTCTCTTCTTTTGTGCTTTACCTGAATAACTAAAGTAACATCTGGATAGTTCATTCCCCGAGCTGATACATCAGATGTGACAAGAATCAGTCTTTTCAATTCTTTAAACTCGTCTGATACACGTGTTCTATGGAGCTGAGGCTTTCTAGCATGAATCTCTCTAACGTTCAGTTTCATTTCCCGGAGAAGAGTATACATCAGTGATGTTACCATACCAGTTGAGCAGAAGACTATTATCTACCGAGAATGAACTTGTATAGTTATGAGAATTATAAAACGTAAGAAAAGCAAAGCGTTTGTTTACAAGTTTTAGTTACCTTATAATCGACTGTGTTGTTGATGTGCTCTTTCAATAGATGAGGAACTAAATGGAAATGAGATTCATGTGGAGCAACAATAAAAGATTGCTTTACCTGAGAGACCAAAGCAAGGGACTCGTTAAGTTGTTATCCAAATACAAGAATCAAGCTTTTGAGAAAAAATAGGAGTTAAAGGTTTACCTTATCATGGGTTTCTACACAACCAAGACCAATTGTGTCAATATAAGAGTGATCCCTTTTCAAAACAAGCTGTGATACTCGACGGACCTGCATTAAACCGTGTTTTTTTTAACTGGATTCTGTGATAAAGGGAAAAACAATATGAAGTTAGTTATATAGCCAATGTACCTCTTTTGGAATGGTTGCAGAAAAGAGAAGAGATTGTCTCTGACGAGGCAAACAATCTATGATTTTTTCGACATCTCTCCTGAATCCTAAGTCTAGCAAAAGATCAGCCTCGTCGACTATAAACAATTTAAGCGCCATCAAACGCGATGTTAAGCCAGACTTATTCTCTATATGATCCAAGAGCCTTCCCGGAGTTGCAATTAGTATCTGCAACAAGAAGCAGAAAGAAAACAAGATTTACCACAACAACTAGAAATATAAACAATTCCTGTGAGACAAAGAATAACAGTTGGTCAAACCTGGCATGGCTCGGATTCTAGGCGTTGCTGATCAAGTTTGAAGCGGGTACCTCCAATTAGAGTCTGAACACCGATCCCGTCATGGTATTTGAGCAAAGCCTTGCCCTCTGCAGCGATCTGGCTTGCAAGTTCTCTTGTGGGACAGAGGATAAGAGCAAAAATCGGGGGAACTCTATGAACGTTTTTACCACTGTTCATAGCTTTAAGAACTGTTTCAAATGCAGGAAGCTGTTTTTTTCAATTTAACAGCGTTATCTAAAGAAACAACAAAAGCTAATGCCACCATGATATTGGGGTAAGGGATTGTAAATTACCAAAAAGGCCATGCTTTTGCCCGTCCCGGTTTTGGCTTTGACTAACGCATCTCTACCTGCTTTACATAAACCATAATCCTTAGTCAAATGCTAATTCTGTGAACACTTGAGAGAAGAAACCAAACAAGAAGAATACATACCGTCGAGGCACTCAGCGAGAGTGGCATCTTGTACTCTAGTCATCTTAACAATGCCAGATTCGGAAAGCGCCTTTAGAGTCAAAGGAGATATACTAGACTCATCAAATCTGCAACCATAACAAAATGGGAAAAAACCTCATCATCAAGATCCAAAATTGACAGATCAAAAGACTTATTAAACATACCTTTTCGCACTGTAAATCGAATCACTAGGCTCTTGCTTCTCCTCCATTACATAATCCACAGATTTTCTTTTACTTAAACCAACTCTGACTGTATTAATATCCAACGGAGGATAAAGCTCTTCATCGGTGACATTACGATTAACTCTCTTCGTCAGTTTGATATCGTGGTTTCCTAACGAAGCACTGCTTCCTGTTTTCCTCAAATCAATCCAACCTTTCATCTTTCCCTCTTCTTCGCCTTCTTCTTCAGAATCCTCTTCAGTTGAACTATCATTCTTCCTAAACTTCCTTTTACTAAACAAACCTTTGTTCCTTATAACTCCGACAACATTACTAGAGCTCTTCACTTTCTCCTTCTTACCAGCAAATTTAGGAGAAAATGGACTCAAAGTATCAAACTTTTTCGCATCAAAGTCATCTCCTTCATCACAAGAACTCTCATTTCTCTTAAATCTACCTCTACTCATACTCGAAAAACCTCTACTACTACGATCAATACTTGAAAACCCTCTACTACTACGATCGAAAATTCGATTATTACCCATTGAAGCAGATACCTCAGAAACGAATCTCCTCACACCAATTGGCGAATTAGAAGCAGAATCAATCGAATTGGAACTTTGATCAGATTTCTTAACTGGCCCATCATCTTCATTCCACAAATCCTCTGCTCCAGCTTTCATAAACCTATCAGCCAAAGATTTGATATGTTCTTTGGGACTCATTGGTCCGTGGCTATGATGGCTTGGCTTCGTCGTTTTCTCGTTTGAATCGGAATTTCCCCACATTTTGGCTCGGATCTCGGTTCGGATTCGAGCTTCGTAAAGCTGTTTCTCTTGATCTAAGAGCTTGTTCTCTTTCTCTCTAGCTTTCTTCTCGTGCAATCGTTTCCATTGCCACTTGTTCAGTCCTCCAGGGAAGGTTCTCGGACCACCACCCATGTTTCGGGTGAAGATTCGAGTCCAGAAAGACCCTGTGAATGATCCAGATCGTTCCCGGAGAATTAACGAGTACATTTCCGGTAACTCTGTTTTTTTTAGGGTTTATGTTTTAAAAACTATCGAAATGCTTTTTCTCCTGAGGTTTTAGGTTTTGAGGCAGTCCGGTCCGATTTCACAAAATCTCGGTATGCAATTGAACCGGGAAAACTTTAGTATCCCATCAAAATCTCGTTTTTGCAAAGAGAGATAGCCAAATAGGTATGCAATTGAACCGGTAAACCAAAATTTAACTGAAATTAAAAGACTAGATTTTAATATTAAATCAGTTTGTTTTAGCCTTTGATATCCGGTCTGATTTTCAAGAACAATTGAGTTGAACCGGTAAATTCCAAAAAAGAAAGAATATTATATTAGCATTAGCCCATCAAAATCTCATTTTTGAAGATAAAAATATCAGATTTTGATAAAAAAAGCCGTTTTTTAAACTCACTTTCAAGACATTTTTATAGAAGAGAATACACTTTGATGAAGGAAAGAAAAAGCAGAGTTTTTGTCAAAATCCCATCAAATCTTCTCTGTTTTAATTTCTTCTGTTTCAACAACTCATTGATTACAGAGTAAAAAGAATGAAGAGAGAAGTTGTTGCTCTTTGTGTCTCTCTTGAAAGTTGAAAGCATTCACCAACATAGAATGTGACTCTTCTGCAACTTCATAGAACCCTGTGACGAATTTTTCAACATGGCTTCAATTTCTAAGCTTTTGATCGGTAACTAGCAGCATTCCTTCTCGCGCAGCATCCAACAAAGTAAACCATTGACTGTAAGGTGTTTTCAACAAAGAAAACAAACAATTCAAGAACCACAAAAGTCGAAAAAGTATGTGTTTAGGATTGTTGTAGATGGACAATCTTTTAAAAGCTTTGAAGTTATTTGCATATCACCTTTAAAAAAGGCCTATACTTTACAAATCTCACAAGAGAAAGCTTTGATCTTACCAAGACAACAAACAGAACCACATTAAAGATCGCAACAAGTCGCCACTCGGTTTTCATGTACTGAGCTACTCCAGCTCTGCGATTATTAATAAAATGAAAAAGAATAATTAGTTTCATCTGAAAAAATGAATGACACAATTGTAACAAAAGAGCTTAAAGAGGGAAGTTGATAAGCTCTACTTGCAAGAATCACAATTGTAGCACTTGATGGTCCTCAAATTCTTGTAAAGCTTACAATCTTTGTTAGAACTTATTGAATGAAAGCTCAAGTCATAGTAAGAAGCATTCACTGCAGGATAACCACACCTTTGCATAAAAACAACATTGAGACAGTTAAATATTTTGCGGTAAATTCAAAAACATGATCAAATATCAAGAAGAGGCATGTATATATAAATACATACTCAGATGGTGGTCGACAACATCCAGCTTCTATTGGGGTTAATTCTGCGGATTTCAATTGTTTTATGGTCTGAAATAGTTTCAAGAAAATCAAGAACATTTCAAAGATTATATCAGGGTTAAATATTTGGTAATATAAGGCATCTTATAGGTGGAAAGGTACTAGACCTTGTATTTCTTGGAAAGCTTTCTACATTGCTCGGATTTAACAAGACAACTCTTTAGTTTTTTCCAGTTATTGGTGTTGTTAAGCTGAAACATCGACGAGAATCAGAACAAAAGAAGAAAGCATTCTTGTTTGAATGACACTTTCATGCTACGATGAATTATAATACCTGTTTTAGAAACCAGGAGCTGTAGTCATTCAGCTTATACTCCTTGTACCTAATTAGAGACAAAAAAAGATTCAAGATTTATGCATCCCAATAGGTATGTGACAATTGAGGAATAGATTACACTTACCTTAAACCAGGGTTAGAATGTCCGGACCCATTGTTTGTTACAATGAACCTGTTAAAAATCACATAAAAGAGAACAATGCATGAGAATTCTTCAAAGAGATCTTCAATGATTCAGCAGATGCATTTTCTTGAATAACCTTTAGGACAATGAGACTTACGCTAACACAGTAAAGACAAGAATAGCAATCAAAACGATCAGGAGCACGAAAAGATACTACAAAGGAGAATCATCATGTCAAGGAAGATCCAAATTCAAAATTTTCAACCAAAGAAACAGAAAACAGAACATGTTAAGTGAAGGATACAATCCAAAGAAGTGCTACACTTCTCTTGCACGCGCCAAGAAACCCGATTATGGATCTGAAAAAAAACATCAAATCATATAACATTTCATGAACAATAAGCAAACAAAAAAAAATAGACATAAGCAAGAACTATTTTTGTATTGTGTAAATTGTGAAAGTAGTGTAAACTCACATCAAGAAGATAAAACCACCAAGAGCTATGACTGGAAATGTAAGTGACCTTCGACATCCATCATTGTGTGTACTCATCCACACCCCAAATATTATCATTGCCACAGCCAATAGCTTCACCAAAAAATGTAACACACAGACATTATTATAACGTTGCAGAGATAACACCATTAAAAAGGTCTAAGCTTTCATAACTCAAGCAGTGGAATTTCATTAGGAATCTTCATTAGACAGAACCATATATAACCTAAGTTGTACGGAAACCCAAAATCTAATTCGACAAACCAAATTCATTAAAGAGGATCAAAGGAGTATCAAATGTGGCTCTTAGAAATAGAAACTAAATGAAGAAGAAGAGATTTAAGCTCACCATTGTAAGAAGATTGACCCATCTGATAACGAAAGTGCTTGTACCCATACCCATTTTTTTCTCAAGCTTCTTGATTTTAGAAAAGAATTAAAGAAAGATACAAATTGAAAGATAAAGTCGCAAACTTTGGTTAAGGGTTCTTCTGCAAAAGATAGCAAGAAAACAAAATGGGTCAGTGAGAATTTAAACTCCTCATGGGGTCTTTAATTAGAAAGAAGAAGAAGAAGAACTGAAGAACGAAAATGGCTTGAGGGTGTTTTCGTCAATATAAGAAAAAACAGCTCACGCTTAAGTTTCAGTTATCGATGGATGGGGTTTAAGAACAGACACGACACGACATAGGAATAAGAACAAATAAGAGAGAGGTCAATGTACAAACGTATACGTTTGACTTGTGTGCCTAATCCTAAGAGCAATCGCTATTTGCTATTCGTTGTTTCATTCTTTTCATAAAGGTCTTCACCGATTATTAAATTAGAATGTGTAACACTTTTTCAGAACATTCTAGTTAAGTTATTCAATACTAAAACATTCCATTACACGAGGTACAAAATAAAACGATCACAAATAATAAACTCTCTTTGATTCCTAACTAAGAAATGTCAGCACGATCAAGCATATCAATCAAAGTCATTTTCCTTGGAAATCTAGGAGGAAGTCTCAAGATCGTAGCATCTTCAATCTCAATCGGAAGATGAGTTGCAACAATCACAATCCCTCTTTTTTTCCTATGCTCTGCGATAATATACTCAAGCAATCTAACTCCATCATCATCCAAAGCAACCGATGGTTCATCCAAAAGCCAAATCGGTCTATCGATAGCGAGGAGCCTCGCAAGTTGCAATCTTTTCCTCTGACCCATTTATAACATTCTTGATTTCTCTTTCACCAATCTTCCTAAACCCATTAGTTCTAATGCAGGTTGAGCTTTACCGATTTTGTTTTCAAGAAGCTCAAACCATTGGACATTGTCGAGTACAGTGAATCTCTTTTGATAGCGTCTTTTAAAGATATCCAATTGAGTTGGAGTTTGTACTGTTGGAAGATTCCTGATTGCGTGATGTCATGACCGTTCCAAAGGATTCTCCTGCAGAGGGTTTTGAGAATCCAGCTAACATTCTCAAGAACGTTGATTTACCGGATCCGTTGGTTCCAGTTAAGACAAGTGCACCACCGTCGTGGAGAGATACATTCACGTGTCTTAGAATCTGCTGAGCGTTTCTCATACAAGAGACGTTTTGAAGAAGAAGCCGAGGGATTTGAGGTCTCCGGATAGACATTTTGGGAGATGATTTTTTACTCCAATATCTGAAGAAACATAGCAGCCATTAAAGAGGATGAGTAAATCTATGAACAAAAGTATAAAACAGAAACAGGATTGATCAAAGAACAATGAGTGAGAAATCCATCTATGAAGAAGCAGAACAGCCATTAAAAGTGCACAAATCTATGAACAAGAGTGTATGAATTGTGTAGCTTTAAGATCAAAGAACACTGAGAGATAAATATATCTCAAAAGCTTATAAAAACAACCTGAATTTCGACAAAAAGATTAACTTCATAATTTTGGTATATAAACCATGTAACAGTAAATCCTCAGAAATCAATGTTAACCTCAACGAACAATCACCATAGATAATCAATAATGGGAGTTAAACGCTTGTAAGCAAGCATCTGTATCCATGGGAGATCCAAAAGGAAAAAACAAAACCAGATAATAAAAAAAATAGTGACACATTTATCATTTGGATTTTGAACAGATAAAAAGGGCTAAAAATTAAAGACTTAATCATAACAAATTCACAATCTTTTCATGAAACCAATGATCCTAGAAGCTTGAAAGAAATGTAGGAGCAGAACAGCCACTAAAAGTGCGCTAATGTATGAACAAAAGCGAATGACTTGTGCAGCTTAATATCAAAGAACACTGAGCCATAAATTCATGTCAAAAGCTTTTGTGGTTTAAGTTTTCAAGGACAAACACACAAATTTTCTACTTGGATTAACCCCAAAACTCAAAAGCATAACTTGAAGGACGAATTAGACTCATGGAAATTACTTGTATGAATTTGTATGTATAGAAAAATCTACGAAATTTCAAGTTTATTGAGTTATACGTTTTTGTTCCTATAGCTAACCACAATGCAAGCTTATGATTTTGGTATATAGAATAGACCATGTAACAGTAAATTCTCAGAGATCAATGTTAACCTCAACGAACAATCACCACAGATAATCAACAATTAGAATAACCTTGACCCGGTCATCGAGCAAAGTTTGGATTTTTATTTGTGGAATAACATAAATCACTTTCTTTTCGAGGAATTCAATGCACCTAATAATTCCAGAATTCACAAACTGAAGAACTTAATTACGAACACAGATAGAAACAGAACTGCAAGAATGATGAAGAGAAGCAAAAACCAATGATTCATTAATTAATATACATAATAAAACCAGATACAAATTTTAACATTTAAATAGTAATCTTTGTGTTACCCCCAATCAATCTATTAAACGAGATTAAGCAATTATTTCAACCTAAAAAGGATCAGTTTCAAACTTGATAGTATAAGAAACTGGAACCAGAAAACTATGTCTATATTCTCCTGATAAAATCGAATTGCTGATTCTAGCATCCAAAATTAGAAAACGTGAAGATTAAAACAGAGAATGCTCAAATTTGATAATTCCCATCGGCCATGAACAAAATCGCAAGCAATGGGAGGGAAATCTAAAATCTGAATCCCTAAAATATACGATTGAAAAATCAACTGAGGAAAGCTTGTTGCTTACCCAGAAGCGTCGAAGGAGATGGACTCTGAGTCTCTTCTAAGAGAGAGAGAAGACGAGAAGAGAGAGCTAATTGTATTAATGTTATTTTTTTACCATTACTTAAAAAAAAAAAATACCGATTTGATTTAAACCAAGCGGGAACGGATCGGATTGCGTCTAAACCGAACCGAACAGCTACTAAATTTCATAGCTATTTCTAACTGGATCTTCTTGTATGCAACTGTTTCTATAGAAGAATATAGGAAATTTCAAAGTTCTGGGTTAACAAACAAAAAAAAATTCATGATTCGGTAGTATTGATCGTATAGCTTACCATTATGCAAGCATATTATTTTGGTATGTAAATCACAAACAGAAGAAATGAAATACAAAAACTACAATTAGCAAAAGACTTGAAAAGGCTTCGGCTATAATATATATCTTAAGGCTCATTGCCTTGTGTGGCCTCCTCAAGTGGTGGTGGCTTGGGCTTTCTCAACACTAGTCCTCAAAAGGGATATGACTTCCCCTGGCTCCGTAGCTCCAAAAACCGAACTTCCAGCAACGATACAGTTTGCTCCAGCTGCAGCCGCTACATCGATTGTCGAAGGACCTAAGCCGCCATCCACCTAATCCAAGAGCACACACACATAGATAAATAAGACTCAGTTTAAGGAAAGATCCAACATTGTCCTGCCTATAAAATCAGAGGCCTTACCTCAATATCAAGTGTTGGATACTTGTTCCTCAATGCCCGGACCTATCCCAAGAATATCAAAAACTAAGGTTACGAGGCACTACGTTTCCTAAAAAGAGCTAAGAACCAACATAAACCTTGTCCATTGTGTTAGGCATAAACTTTTGGCCTCCAAATCCAGGCTCCACAGTCATCACAAGAACCATTTCAACAGGAGTTGTTCCTTCGATCTGTCATACAAATCCCAAGCAAGTATGATAACACACACACCCGATCACACTCCGAAACAGAACAGAAGATTTAAATTCATACCAAAGGATAAACTTGTTCAACAGGTGTTCCAGGCTTTAGAGCAACACCTGGTCTCATTCCAGCTGACTTAATCTTCATCACAAGTTCTTGCCAATTCTCTTGAAAAAATAACCAATAATACAAGTAGTCAAAAGATCAATCATTAAAGATGAAACAAAAAATTGAAAGATGTTTCCTATATACCTTTAGCCACCTCAATGTGGAATGTGAAACCAGAAGCGCCAGCTTTAGCCATTTGTTCAACGTAATCCATTGGATTCGTCACCATTAGATGACAATCAAGATATGCACTGTAACAAAGGCAAGAATCAGTTCACTTGAACAAAACAATGTCACAGATATATAAATTCAAAGGAAGAAGTGAGTTATATTATTACTTTGTGTGTTTTCTCAAACTCTCGATGACAGGAGCACCAATCGTTAGATTTGGAACAAAATGTCTACACAAGTAACATAGAATTATACCAAACTCATAAGTAAAAAATACACAGCTAAAGCAATGAAATTTACCCATCCTGCAAAAATGAAACAACCAAAGTGAAAATTAACTCAAGACTCAAGAGACAATATAAAAGTGAAGACTTTACAATTTACATCACTAAAAAGTAATTTCAGATTGGGTTTGTTACCATAATGTCCATGTGAAGCCAGTTGGCGCCTAAATCGATCATCCGATTAGCCTCCGCTGCTAGATTTGCGAAGTCTGACGATAACATCGACGGAGCAATTTTAGGAGATACCGCCGCCATCTTTTTCAGCTGATTTCAACGACTATGGTAAGACAAGGAGAGGATCTGTGGTGTTTTGTTAGGTGAGAGCACTTTAGGAGCGGAGAAATCAGAAAAAAGCGAGAAATGGCAGTTGGGTCAACCCGTTAACCCGAATCTCAACCCGCAATTTGATTCGATTTTACATGCTTGATGACGTGGCACCATACACCAGAGGATCAAAGTTATCCAATTTTATTTTTATTTTATAATATGAATGTAAAATTATATTCAACAAAAAAAAAAACTGGTTTACATCAAATGCAATGTTTAAAGCAGAAGAATTTGAGGATTTTTAACGGTTGTGTATAGTAAAAATAAAGAATTTATAAATGACAGGTTTGTAATCAAGTTACGAGTTTGGAACCAATAGCGAATATTTCCCTCTTAATTTCAGTGGCGGAAGGAGAGTGACAACAAGAATGTCAATTGACCCCTATGAATTTATAAGAATAAAATTATTTCTATGTATTTTAAGAAAAAAAAATGATTAAAATTGACTCCTATAAAAATACTAAAAATACATTTTGACCCTCTTAAAACTAATGCCTAGCTCTAGCACTGCTTAATCGGGTGAACCTTTCATTTATAAACCACTACAATCCAGATTTAGTTATCTTTGAAACCAAAAAAAAAAAACATGTTAAAATTCTTGATTCAAAAGACATAATCATGTATAGAGTTGTAAATACATAGTACATACACATAAATGATACATTGATGCTTGAAAGTTCACACCTCACACATAGAATTTCATTATTTCGTTTGGATATTTTCGTTATCATTTTACATTAACACGCGAAGGCCCAATATATGATTTTTAATGGGCCGAGAAAGGAGAAGAAATGTTCTAGAAACAGCCACATGTTTTGGTATTAGGTGGATAGGCATTTGGAGTTGCACTTAGCTTCTCACTCATTTTTTCCACTTTGATAGTTTCTTGTCCTTTTTGTTTCTCTATTTTTTCTCTTTTCGCTTCTGCAATCTTCTCAATTTCCGGTATTTTTTTCTTGATTTTTTTTGAATATTCAGCTTTCTCCACTTCTAAATTCTCCTGATATAACCAAAAATAAAAATAGAAGGAAAAAATGTCTCATTTATTGGATTTGTTATATGTTAATTTACCATGTTTTGTAAAATGCTAAATATAAGAAAATATTGTATTATCTAAAATTATCTATATAGTAATTAATATTATACCTCCATTTTTTTCAAATCTAACTCTAGAGCTGTCTTCATGTTGTTCTCCCATGCTTCAGTGGAGCAAAGTTCTTTGTAAGCCCTGCTTATATTGATAAAAGTATTCAAAGATGCATGTAATATTTATATATGTTGATATTATAAAATATACGAAATGTCAATTTTGCATATCATACAAAATGTATATAATTATATGTTTGAATATAGTTTTCACGTCAATATTTATGTGAAAATGTACCATTAATTTGAATGCTAACCAAAACCAATGTTGATCTTTATAGTTCTAACCTCATTATAACAAGGGATGGATTACGTGTGTGTATAATATATAGTAAATCTTACTTGGTTTGAGCTTTTGCCTTCTCATTCTCTTCCCATGCATTTATCAACGCAAGTCTCTTCTCTTTCTCTATCTCAACAAGTTTTTCATCTACATACCAAATAATTTTACAAAAAAAAAACCCGAATATTATTGAATCGTAATATTAATGAACGAAATGGATACTAAATAGGTCGTTGAGTAATGACGCCTTTCATGTTTACTTGTTCACAAAATCGTCCATTATTTTTCTAGTTTAAATTTAGATACAAAGAAAACAACTTATTTATAAATGTGTGTGTATATATATTAACATACTTTGACTTGAGGCCAAAATGATAGTTCTTTGTTCATATAATGGAGAATCTTTCTTGACATGTTTATCTTGTTTCATGTTTGGTTTCCCTTCTTGTTGTTCTTCCTTTGTACCTTTGTGATGAGATTTTTACAATGATTTAGACTAAAACTAAAAACTGTTAGTAAAAATTAAAAACTAGTTACTCAAATAATTAAAAGAGCACACAAAGATAGATAGTTATTAGTACCTTTTAAAGATTAGTTGTTAAAGACGGTGAAGACGTACTGGATCCATAGGTTTTATAATGACTTCAAGTTAGGTGTGGGAGTTTTATGTTCAAATCCCATCAATATACATGCAATATATATATATATATATTACATACATACTTACAATATATGTATATCATCGATATTTTTTACTCCAAGAAATCACTTTTTTTTACTCCAAGAAATCAGTTAACTGTTTCGGTTATGGTAGGTGAAATAAACCACTTCAGAACATTTCCGATTAATTAATGTATTCACAAAAATGTACTTAAAGGAAGCTCCAAGTATTGAGTTAATGACTTAATTAGTACTGTATAAAAGAATCTAAGTTTTGTATATAAATGGATTGAAATTTCTAAAAATAAAATTAGAGTTATATGTAAAATATGTTTAACCAAATAATAGCCAAAAATAAACGTGGTTATATTAATTATTCTAAGTGACTATTGGCCATCCAATCACAATCAAAAGGCCGACAATTGTACCAAAATGGCATCCTAGAATCACATTCTATATCCTAATAACTTTATAATACAATATGATAAATAATCCACATTCCGATCATTTTAATTGTTATCTTGTAGTCCTTGGGATAAATTAGGTTTACTTATCAATCAAAACTTAGATATTTATATATATATATATATATATGACTTCAGTTTTTTTTTGGGTGCAGCAGTTTGAATTTGTCAGTAGTCTAAAAATCTATAAAAAATAGATCGTCCAAAGCAAAGTTCTACATTATATATATATATATATATATTATATTATACGCATAGAAAGAAATCACACCGACCATCTTAAATAAACACACTGATGATATATATTTATTTTTATGAACTTGTTTCATTTCGTACAAATATTTTTTTTTGAAAAATGAAATAGATTAATTTAGTAATTAGCCCGAGTATACTGTATATATATGAAAGAGTGTATTGTTTTGGAGATTAATTTATCTTTTGATAAAATAAAATAAATTTGTACCATGTTTATGCTGAAATTTGGGACCTACGTTCAAGAATATTTTTTTCCTAGTATTACTTCCTTAATTTCGCCTATAAAATATGCACTACAAATATTTAAAAGAACTGTAAACCGCTAAATGCGAATGTAAAACATTTTCACTTTCCAGAAATACCTTCACCAAAGCTTCATTTTCGATCCCCAGAAATCTCAACACTAGCAATTTAGAGTATTTTAGTAGTTGTAGTGCATGTCACAAAAATGTCGAAAACATGTTCCAGTGTAAGCACAAGGCCTGAAAATGGGAATAACGTGCCTGAGTCGGAAAACGAATTTCGAGATAATGACTATGTATATGAGAATTTTGTGTTCAGTTTTATCTCAGCATAAAAAAATTAAAGAGTATGAGATTTGCTAGTATTATTATTAACTAGGAGTAGGCTAGTAGCTATTCAAATAGCTTGGTACTTTATATTTATTTTTCTAAATACTATTAATTGTCTATTTGTCTTTATATATCTATATGAAAAATTGTGAAGTGTGTGGCTTAAAAACCTCACATTAATAATCCTCATTGTTGTTCATTAACATGAAGTTTTTAACATTGAAGTGATCATAATCATGTTAACAAAGTACGTGTGAGAAAAATGTATATATGGATGTCGTCACATAGAATCGGTTCCACTTTTTACCAAACAAACAAATCCTGTTATGTTTTGGTGCTTTATCTTTCGGTTCAATAATGTGGGAGTAATTTAGGGCCGTTAAAGGCCCAAAAATGTAAAATAAGTTTTTTCTTTCAACCAGTAGGTTTCATGGAAGTTCATGAAGTAAGTTTTCATGATAAGTACTGAAGCTCTCTTTCTTGATGCTTCAGAATTTTATTTTTTTTAATTTAGTTATTTGACATTTACGGATAGTTATATTTATCTTTACTTTATAAAATATCTTGTTATTTTTTCTTTAATCCGGAACTTCCAGACCAAAAAGCATATAGATCTTCTAAATTAAAGAGGGATTAGTCTTAACTAATTTTTTTTTCCAACAGAAATTGAACTTGTGTCCTTCTAATATCTTTGTATTCAACTACTTATTAAATTTCACGTTGACAACAAGTTTTTTTTTCATTGAATTGTTTTTTTTTTTTCATTTTTGACTCCCTTGATTGATATCATATATCTAACCATTAATTTGAATGATATATTTTGATGGTTAGAGGCTACCAAAATATGTTTTACGCTCTAGATAATACAAGCATTTTTGTGTTAAAATAGAAGATATTCATGGGTATAACAAAATTCTTATCTATTTTAAAAACTTCTCTTTGTTGTGTGTTATTTTCTTAGATATAACCGTCTCTGCTTTTCTTTATCAAATTATTATTAGACAAAAGTTATAAGGTGCCCACGTTTTCTTCTTTTATTTTTCTTGATACGATATGATGAGATTATACATCTTTAGTTTTCCAAGATGCCAAGATACTATGATAATGTTGAACATTGTGAAAACAAAATCTGTCAAAGCATAAAAGCGAAAAAAGAAAGAAGAAAAAAAGGAAAGAAAAGAAACTGACTTTCATGTGACCACTGAACAGCGAAGACACTTAGGATAGCTAAAACAAATTTAATTATCCATATTGTTCTGTTGGTAAAAATCTTCAATATATGTTGGGCGTATTTTACTATGAAATGTGTATAATTTTTCAAATATGTTATTTCATAGTTAATTAGTTACATATTTTTCATGAACAACCCCCCCCCCGCCCAAGTAATATGTATTACGTGGGTTTGAATCTAGGTGATAATATAACGAGAAATTAAAACAAATTATTAGGCTATATATCAATCATCACATCACATTTTAGATTATGAATTCTGAATTAGAAATCATACTTTAGATTTTAGAATCTTTATAATTAGAAAAAAGAAAATCTTAACGAAGGGAAGTAATGTATAAAGTACCAAATGGATGTCCAAATATTGTTTAACTTCGTCTATTTAATTTCTTTTGGATTTACACATTTTCGGCGTGTACTTGTAAATTAATGATATAATTTTCTGATTTTAATTGTGCATGCAATAAATATATAAGTAAAAACCAATAAATGAGAAAATTATCCGTACATTAATACGTTATTGATCACATGAACTTATAAAGCGAAAAGGTCTCTCGCTCATACGAATCACATGTTGAAAGGAAGACAAACCTAAAAATAAAAATAAAAAAAATCTTATGAGACTAAAATTTATACTTGTCTTATTTCTCAAGCTATCGCCTAAATATATGATTTAGGTAATTTTCTTTTGGTATAATATAATCAGTTCTTTATTTTTGCTTTTCCTTTTTAATCTTTTTTTTTGTTCTTCATGCATTTTATCTTATTAATTATAGTGGGCATATGTAGATTAGATAGTACTATGTTAACATTAAAAAAATGATCGGATTAAGATAGATTATCAATCTGACAAATTCTATACACTGAGTAATCGGTTCACTCCACTCTCTCATTCTCCTTCTGCTTCTTAATGGTATTGCTCTGTGGTTACATTGCTCCTTCACTCTCCACTACTGTTGTATATATTTCTTACGCCCTCATGTAAGCTCCAAAAGATAAATAAAAATGCAGTTCTTTTAAAAAATTAATAGATACCCAAATTTATGAAAATGAATCAATTATCGAAACACGAACAATTTCCAACCTCAAATCTTTACACGCATGCGTGATCACGTAATCGTGCATCGACAAAACAAATGATCACGTAATCATAAACCTAAAAGATTCTATTTAAAACCCCTAGTTAAATTAGTGATATTTGAAGTTTTTGTACGTTATATAAATTTATAGAGAATTTATGAAATATGACTCTAGATACACACTCTACGCATCTCTTTTACATTGACCATGACTTTAGTATACAAGATCTCATTCAACCAGAAAGAAAAATGATGATGGTGATTTAAAGGAGGATAAAGGGTATCTATTAGTTGATAATCAAAAATTATTGTTGAGATCATGACGACTAATTAGGTGTTTAGGACCATTCTCACGCCTATATATATATTAGTATGTAATATATATTATTTACTGTGTACGTATTTGTGTCATTAATCATCCACATCTTGGCTTAATAATAAAGAGCACATCCACATCTTTTTTGGTTCATACTTCTTAATTAGTTGATTGATGTCGGTCTCCAAATCTGTCAAAGATAAATTAAGACAATTCTTTTAGCATTTTTTTTTGTTTGAGAAAACGCAAAATTTTTAAAAAGAAATAACACTAAGTTAAATTATGTTGTGGTCTATTTAATTTTATGGGTAAAATGTAAAATGTATCCATTGATTAATCATATGCTAAATTCACTAAGACAATGGTTCTAGATGAATCATATACATTTAAATACATAACATTCAATAGCTCGTTGACACGTGAGAATGTTAAAATATAGTACATTTAGTTACATTCCAAAATGAATAAAACGACTCAAAATCGGCAATCTTGTGCCTAATTAGTGTTTTTGTGATTCGTTTTGTGCATTAATGCTTCTGGGGCCTCTCCACACACTTCCCCATTTTCTTCAGAGAATTTGTTGAACTAGTGAAAATTATTTTTGGGAATGTGACCCCATCACACATGTGCTTCTTGTTCTTCTTATACAGAGTAACAGAGCCATCAATGTCTATATATATAATTTTGTCCTTAAATAAAATATCTGAAAACTAAAATCAAATGTAATCTGAGATATATTATAGCATATTCTATCAATTACTGCACTTGGTTTAGTGACTTTAGTTTAGTGTGGTTATTTATTTTACATATATTGGTTGGATTATTTTGTATAGCTAGCACTATTAGTTTTGTATTTAAACTAGTAATAGTTTTATATTTGACAAAATATCTTATTTTACATTTGAGAATTATGAAGAAAGACTCTCTTCTGAATTCATCTCTTATTTGATTTCAGTTTTGGAACCAAAATCTTTTAAAGACGGGTAAAAAAAAGAACATGGTTATTTATATTTTTGTAAACAAACTTTCTATATCCGAAACATATCTTAAGATAGAAAAAAGTTGAAAATGTAGAGGATAACAAAAAAAATGTGGAGGATATAAATTTTGTTCAACACCGAAATAGATGTAAAGTATTCCCTACAAAGAACCTTCTCTCAGACTCTCACTAGGAGAATGGGACTTTGACTGCACATTTTTCGATCTGTAATGTTATGGGACTAAATTCTTTCATTTACTACTTTCTGCAGAAGAACATTAAATATTATTCAATTTTTAATTACTACGCAACTAAAGTTTAAATAATTTAAAGAGAAATAAAGGTGTGATGTCAACTAAAACTTGTGACCTAGGATGTCAGACTCAAAGCAGAGAGAGGGCGAGACAGAGAGATATTTGTACTTTGCAGAAGTTAGGTTGGAGGTTGAGACAGCTTACGTTACTTTATTATTCTAAAAATGGGAATATTACGAGAAAATAGAATTAAAGATAAACAAATCATTTTTGGATTTGCCCAAAAAATAGGAAAAAGAAGTCATTTTTGGAAAATGTATGTTGCAAAGTGTTACCGCAATTTCTCAAATTATAAATGATCAACAAGCATACTAAAATAAATGTATGTACACGATCATTATTTTAATTATATATTTATAAGATTAATAACATTTATATTTATATTTAAAATTATAGAAATTTGCTAGATTCGAAAAATTATCTTTAGCAGTTATTTAATAAATGTTATTCTATTTTTCTCCTTTATCAACCCCAAGTTATAAAATTTATAAATTAATAAAGAAAAATATTATCTCTTGTAGTTCTTTTCGATTTTCTTATATGTTTTTATTATTAGAATTTTCATATATTATCTTTTTTTTTTTGTAAATGATTAGTTTACTTTTGAGTATTTTTATGATGATTTTGAGTTAGTTTGTTTCCAGCGTACGTCGTCATTTCAACAATATTGAGGAGAATATAGTAAAATTGGTGTTTTTTCTAAACTGCTACCATTTTTTGTCGAAGGTGGGCACCTTTTTTATCAATAGCTTCGCTCTCTTCTTATGTATAATGGCTAGTACCGATGATTGATATATACATTCATAACAAATTAATAACCATTCGATATTTGGATGACCATCATTAGTCATTACGACAATACTTTTATTCGGTGGTTTGGATCTCGACAACAGCATTAATAGAGCCTAAGATTTTTGTCGTGCTCTCTTCTCTCTTTCCTTTTTGAATCTCTTCCTTTTTTTTTCTAAATTTCAAGTGTATATTATTTTTTAAAACGATGTAGGTTGCTTGTAAGAATTTTTTGTTTTGTTGAATATCATTTTAACAAAAAAAGCAATTTCAGTAAATACATTATCACGGTCAATTTGATCTAGATTTTCCTTAGATTCATTTTTTATTTGGTTCGGGGTCCCTTAAGGCGATTGATTAACTCATTGCTTCAAATTGCTATTATATATATATATATATATATATATTTTTTTTTTTTGCTTTCTAAATTTGTTCTATTAGATCTATAGAAAAAACCCCATAAATATATGTTTTTATGGTAGTATCTCAAATCAATTAATTATTTATCTTAAAAACAAGATTTTATGACTCTTTTTGAATTTGGTTGTTTGTACAACTTCAAAACATGTTATCCCAAAACACACGATCAGTTTTACACCTATTTTGAAATGTTTTGTTTACCTCTTATACGGGCTTTAGTATTTTTTTTTTGGATTTATCAATGTTTTCTCTTGAATGGTTGCATTTCTTACAGACTAATTCTTTGATCTAGTTGTCAAAGGAAACAAAAAAAGGATTTATGAGTAGGCACGCATGAGTGGCACGTGTGAAGTTCTGTATAAAGAACAAATAAAGCAATGGCTAAATTTAAAAGCCAAGTAAGCTCCTCAGAACAAACATGTCAAAGAACCATTACTTTATGTACCGTCAAAGGACCATTTTGCAATTACACAAATGCTTACTAAATCAATATACACCAATAACAAATACGTATATCTATGTGTATTTACTGTATAGTTCACATAGACACATGTAGTATATTCGTAGTTAAGTTCTTTTAGAATGCAGCAAAATGAAAAGAAAATTTCATTTAATTTAGAATGGTTTTGTTTTATATGCGAGCGCCAGATTGTCATTTGGAACCAATCCCACTCTATGTCAAAACTGGATAAGATAAATAGTACTACACTACTACTAAACTTAAAAAGGATTAATTTCGTTATCTAATGTTAAAACCAAAAAAAAGTTACCAAAAGATGATACTTAGAAATTCAGGAAAACAAATGTTTTTTGCTCGTCTATTAATGTAATTTTGCTTTTAAATTGTGATTATCGAGAAAATTCATGTTTTGTATATTTTTTTTTCATGTTTGTGACCAATGGGAATCATAGCCGATAAATATACTTCCACAAGACCACAACTGTAGTTTACACACATAACTAGCTAGTACTATTCATAGTATCCGGTTCCAGTCACGTACGTTATATTTTTTTTCTCGGTAATTACATTTATCACTGCAGAAAAAAGGAAACAAACATATATTTTATCACTTTATGTTTATCATTTGTAATGAAATCACAAATCGATTAAATGAATATATGATTTATGTTTGGTATATGATGGGGGTTGGCCTTTAGCCGTTTGGCTTATATAATGTTAGGCGGATATATATACGTATTCTAGTCGTTAGTTTTATTTCAAACACACTCGACCAAACCACCATTTCGTTACAAGACTACCCAATTTGGTTTTGTAGATGTGTTTTTGCGTGTGATGTGCGCATACATGTTACTTATACACACATTACACATATACTACACACTGTACATACATGTTAACATTTATAAATATAATTTGCATGCTTATGTACATTTATAATTATACGTTACGTCTAATTTATAGGGTCCGTAACAAGATAAAACTAATTCGTAAAACTGGAGAGCTGAGAGCAGAAGGAAAATCAAGAACTAAGAATATAAGGTTAAATATGTATGATTTGACATGAGCATATGTAACATATTATATATATCCAATAATGTAGTTCATTTACTCATTGCAGTTTTAAAGTTTCAAAACTTTTTAAAGCTTTACCTGGTGATTAGATTTTTGTTTTCTTAGCAGTGTGTATCAGGTATGTACGTAGATATATTTATAAAGAACACACTAATTGATACTAGTATTTGTCATCGAGAAATCCTAATAACATCTTATACCTTAAAATGAATTTAAGAAATTCTTCTATATTAATACAATTTTGGTAATTGAATTTACACAAGAATAGTAAATGCATTGGATACCTTTTTTATTTCCAGAATCTCAATGGACCTACATACAAAAAGAAAATTAGCTAGAAAAGTGAATTTCTTTTTAGAAGCTTACAAAATATACAGCTTGCTTACAAAAATAGAAAGCATCAAATTAAATATTATTAAAAACGTAATATTTGTGTTGACAGGAAACATTAAACTGTGTGGGTGTTTGATGTCCCAAAACTTATGATGAAATTCGCATGTTCCATGTCCGAGGATGAAAACTTTATTTATTTATTTTGACCAAAATGAAAATTTATTATTTATGATGAAAATTTTATTTCATACTCCTAGTAATTTTTATTTAATGACTCATTGACTCAAATAGATGGACCGGACGACATCATATCCCACCCACGGATTTAGTGAGAGAGAAAGAGTTTTGAAGGTTTCTAATTTTATCTTCTCATGTGCGAATAGATTAAGTTTACTTATCTATCATTTGCCGATGATTTTCTTATATTCTATAGTGGTTATGTAACTTATGTACGTTAGTACTTAGTTGATTTCTTTACAAAAAAAAAAACACGTATGTAGTTGATTTAGTTCTGGTCTGTATAAACGCTTTAATTTCAGTGCAAGGAAATCTTTTACCAACTTTTATAATTTGTGTATAAAGAACATTATGATATCATTATTAACTAAAATATACTGTATAACCTAATATATGGATAAAATGACCAATGTTATGTTTTCAGTGTAATGCATATATTGCGGAATAAAATTCTTATTAGTATTCATGTAACTATTTATCACTATCCTATTTTGCATTATACGGATTTTTTTTTTGTCAAAGAATTGATTATGGATTACTTGTAAAATTTTGATTGCATAACTAAAAATGTTATTTTGAGAAAAATATATCAATTATTACATCAGAATAATATAACGATGTATTATGGTTGTATTCATGTTCTTTACGTTTTTGCAGCAAAATAGAAAGATAAATAAATTAGTTTAACAGTTGAAATCTAATATATTAATGTATACTCAAAATGGTATCTAAGTTTCCACATACTTTTCTTTGATGTAAAGAATAAGGCCATTTACTGATTCGTTGAGAAATAAATTTTGCTAAGCAATACATTTTTTGGTTAAAACATCATTTTCTCACTCTCAGCTATATTTCTATAGAGTATCATTAACACAAAAGTCCGATAATAGAACTTATATAATCTACCGCAAACTTAACCGTTGGATACTTTTTATAATTTTATATGATGATTTATCTTTAGTTTATCGGGGACCATGCTTTGTAAGTTGTAACCCGTTATAAAGGAGGACATAGATATAGTTTCCATTGCGTAATGCGTATCGATCACTGTTCACTAACCCAAAAACAAACATTTGATACTAAGATCATGTTCCAAATCTGTTGGTCTATTTTTGTTTAATATTTTACGAAATATGAATAGCTTTAATTAATTTTTTTTCCATGTAGGTAGTTTACATCTTTTGCAAATTGAGTGGCTCAACTCTTTAAAACAAATCTTAAAATTATGAATGGTTAGAGTGGATGGAACAAAGTAAATTACTTAAGAAATATATCACTTTTAAGATAGATAATAAATTGATGCAGTTTTTAAACAAAACAAATCATAATTTGTATTTTAGTAAAATAAAATGATACTTTGATAAACTTTTAAAATTATATTATTTTTTCACACTACTAGGAACTAAAATTTATGAAACATAAACAAAAATCAGTTTTGTCCACAAAAAGATTAGCATGTTACAACTATTTTATAATTTGTTACCAGTTACACAATAATTTTTTACATAATCATTATTTGCACTGTTGATTTCTCATTATGAGAATTTAACAAAAACTAAGAACTCTGTTTTCTCTATAAAATGTATGTAAAGTTGGATCTTCTTATTTAATCTACTCTTATTTACTTTTAGTCAAATAAAATAGAACAATATCTAGCACTAATAAATGAATAATGGATTTTTTTTTTGTTAAATGAATTAAGAATTCTTTCAACGTGAAATTTACTATGGACCTAATATTTTTATTGCCACAAAATTTAAACGTAAAGCTTTTCCTATACGATAACAGAAAAAAGTAACTAGCTAGTTGAAGAAAATTTAAACTACTAATTACATTATAAAAAACCGTTTCGTCCTTTAACTTTTGTTAATTGTTTTCTTTATTTCGTCTCTCTTTAGATCTACTTACTTTTTATTGTTTTTGTCCCATTTATATAAAATCCACCACTCGAGCTTAACGTTCGCGTCTTCTTCTTTGCCTTCTCTCTGACTGGAACTCGTTCCGATCGACTCAGCCAACTCGCTCGGAGGATCAACTTTGAGTATCTCTGAGTTGATCATTTCCTCTGCATTGGACTAAAGGAGTGTTGTAAAATGGCTAGTTCCGGTAGAAAATGGCCGGAGCAACGGTGAGTATAACAACTCAGTTTCGTCGGCGATCAATACTCAGAAGCAGAGATGTTTAGGTCAACGAGATGGCGAAGTGAGAAGAACAGAATCAAAGTCGTTTTCAGATTGAAGTTTCACGCGACTCAGGTACACTGGAACCTTTTTTTTTTTTTTTTTTTCCTTCATCGATTTTTTTTTTGTCTCCGTTAGAATTTTCTCAGTGACTCGGAGATTTTCCCACTTATAAATCTTATATATCTCGATTTAGTAATAGATTTTGGTTACATTGCTAAGATTTTGAATTTTCAAGAAATGGGAAAAAAAAAATTCAAGAACTCTAAAATTTGGTAGAATGTGATAGATTTCGAATTTTGGATTTACGTATGTTTAATAAATAATCATCATCATTTTGATTCGAGTTTTTTTAAGAGATTTTCTTCTTTGTTTGGTGATTTTTTTATTTTTTTTATTTACATAGGCGTCTCAGTTCAATACAGAGGGATTAACACTATCTCTTGTTCCCGGAGATGTTGGAAAACCAACGGCGAGATCAGAGAAAGCTGTGGTTAACGATGGACATTGCCGGTGGGATATTCCGGTTTACGAAACTGTGAAGTTTCTCAAAGATGTTAAAACTGGGAAAGTTAATCAGAGAATTTATCATCTCATTGTGTCAACTACTGTGAGTTAAAGAAAAACAATATATATATATACAAATCACAAAGATCTGATATGGTAATTAATTTTTGTTTTTTTTTGTTTTTTTTTGAAGGGATCAACAAGAAGTGGTTTGGTAGGAGAAACTTCAATTGATTTTGGTGATTATGCAGATGCAACTAAAACGTGTAACGTTTGTCTTCCATTACAGAACTCAAATTCAAAAGCATTGTTGCATGTTAGCTTTCTTCTTCTTCTTCTTCTCTCTTTTTTTTTCGTCTTTTCTAATTAATGCTTTGTCATGAAGAGACATTAAAAGCTCATAATATCTTAGCTTTTTTGTCTTTTTTTTCTTTTCTTGTTGAGTTTTTGTAACCTTTGAGTCTTAATTAATGTTCTTGTGATACTGACCTCAGAACTGTTTTTTTTTTTTTGAAATTTTTTTAGGTATCAATACAAAGACAACTAGAATTTGATGATCCTCAAAGGTGCAAAAAACTAACTCTGGTTTTCGTTTGTTTTTTTTAATTGTTTTGGATTCTTGATGGACATGGTATTTTCTGTTTCTGAGTTCTTGCAGAGAGGTGGAATATGAATGTGAGAATCTTGAGAAAATTATGTCACAAGGTCAAGATTTGAAGTCACATTTCAAAGTTGGTGATGCAGATGAAGCTCGTAAAAGCGATTCGCATGAGGTTTTTATTTACATTCTCTGATCATAATCCAATGTGATGAATGTTTTCTTTTGTTTGTCGTGTGCAAGTGAGTTGGATTATCTCTGAATTTTACTGTTTCTGATTTTGTAGGAAGGTCCCTTTAGTAAAGCTGCTCGGTTTGCGGAACTAAGACAAAGAGCATCGATTGAATCTGATAGTACAATGTCAAGCTCTGAAAGTGTCATTGAGCCACATACTCCTGAAGAAGTTGCCAAGTCTTTGAGCCTTCCTATTAAGCAACTTCATTCAGCTAAAATTTTATTTGAAGAGCCTCGTATATCCGAATCCGAGTGGTCGGGAAGTTCTGATCATGGTGACTCGACCAATAGTTCGAATGATACAATCGCGAGAAGCTCTTCGAATGAGGACGAGATAGAGAAGCTTAAAAACGAGCTTGCTGGTTTAACAAGGCAAGCAGATCTTTCAGAGCTAGAGTTGCAAAGTCTGCGGAAACTAATTGTTAAAGAGACTAAAAGAAGTCAAGATCTTCTCAGAGAAGTGAATAGCTTGAAGCAAGAGCGGGATTCTTTGAAAGAAGATTGTGAGAGACATAAACAGAAAGGAGAGAGTAAAATGAGGAATAGGTTACAGTTTGAAGGAAGAGATCCATGGATTCTTTTGGAGGAAACAAGAGAAGAACTTGATTACGAGAAGGATCGGAATTTTAATATCAGGTTACAGCTTCAGAAGACGCAAGAATCAAACTCCGAGTTGATTCTTGCTGTTCAAGATCTTGAAGTAATGCTAGAGGAAAATAGTAAGGAAGGAGCTGATCTTAACATTGAGGAATCAAGAAGAAGGTCTAGTGATGAAGATGAGGATCAAAAGGCACTTGAAGACCTCGTGAAGGGACATAAAGATGCGAAAGATACACATGTCTTGGAGCAGAAGATTAGAGATCTTTATAATGAGATTGAGATCTATAAACGTGATAAAGATGAGCTTGAGATACAGATGGAACAGCTTGCTTTGGATTATGAGATACTCAAACAGGAAAATCATGATATCTCATACAAGCTAGAGCAAAGCCAATTTCAAGAACAGTTAAAGATTCAATACGAATGTTCATCTTCGCTTGTGGATGTGACCGAGCTTGAAAACCAAGTGGAGAGTCTTGAATCTGAGCTCAAGAAACAATCTGAAGAGTATTTGGAGTCTTTGTGCCATGTTAAGGATCTTGAAACACAAATAGAGAACCTGGAAGAAGAGCTAGAGAAACAAGCTCAGGTGTTTGAGGCAGACATCGATGCTGTCACGCGAGGTAAAGTGGAGCAAGAACAAAGAGCTATTCAAGCCGAAGAAGCCTTGAGGAAGACGAGGTGGAAAAATGCTAGTGTAGCTGGAAAAGTTCAGGATGAATTTAAGAGACTCTCTGAGCAGATGGATTCAATGTTTGCATCAAATGAGAAAATGGCTTTGAAAGCGATGACAGAAGCTTACGAATTACGAATGCAGAAACGTCAACTAGAAGAAATGCTCAAGAATGCTAACGATGAGCTCCGTGCAAACCAAGCTGAGTACGAGGCAAAGCTCCACGAGCTTTCTGAAAAGCTGAGCTTCAAAACAAGGCAGATGGAGAAAATGTCAGAGAATCTTGATGAGAGATTCAATGAAATAGAGAATCAGAAGAGGCGTAAAGAAGAAGATACTGCAAATTTAAACCAAGAGATCACAATCCTGAAGAACGAGACTGAGAACCTGAAAAAAGACAAAAGTAGTCTTATCTCACAGGCACAAAACCTAAGAGTTGAGTTAGAAGAGGCGAGACAATCACTTAAGGAAGCTGAAGCTTCAGGGGTCACGAAGAAAAACGAGCTAACGAGCATGATTGCATCGATGAGGAAAGAATCAGAATCTTTGGCAGAGGAGTTGCAAGAAGTGAAGCTTATAAAGGATGAAAAAACAACAACAATTACACTCTTACAAACAGAGCTAGAAACTGTAAGATCCCAGCGCGATGATCTAGAGCATTCGTTATCAGAGAATGATTTAGAGATGGAGAAGCACAAGAAGCAAGTGGCACAAGTAAAAAGTGAGTTGAAGAAGAAAGAAGAAGCAATGAGTAATCTTGAGAAGAAGCTGAAAGAAAGCAAAACCGCAATTAACAACTTAACGAAAACCGGGCTAAGAAACAACAACAACAACAACAACAAAGGAAGTCTAGTAGGAGCTCCTGGCGGATCAAAAGAAGTTGCGGTTATGAAAGATAGAATAAAACTTCTTGAGGTATATATGCATCTAAAACATTTGGTATTCGTTTTCGGAGTTAATACCTTCGAGTTTATGATAAGCTTGTGAACCTTTTTTTGTGATCTAGGGGCAAATCAAACTGAAGGAAACGGCTCTTGAAGCTTCATCAACTATGTTTATAGAAAAAGAAAAGAATTTGAAGAACAAAATCGAGGAACTGGAAACAAAACTTGACCAACTCGATCAAACTAGTCAAGAGGTTGTTAACAAAGAAACAACATTTTCATGCAGAGATAATCTTACAAACATTAGAAAATTAACTCTTTTTTTGGCCCTGGTGAAACAGATGAGTGACAATGGTCAAGAAAACGAAGAAATCCGAGTTCTTGAAGCGGAAATCGCGTCTTTGCGAGAATGTAATGAATCGATGGAGATGGAGCTGAAGGAGATGCAAGAGAGATACTCAGAGATAAGTTTGAGATTTGCAGAAGTGGAAGGTGAGAGACAACAGCTTGTTATGACAGTACGTAATCTTAAAAACGCCAAAAGAAACTAAACCGGTGATAATCATATATCAACACATTTCTCTCGTTTCCAATATACATTATGTTTTGGAGATTTTTACATATTTCTTTTTGTAATGTTCTGTGAAAAAAAACTTCAGATGTAATTACTATGTTTTTTCTTAAGTACATCTGCATAAGTTTCAATCTTCTTGTGTTAGTTTCAGTCTTTTTTAACTTTTAAAAGACGAAAGAATGGAAAATTGCTATGAAATTTCATTTGCCAAAGCCTCTCATCAATTAGACTTTGTGTTGAAATTATTCTCTTGTTTCATTTCATCTAAACCAAGGTTGAAGTCAAACAAAAGTTTGAGATCGGTTCTTTCACTGAAGTTTGTTTGACTTGAGTTAGAAACTCTGTACATGAAGAGGGCTTCCTAGTACGTAACATCTTTGATATCTAAGACGAGCTAAACCGGTATAATCAGAACCGGTTACCAGATAAAAAGAAAAATATATTAACACATTTCTCTACATTCCAATACATTATGTAATCTGGGAAAAAACTTGCAACGTAATTAGTAATTACTTTGCTTTTTTTTGTTCTTCCAAGTAATCTGCATAAGTTTGTGTTATTGTAACCGGTTTGATTAGTTTGTACGATAATAAACTTGTACCGCCAAAAAGTATTCGCATGTAATTCTCGATCTGATTACTTAGATTTCGAATAACCGGAAATGAACCGGTTTTCATATCGGTTGCTTTAGGGTTTTCAATTTACGAACCCAGATTAACTCTCGAAACAGTCGAACT
Organism: Cardamine occulta; assembly: GCA_028015245.1. Lineage (NCBI taxonomy): Eukaryota > Viridiplantae > Streptophyta > Magnoliopsida > Brassicales > Brassicaceae > Cardamine > Cardamine occulta. The sequence goes on from CM051366.1 coordinate 14,433,805, forward strand.
GAGAAAAGCCAAAATCAAGAAGATGATGAGATCGATTTCGATCGTAATTGCATCAACACCAAAGAGATTTTTTCGTCGGAATCTTCAAGGAAAAGGTAATCCTTCAATTGTTGATTTCAGTAAATTGTTGAATTTAGATATGTTAGTGATGCGCTTTATGTTTTCGACTTGATGGAGAGCAAAGGGAGTAGACCGAGTGTTGTTACGTACAACTCTCTAATAAGGTGTCTTTGTAAGTCGAGAAGATGGAGTGACCTACCGAGTTGCTTAACGATATGATGAAGAAGAGAATCGACCCTAATCTAATTACTTTCAGTGGGTTGATTGATGCTTGTGTTAAAGAAGGGAATGTTTTGGAAGCTAAAGATTTCTACAAGGAGATGATTCGAAGGTCTATAGATCCTGATATTCGCATTTACAATTCGTTGATCAATGGGCTTTGCATGCACGCTTTACTTCATGGTAAGGAAGGGTTGTGTCCCAAATGTGGTGACGTATAATACTCTCATAAACGGATTTTGCAAGTTTAAGAGGGTACATGATGGGATGAAAGTCTTCCGCGAGATGGCTCAAAAAGGAATAATTGGGGATACATTCACTTACAACACTCTTCTTCATGCTTATTGTCAAGTGGGCAAATTTAGTGTCGCCCAAAAGGTTATGAGACGGATGGCTGAGTCTTGCGTACCCCGCGATATCATTACCTTCAACATTTTGTTAGGTTGTCTATGTGATATTGGGAAGATAGAGAAAGCATTGCTGATATTCAAGGATATGGAAAACAAGGAAATGGAATTTGATATTTTTACTTATAATATCATCATTCATGGGATGTACAAGGCTGGTAAGGTGGAAGATGCAATGGAGTTGTTTTGTAGTCTCAGCTTAAAAGGAGTGAAGCCTGATGTTGTAACATACCGTACAATGATCTTGGGATTGTGTAAGAAAGGACTACGGCATGAAGCGGATGCGCTGTATAGACAGATAACAGAAGATGAGATTTTGCTATTGTACAATTTGTAAGAATCCTTATATTCATTTCTGTAACCTTTTTGAATATAGAGATATGGGGAGAGAGAAGAACATACTGTAAGCGAGTCCTTGTTCCAGTTTTGCTGTATACTTACACACAATAGGAAGTTTGTGTTTCATACAGAGAAAAGGTTTTTCTTCTTCTTCTTGACTTCTGATTATAGTAGAGTTTCCAGCTGAAGTTTCATAGTCTGCTTGGGCTCAGTGCAAGGTCTAAAGTCGTCTTCTGATACAAAGATTTTATCATCGAATTGTGTAAGGTGAGGAAAACTGATTTGAGGTAAGTGAGAAGAATACTTTTATTGCTTTTCTCGTGACAACTTCTGTAGCCGACTCATGCGGATACAGATATATGATGCTAATAGGTGGTTTTAATATTAGAGTGGGAGATTTGGAGATGGTATATAGTTATTGGGTACTTTATGGGTTTCAAATTTTTAGTGGATGATGTACACTTTTTAACTTATTAGGATTATGAAATGATCTGTGTAGATTTGTATTAGCAATGGCAATAATCTGCTGTTGTTGGCTTGTTCTGTAGATGGGAACTCGGATGCCCAACATCAAGAAATGGATAGTATAATTCAAAGAAAATTGTTGATGAGCGATCAGTTTCAGTAAAGCTGCAAGCATTTGAAACTCCATTGTACTGTCGAGGTTATCATCCTCAGAACTAGAATATGGGTATTCTCGTTGTTGGATTGTAATTTCAATGGACTACACTCATTAATGGCTATTGTAAGGCTAAAAGGTTGACGATGGATTGGAGCTTTTCTGTGAGATGTATCGAAAAGGAATAGTTGTTGATAAAATTACTTACAGCACTTTGATTCATGGGTTTTGTAAAGTGGGTGATTTTATTGGCGCCATAGATATTTTCAAGGAGATGATTTCTAATGGTGTGTGTCCTGATACCATTACTTTCCGTGGTATGCTGGCTGGTTTATGTATTAAGGAGGAACAACAAAAGACATTGGCAATGTTGGAGGATCGGCAGAAGAGTTAGGTATATCCCCTACTCATTTTTGTCCACTTTATTTACTTTCCTTTTGGGTTTTGGAGAAGAGTCTTGATGAACCCTCTGATTGGTTTGGTTTGCAGGATCATCAATTTGATTATGGATGAAAGAATGGAAGATCATTCACATTTCTATCTTTAGAAGCAAAGGTTCAATACCAAATGTTCCTTCAAATTAGTAACTTATAAGATTTCATTCACATGTCATTTTAGTTTTAATCATTTGGATGCGTTTTCTTAATCATTTGGTTTGTTCATAGTCATACTTTGGTCTGATGTCTGGATTTTCAATCTGAAACCGGAGTTGAGGTTTATATAATCTTCTTCTTTTCTAACTCTGATATCTAATTGATCTTAAAGGTTTGGTTTTTAATTATGAAGATTGTGATGTTCGGATTTGCGCATGTAAGCTTATTGTGAAGAATGCTTGCTTCATTACTAGTCCACTTAAATTGGAAGGTGAGAACATACTCAATATACCGTATATGCTAGTGTGACTCTACTGTATGCTGCCATTGTTTCTCATATGCTGCAATTTTCAAATTTTTGTTGAAATGTGAAAACTGTGTTCGACAAAAAGTACCTTTTTACAAGGTAATTGTTAGAAATTGCTTGAGAATAAGTGGAAATGAAAGCAGAGAGAGTTTGAAACAGAGCTGTATTAGAGAGGTTTTGACTTTGAGCTGGAGTATAATTGGTTTGTGTGTAAGAAGAATGTGTGGATAGTGAATCACAAAAGTGTAATGCAAATGCTGTGATATGGTTCTTGCTCTTTGCTATGGTTTGTTGAATCTGCAGTTTTTATATAACAATACTGCATGCGTCACAAATTTTCTCGAAAAGAATCTGAAACAAAAAATGTAGGATTGAGCTTAAGATTATAAAAGTAGATAGTTGTAAACATGTTATCCGAAGCTTGTACTTTCTCTTTGAAATTCAGGTTACGTTTGTTCTTCTCTTACCTTCATTGGTTTTGCTGTTGACACATTGTGTTGCTCTGTGTTTATGTTGATATGAACTTGGAGTGATCCTTAGGATCTGCAGAAGAGTGAGGTATGTCCTCAACTCAGTTTATTTACTTTCCTTTGAGGTTGTGGAGAAATATGTATACATATTTATTACATGCCTTTGGCTGCCGTAGCATCCCTGGAAGGTTGAAATTGATGGAGAAATCGATTTCCCATTTCCACCTGGAAGCTACAGTGTTTTCTTCAGGCTTCAGTTAGGCAAACCGGGCAAGCAGTTTGGTTGGAGGGTTTGTGACACACAACAAATCCATGGCTGGGACATTAAACCGGCTCAGTTTCAAGTCTGGACTGGAGATGGTCAACATTCTTCATCTCAATGTATGTTAAAAGAACAAGGATACTGGCGTTATTATCAGGCTGGAGACTTTGTGGTTGGTAAATCGAAAGGTTAGTCGACAAAGCTCAGGTTCTCGATGACTTAGATCGATTGTACTCATACCAAAGGCGGGTTATGTCTAGATCATGTAGTCATGTACCCGAGCTCATGCAAGGACCAGTTGAAACAAATTTAAGTTTCAAACCGGAGTCTTGTTTAGTTGTAGAGGTTAAGAGCTGTGTTTTTTGTTTGTTTATGAGTAGTGTTGTTTTAACCTTTCTTTGTAGAGCTGTTGGGGTTGGGGTGGGGTAGTTAAAAATTCTCTGATGTAATTAGGAAAGTAGGGCATTTAAGGTCAGTATTTAGTCAAATGTGAAGTTAAGTTTAGAGTATTTAGTCATTAGTCATCTGTATTTCAGTATTTGGCTACAAGAATGATTGAGTTAATATTTGAGTAAAATTCCTTTTCAATCTCAAAGCTGCATGTAAATGTGGAAAGACTCATTAGACTAAAAACATTATTTCCCGGTTTCAAGCATCGGTTAGAGATAGGACCAGAGGCCCTAAGATTGAATTATTCAAAACAAAAGCAGAGGTCAGTATGATGTAGTAGTATTTGATTAACTAACTCAGTGAAATGGTACAAGAACACAGCGCGCTGGTTTGACCAGAGTGCCCTTGTCTGGTAAATGGAGAAGTCAAGTCATGACTGCTGCCGAGGTAATTTGTTAAAGGTTGCTTGAGAAATGAAAGCAGAGAGGGTTTATTTTGGTTCGATAAGTTATTGTTGATCCCATTGATATTATTCAAACGAAAACTAATCAAAGAAGAAAATGTGAAAAACAAAATGATAGAAACAAATAATGGAAATCGGTAAGACCAAATAAACCGGGTTCCAGTTTACTTAAACCGGTTTCAGGAGGAACACTCACTCTCTCTCGTCCGTCGTGAAGTGACGAACATAACTCACTCACTGTTTATCGAGCCATATGCAGAGAGATTGAGGATAAATTCGAGAAGATGAAGTCTGCGATTACAATTACGGCGAAGAGATTCGCTCATCGGAGTCTTCTGGAGAGAGGTAATCCTGGAACTGCCTCTTCTTCGTTTTCCTTTTCCAGTTTGTGCTGCTGGAGACGAGCTTTTTCTGGCGTGAGTTATGATAACAGAGATGAAACTCGGTCATGAGCCAGATATAGTCACTCTTAACTCGCTTCTCAATGGATTCTGTCGTGGGAATAAGATTTCAGATGCCGTATCTTTGGTTGATCAAATGGTGGGAATGGGATATAAACCTGATACAGTGACATTTACAACTCTAATCCATGGACTTTTTCTCCACAACAAAGCTTCCGAAGCTGTGGCTCTAGTCGAAGGGATGGTAAGAAAAGGCTGTCCACCAGATTTAGTTACATATGGTGTTGTAGTAAATGGAATGTGTAAGAGAGGTGATACTGATTTGGCTTTCAATCTGCTCAAGAAGATGGAAGCGGAGAAAATTGAGGCTAATGTTGTAATATACAGCACAATCATTGATAGTCTCTGCAAATACAGACATGTCAATGATGCACTTGACCTGTTCAATCAAATGGAGAACAAAGGAATTAGACCAAATGTTTTTACGTACAACTCCCTCATAAGCTGCCTTTGTAATTACGGAAGATGGACTGATGCTTCTCGATTACTCAGTGAGATGCTTGAGAGGGAAATCAACCCCGATGTTGTTACGTTCAATGCATTGATCAATGCGTTTGTGAAAGAGGGGAAGCTTTTAGAGGCTGAAAAATTGTACGAAGAGATGATCCGAAGGTCTATAGATCCATGTACTGTCACTTACAGTTCATTGATCAATGGGTTTTGCATGCACGATCGCCTAGACGAGGCCAAGCACATGTTTAATTTGATGGTTAAGAAAGATTTTCTACCAAACGTAGTCACTTATAATACTCTTATGAAAGGATTTTGCAAATCTGAGAAAGTAGATGATGGTATGGAACTCTTCCGCGAGATGTCTGAAAGAGGAGTGGTTGGCGATACAATCACTTACAACACGCTAATCCAAGGGTTACTAAAAGCTGGAGATTGTGAGAAGGCCCAAAAAATTTTCATACAGATGGTTTCTTTTGGTGTCTCTCCTGATCTTTGGACATACAACATTTTGCTAGATGGACTTTGTAATGACGGTAAGCTAGAGAAAGCATTGGTGACATTCGAGCATGTGCAGAAGAGTAAAATGGAACTTGATATATTCACATACAATATTATGATTGAAGGGATGTGCAAGGCTGGGAAGGTGGAAGATGGGTGGGGCTTATTTTGCAATCTCAGCCTTAAAGGAGTGAAGCCTAATGTTGTAACCTACAATACGATGATCTCAGGCTTGTGTAGTAAACGCCTACTACAGGAAGCAGATGCATTGTTTAGAGAAATGAAAGAAGATGGGCCTCTCCCAGATAGCGGTACATATAATATACTGATCAGAGCATACCTTAGAGATGGTGACAAAGCAGGATCAGCAGAACTCATCAAAGAAATGAGGAGTTGCGGGTTTGAAGGAGATGCTTCAACCATCGGCTTGGTGAGTAATATGTTACATGATGGGAGATTGGACAAAAGCTTTCTCCATATGCTTCCTTAACCAGTTTCATCATCCTTCAGAGAAGAGGAGTGGTAGAGCAACACTCATCCTTTCAAAGTAGTTATGCTGCTTTTCTAGTGAGTACTTCTGAACTCAGTCTTCATGTTCTAATGTGTATACTATGTGTGAAGATTCTCGAGAAAATCTTTTCTTTCGACTAGGGAATCAACGGTTCGTCCTTTAACAGTTTCTCTGTATTTTCTCTTTTGGTTTTAGATAATTTGGTTCGGCGTTTGTAGTTTCTGGACCAAATAATATAAGTAGCATACCTTTTCATCTACAAACGGAGAAGAAACAGAGGACAGGAGTGATACAGAGAGTCAGAGACCATTCATTGTTTAGTCTTTGCAGTTCACTTTGTAGATAGGGACGAGCTCTTTCTAGTGTCAGTGATTACAGAGAAATTTTAAGAAAAGGTCTACTTGACGATATGAAGTTAGATGATGCAGTTGATTTGTTCAGTGCAATGGTAAACTCTCGTCCTTTGCCTTCAATTGTTGAGTTCAGTAAATTGTTGAGTGCTATTGCTAAGATGAAGAAGTTCGATGTTGTCATCTCTCTGTGCGAACATATGCAAAAGTTGGGACACATGATCTCTATACTTACAATACTTTGATTAACTGTTTTTGCCGCCGCTCTCAACTCTCTCTCTTGCTTTAGCTATTCTTGGCAAGATGATGAAACTCGGTCATCAGCCCGATATAGTCACGCTTAACTCATTGCTCAATGGTTTCTGTCACGGGAATAGGATTTCGGATGCAGTATATTTAGTTCATCAAATGGTTGAATTGGGATATCACCCTAATGCCATCACATTCAACACCCTCATCCATGGACTCTTTCTCAACAACAAAGCTTCAGAAGCTGTGGCTTTCGTTGACCGAATGGTAAACAAGATGGAAGCAAGAAAGATAGAGGCGAATCTTGTACTCTACAACACAATTATTGATGGTCTATGCAAGCACAAACACGTGAATGATGCACTCGACCTGTTCAAGGGAGAACTTTGGTAAATTCGGGTTCGATTTCTCAATTTTTATTTTCTCCGAAACATATTTAAAATTGCGGAAACATTTCTAGAAGGAAATATTATATTTTTAAAAATTAAGGAGTAACAACATTTCTTCCTTTTAGCTTCATCTTACCAAATTAAAGTATGAAACTACTTTGAATATACAACTTCTTTAAACATCTTGTCGATTCCATTCTTCGCCACCATCTAGGTTGCATGCGGGTATGCGGAAGCGGAAGCGTTTGGAAGCGTAGAAGCGATTTTAAAAAAAAAATTAGGAAGCGGATACGTGTTGGAAGCGTATACACATACAAACATACATATATACTTAAACATTATAAAAAATAAAAAATTATTATTAATAACATAAATTCAATACATTTATATAATATATAATTAAAATTTTGCTATGAATAACAGAAATTTAAAATACTTCGTTTTTTGCACAATTCAACTAAAATTATTTTAATTTGAGATTATCATATTCGTTATAATTCTATGTTTTCAAAAGAAAAAGTGTCATACTCAAATTTTTCGAAACAATCTTATTCAACTAATCAAATTAATCACTTTCAACATTTCGCATATGATTCAAATAATGTTTTTAAGTAAAGTTCTGCCTAATCACAAAATTACTATATTAGTTCTTGATTTTTTCAAATATAAAATATATAAAAAATAATAGTTACTAAACCGGTAGTGTAAGCTTCCAAAACGGAAGCGCAAACTTCCAACACGTTTTTATAAAGATATTTTTGGAAACGTCATGGAAGCGAGATTCCAAAAGCTTCCGAGAGCTTTCCGATTCCGATTTCATTGAACAAAGTTTCCGTGCTACTTAGGCCACCATAGCTTAACTCTTCTTCATTCTCCCCCATGGTCCATCAAATAGAATAATTTAAAACGTGTTAGTGTAAATCAAAATGACTTCAGAAATAATTTTGTAAAAAATAAATTTTGAAATATAAATATTTTTATTACTTAAAATACTTTAAAATTTAGTTATAAATTCAAAAATTAAAAATTAAAAACATTTTTTATTAGAAAATAATCGAAAAAGTAAGTTTTGAAATTTACCTAATGTATCAACATGTTGAACTTAAAACAATCGCTAACGAACCAAATAAACTTTGGACGGGATGTCAAGCTCGGTTTGTTTTTACAATTATGAAACTTATCACTAACTTTTCCAATTATTTTTCTAATAAAAAATGTTTTTAATTTTTAATTTTTGAATTTATAAAGAATTTTTTAAAAAATTATAAGTAATATTAGAAGTAAATAATATTTATTTAATTAAAAGTTTTATAAAAGTATTTTCAATTTAAAAATATATAAAATGTTAAATTTACTTAAACGTAAAAACAGATTGAACTTAGAACACCTCTTAAGGATCAAAGAAAATTCTAAGAACAGGATGTCAAACTCGGTTAGTTCTTACAATTTTGAAATTTAACACTTATATTTTTAAAATGAAAATACTTTTATAAAATAAATAATTAAATAAATATTATTTACAAAAAATATTACTTACAAAAAAATTGAAAATTTTAGTTTAAAAAATTTGAAAAACAAAACAGAAATTAATGAATTGAGGAAATGACCTGAATAAGCTAGGAGGTGGGATAATTAGCTTCTTCTCCTCGTCCTTGTCGCCATTGTTGTTCTTGTCGGCACTGTTGTTGTTCTTGTCAGTTATCTAGACATAACGGATCATTTTGATCAGATCAATTGTGACATTTACAGAGACCGGAATCAATAGAACAATAAGAAAGAAAGAGGTTTCACTTACTCTGGAAGAAGAAGAACAGAGTCGGCTTCCACTACAGAGACCGGAATCAACTTGCCATCCGCTATAACTTTACCGGAGTTCAGCTGTAATCATCCGGGAATTATCACATCTTTGAGGCCAAATCAGAAGACTCAAATCGTCTTTGATTCAGAAGCTGAATAGAGATTGGTATAAGGACAATCTCCACTTGTAGCGAATCTCAATTGAAGAAGAAGAAGAAGACTGAAGATTGAAGATTGAAGATTGAAGAAGAGGAAAGAAGAAACAAGTTTGAAGATTGACGATTGAAGAAGAGGAAAGAGGAAAGAAGAAAGAAGAAAGAAGAAAGAAGAAAGAAGAAAGAAGAGGTAGAAACAGAGGAAGAGAGTAAAAATGTGAAAATAAGGAAAGAACAGATTAGTCCTCTCTTTATTTGGTCTGAAAGAAAAAGAGATGAACACAACGGTAATAAGATGTTACTGTTTTTAAAAAACGGTCATATTGTTGTTTATCTCTCCTTGGGTCAATTCTTTAGTCTAATCACTCAAGGTTTGAATTATAAATTATAATTTAATATATCTTTATTAGATGATAAGATCAATTATCAAATTTATTTACTTTTGTCTGTGTTTCTTCTTACCGTTTGAATTTGCTCAAGTTTTGATTTTTCTTGTCAACGACCTTTAAACCTTTTTTTTTTTTTTTTTTTTTGAATTTCTCAAGTAGTTTTACCACACTGAAAAATCAAAACAGATTCTATTTACATAGAAAAAAGACTTCCCAAAAAAAAACACAAAAAATGCTTTTCAGGGCTTTGTTGTGAATTCGGGTTTTCAATTCTTGATCCGTGGTAAGTTGTAGAAGTTTTGTTTATATGGTTGGATCAAATTGAATCAAGTGGATGTTCTTCGCCATTGTTTCTTACTTTTCATCTGGCTTAACTTGAAAGGGCTCCAGCTTTTTCTGCGTTTTGAGGTTTCATAGAAGAGACCAGAAGCAAGAGCTTGTTGAAGCCATAGCTCAAACTCTTCTTCATCTTCATCCATCATTTCCACATCTAGATTCCAAGGGAACCTACTTGAGTTTGATCTCTGTGTTGTCTTCTCTAACCCAACAACCATGTTCACATGAAAGCTTGGTCTATGCGTGTTTGGTCTACACGCCATTCCCTGTTTAATCAATATCAAAATAATGTATTTCAATCATCTTCACATTCAGATAATCCGCATATGAACCAGTAAGAACACACACCTGACAAATGGCCCATTCTGAGACATCAAAGATTTTGCTTTCCGCACAAACAAAAGCACGCGGTATTTCAATCTTAAAGGACACGAAAAATAAAGTGGTTGAGTTTAGGAGGATACTGAGACAATACCAGATTCTTTATTAAAAGCAACAAAGCAAGAAAGAAGCTTCTTGTTTTTACCTTATGTGCTCTCTCGAAGGGTAATGTCCCTTTGAGTTCGACCCATCCATCTCCATCTTTTGCTTGATGGTATTGACCACAATCCTACATTTAACAAATTAGATGATTTGAAAGAGAAATAACAAAAAAAGTAACAAGATGGAGAACAAAGGAATTAGACCGGATGTTTTTTCCTACAGCTCTCTCATAAGCTGCCTTTGTAATTACGGAAGATGGGATTGCGCTGCTAGATTATTAAGTGATATGATCGAGAGAAAAATCAACCCCAATGTCGTTACTTTCAGTGCATTGATCGATGGGTTTATAAAAGAAGGGAAGCTATTGGAAGCTGAAAAACTGTACGATGAAATGATCCGAAGGTCTGTACATCCTAATATTTTTACATATAATTCAATGATCAATGGGTTTTGCATGCATGATCGCCTAGACGAGGCCAAGGATATGTTTGAGTTCATGGTTAGCAAAGACTGTCTTCCAAATGTGGTGACATATAGCACTCTCATTAATGGATTTTGTAAGTCTAAGAGAGTAGAGGAAGGTATGACACTCTTCCGCGAGATGTCCCAAAGAGGATTGGTTGGAGACACAATCACTTACAGCACTCTTATCCAAGGTTTTTTCCAAGAAGGAGATTGTGAGGATGCCCAGAAAGTATTCAAAGAGATGGAATCTGATGGTGTGCCTCCCAGCATTATGAAATACAACAATTTGTTAGATGGACTTTGTAATTATGGGAAGCTAGAGAAAGCATTGGTGGTATTCGAATATATGCAAAAGAGTAAAATAGAACTTGATATCGTCACATATAGTATTATGATTGAAGGGATGTGTAAGGTTGGGAAGGTGGAAGATGGTCGGGATTTATTTTGCAGTCTCAGCCTTAAAGGAGGGAGTCCTAACGTTGTAACCTATACATCAATGATCTCAGGATTTTGTAGGAAAGGCTTACAGCAAGAAGCAGATGCCTTGTTCAGAAAAATGAAAGAAGACGGTCCTCTTCCAGATAGTGGAACATATAATACACTGATCAGAGCACGCCTTAGAAATGGTGACAAAGCAGTATCAGCTGAAATCATCAAAGAAAATGAGGAGTTGCGGGTTTGTTGGAGATGTTTCAACCTTTGGTATTGTGACTAATATGTTACATGATGGGAGATTGGACAAGAGCTTTCTCCATATTCTTTCTTAAACAGTTTCTTCATCCTCGAGAGGAGAGGAATGGTAGAACAAAGCTCTTCCCTTGAAAGCACATCTGAGGTGAATCAAATATGTATATTGTTAGTCTTCATATTCCAATGTTAATTGTTTAGAGACATAATTTCGACTTTCTACATAACTTTCAACGCCAGCATCATTGCTCAAAACAATCACTTTCATCCTTACAAAAACTCTCTGCTTCATCTTCTTCTCTTTCTCTCACTCTACTTTTCATACACTCTTCCAAAATCCCTATATAACCTTTTAATTCTCTCTTTCCCAATTTTCTCATCAATCCACCCAAAAAACAAAAAATCAAAAATCTTTTTTTGTTGAAAGGGTCCAAAAGAATGGATCAATCTTGTACAAACTCAGTAAATGGATTCTACTCGTTTCTTAACAGATCAATGGAAGAACTCGAAAGAGTTTATCAATTCAACAAGTTAAATCTCTTCCTTCATCTAATTAATTGCTACTATAAGAAAGTAAGTACATCATTATTTTATAATATAAATAAATAAATCAAATTTGGTTTATGATTTATTTTTCTAAATTTGATTTAATGATTTATTTTTCTCAAAATTATTTCTCAAAATTTGGACAAGTTACGGCTTCTAAGAGGATCGACTACACTCTGCTTCATATGCACAGAGCACAGTTTCAAGATTTTGGAGCAGGTAATTCTATAATGTGATTAATCATTTTATTTATATTGAGAATACACTATATAAAACGTGTTAAATGATAAGCGCAAGAGAAAACAACAACCATAAAGAGAAAGTGAAGTGCTTTGGTATGCACCACTTCTCTGATTATTTAGAGAAGGCAAGACAAGAAACAAAAGAGAATTAATTCAGAAACCAAATCATTCTGTGTGTTCAGATTCTCGACGGTCACTTCTAGCAGGAGTTTTACCCTTTTTTCCCCTTGAACTCCTCGCAGGTACCTTCATCGAAGGTTTCTCCACATCACCAGATATGTCAAGATGAACACCGGGATCATGAGTCTCGTACTTAGCCCCTATCATAATCGAGTTGTTAACAGCTTGGAAGTTGCTATTAACAAAGGTGCTCAGGAAATCAAGCTCGTTGTCGCCATTCTTGTGGTTGTCTCCATGATTGTTGTCAAGCTCGGTCTTCATGGTGGCTCCAAGGTTGGATCCTGATAGCGTAATGGCTCTGATACCATCTTCCTCTTCTTCGTATTGGCTTGGTCCTGCCTTCTCTCCTCCCATGTGGGTTAACGATGAAATCATGTTTTTAAGATCGTGATCAAAATGTTGTTGTCGCTTGTGCTTCTCTGTGTCGCCTCTTGACTCGCTTAGCATCATTCTAACACCAGAAGAATGGATGTGAAGGCAAAGCAATGCAAATATACACTATATAAGCTTTTTTTTTATGGGAATAAAGGATGAGAACATTGCCTTGTGTTGCAATTAAAGAATTGGATTTTTTCATTTATAAAGGTTATAGAATGACTTTCCATTGAGTTCAAGAATAATTTAAAGCCTATTGACAAAAATGTAATTATCAATAGATGTCGGATAAAAAACATTGTAATATTAGAGTAAATATCTAATGTAGCAATGTGTAAAATAAAGAAATGAAAAGTAACTAGTTTATGAGTAGAGAGAGCAATTGCTTTTACTTCTTAAGTTGTTGAAAAAGTGAAAGGTAGATTTGTTTTGTTAAAATGAAACTAGTTTGAAATGTTATCAGCGAATACCAAACCAGCTTGTTTTTAATAAATATTAAACCGGAACCGTACCGGTTTATCAATTTCTCTTGCTCTGTCTGGGGGGGTTTGTGTAGGGTTTTGCAATTTACAGAGAGCGAATGCGAAATTGAGAAGATGATGAGTTTGAATTCGATTGTAATTGCATCAACGGCAAAGAGACTTCTTCATAGGAATCTCCTGGAGAAAGGTAATCTTCGAGCTGTTTTTCCCTCGATCTTCATTTTTAGACGATCTTTTTCTGGTTACAGAGAGAAATTGAGTAGACATGGGCTGAGTGATATGAAGTTAGATGATGCAATTGGTTTGTTCAATGAAATGGTAAAGTCTCGTCCTTTACCTTCCATTGTTAATTTCAGTAGATTGTTGAGTGCTATTGGAAAGATGAACAAGTTTGATGTTGTGATATCTCTGGGCGAGCAGATGCAAAAGTTAGGAATTTCACATAATCTCTATACTTGCAGTATTTTAATTAACTGTTTTTGTCGCCGCTCTCAACTCTCTCTTGCTTTAGCTATTCTTGGCAAGATGATGAAACTTGGCTATGAGCCTAGCATTGTTACGCTTAACTCGTTGCTCAATGGTTTCTGTCGTGGGAATAGGATTTCTGATGCCGTAGCTTTGGTTGATCAAATGGTGGAATTGGGCTATCAACCTAATACCATCACATTCAACACTCTAATCCATGGACTTTTTCTCAACAACAGAGCTTCAGAAGCGGTGACTTTAGTTGACCGAATGGTAAGAAAAGACTGTCAACCGAGTCTAGTTACTTATGGTGTGGTTGTAAATGGAATATATAAGAGAGATGATTCTGATTTGGCTTTAAATCTTCTCAAGAAGATGGAGGAAGGGAAAATAAAGGCTGGTTTTGTGATCTACAGCACAATCATTGATGCTCTTTGCAAATACAAAGATGTTAAAAATGCAGTCGTCCTATTCAACGAAATGGAAAGCAAAGGAATTAAAGCAGATGTTGTTACTTACAACTCCCTCATAAGTTGTCTCTGTATATACGGTAGATGGGATGATGCTGCTGGATTACTAAGCGATATGATGGAGAGGAAAATCAACCCCGATGTGGTAACTTTCAATACATTGATTGATGGGTTTGTGAAAGAAGGGAAGGTTTTAGAGGCTGAAAGATTGTATGAGGAGATGATCCGAAGGTCTATAGATCCAAGTATTGTCACTTACAGTTCACTGATAAATGGGTTTTGTATGCACAATCGCCTAGATGAGGCCAAGAAGATGCTTGAGTTCATGGTAAGCAAGACTGTCTTCCAAATGTAGTGACATATAGCACTCTCATTCATGGATTCTGTAAGTCAAAGAGATTAGGGGAAGGTATGGAACTCTTCCGTGAGATGACTCAAAGAGGATTGGTTGGAGACACAATCACTTACACCACTCTTATCCAAGGGCTTTTTCAAGCTGGAGATGTTGATACTGCCCAAGAAGTTTTCCAACAGATGGATTCTTGTGGTGTGCCTCCCGATCTTTGGACATACAACATTTTGTTAGATGGACTTTGTAACAATGGGAAGCTAGAGAAAGCTTTGGTGGTACTGGAGTATATACAAAAGAGTAAAATAAAACTTAATATTTTCACATATAATGTTATGATTGAAGGGATGTGTAAGGCTGGGAAGGTGGAAGATGGTTGGGATTTATTTTGTAGTCTCAGCCTTAAAAGAGTGAAGCCTGATGTTGTAACCTACAATACAATGATCTCAGGCTTGTGTAGTAAACGCCTACTCCAAGAAGCAGATGCCTTGTTCAGAAAAATGAAAGAAGAGGGGCCTCTCCCAAATAGCGGTACCTATAATACACTTATCAGAGCATGCCTTAGAGATGGTGACAAAACTGCATCAACAGAACTCATCAAAGAAATGAGGAGTTGCGGGTTTGAGGGAGATGCTTTAACCATTGGCTTGGTGACTAATATGTTAGATGATGGAAGATTAGACAAAAAGTTTCTCCATATGCTTTCTTAAACAGTTTCATCATCCTCGAAAGGAGAGGTATGGTAGAGCGACACTCTTCCCTTGAAAGCACATCTGAGGTGAATCAAATATTTATGTTGTTTTACTAGTGGTTACTTCTCAACACAGTCTTGATGTTCTAATGTGTAAACTGTGTGTGAGCTTCATGAATATGACTGATACTGTGCTTTGTGTATTCATTGTTAGCTTAATACAAGATCAGTGGTGAGCATCAGGAGACGCTCTTCCCTTCAAGAAGATCTCAGACTTGGATGCGGTTTGGCATTATTATCGTTTTAATTTGTACACAAAGCCCATTATATAAGAAAGTAGTTTCTGTTATTAACTTCGTTAGGCACAGCTAAAATGGTATTGGATGAGCCGCAGCATAAGTCTCTTCCATGTTGTAATGTACTAATCAACATTGTTCATTTTATCAGTTGTAGGATCTGTAATATTATTTGCAGCTGCTCTTTCTCTTTAAGGGCACTGCAGATCTTCACAGGTCTTCTGCAAATAACCTGCTGATCCAGCTTCAGCGCAATCGCCACACGTTAACCTTGAAATCCACATGAACGTATCCCTTAAACTCCCCTGTTTCTTTGTTATACCCAACCGCACTGAGTTTATTACGCAGTCAGAGAAGAGTTTAATACGTTTCTCGCCATCTTCATTCTGTAGAAATGAAGCGGAATAAAAGATGTCAATACAGTCTAAGATACAGTCCACTTAACCAATGTTTTATCTCCAGCCACAAGGCAAAAAACTAAGTTTCATCAGTAATACTTGCGACTTGGCCTTCTTGGTAAGATGTCTCTAGTGCAGTCCACTATGAAGTATTTCAAAGAAGCCTCGATGATTTCTCTAATTCTCTGAAACTAAATATAGACCGTAAACTCAAAATAAAGAAGACTCTTTCTTACAAAAGCAAATGCTGCAGCCTACCATATTAATGACAACTAAAAATTAATCTAAACAATGCATAGCAAGAGAAACACCAATCTTGTTTCATCAAAAACATATAACCTTTTAGGAACAACCCCATCTTATTTTTAGAAACATGTTTTGTTTGTTATTCTTCTTCCTCAGTGCCTTAATCTCCTCCTTCACCTAATTGCTATTCCCTCTGTTCCAAAATTATAAGAATGTTTGGCTAAAAGCACATTTATTAAGAAAATTATTTTTTAAAATTAAAATCATCATTAACCACTTTTTTTAACTTTAATTTGTTACTTTTCTTATTCTCAAAATATAAAAACAACATAAAAGGCTATATTAAATTAAAATTTATTGAAAAAGTGCATAGATATTTGTAAACATTCTTATAAAATGGAACAAATAAATTTGGCTAAATTTGGAAGAGAGGGAGTATAAGATTATTTCTTCTATACTCAAAATATTATTAACATTTTTATATTTTCTTAAAAAAAGTTGGAAACTTTCGTTAAGTACACAGAGTCACACTCTCCTCGTGAGTAGTCTCTCTCTCAGTGGTTGAAGAATACTCATTTAGGGTTTATAGATTCCGAGTCAGAAATTGAAAAGTAACCCAATCAGATTTGATTGAAGAAGATGATGAGATCTTTTGCGATTGCGTCGACGACAGAGATATTTGTTCATCGGAGTCTTCTCGAAAAAGGTAAACTTGGAACTGCTCCTCCTTCGTTTAGCCATTGCAGTTATGATTACAGAGAGAAATTGAGTAGAAATGGGAAATTAGAGGATATGAAGTTTGATGATGCAATTGCTCTGTTCAGTGAGATGGTACAGTCTCGTCCATATCCTTCCATTATTGATTTCAGTAGATTGTTGAGTGCTGTTGCGAAGATGAAAAAGTATGATGTTGTGATATCTCTGGGCGAGTAGATGCAAAAGTTAGGAATTCCACATAGTCTCTATACTTACAGTATTTTCATCAACTGTTTTTGCCGCTCCTCTCAGCTCTCTCTTGCTTTAGCTATTCTTGGTAAGATGATGAAACTCGGTCATGAGCCAGATATAGTCACTCTTAACTCGCTTCTCAATGGATTCTGTCGGGGGAATAGGATTTCAGATGCTGTAGCTTTGGTTGATCAAATTGTGGGAATGGGATATACACCAGATACAGTGACATTCAACACTCTAATCCATGGACTTTTTCTCCACAACGAAGCTTCCGAAGCTGTGGCTCTAGTTGAACGCATGGTTGTAAAAGGTTGTCCACCAGATTTGGTTACTTATGGCGTTGTAGTCAATGGAATATGTAAGAGAGGTGATACTGATTTGGCTTTAAATCTGCTCAAGAAGATGGAGAAAGGCCAAATAAAGGCTGGTATTGTGATCTACAACACAATCATTGATGCTCTTTGCAAATACAAAGATGTCAATGATGCACTCGACCTATTCAATGAAATGGAAAGCAAAGGAATTAAATCAAATGTTGTTACTTACAACTCCCTCATAAGTTGTCTCTCTATATACGGTAGATGGGATGATGCTGCTAAATTACTAAGTGATATGATCGAGAGGAAAATCAACCCCAATTTAGTTACTTTCAACACATTGATCGATGGGTTTGTGAAGGAGGGAAAGCTTCTAGATGCTGAAAGATTGTACAAGGAGATGATCAGAAGGTCTATAGATCCTGATACAGTCACTTACAATTCATTGATTAACGGGTTTAGCATACAAGATCGCCTGGACGAGGCTAAGGAGATGTTTGATTTGATGGTTAGGAAAGATTGTCTACCAAATGTAGTGACTTATAATACGCTTATAAAGGGATTTTGCAAGTGTAAGAAGGTAGAACAAGGTATGGAACTCTTCTGCAAGATGTCTCAAAGAGGATTGGTTGGCAACTCAGTCACTTACACCACTCTGATCCAAGGGCTTTTTCAAGCTGGAGATTGTGATAATGCCCAAGAAATTTTCAAACAGATGGTTTATGCTGGTGTTGCTCCTGATCTTAGGACCGACAACATTTTGTTAGATGGCCTTTGTAATAACGGGAAGCTAGAGGAAGCATTGGTCAAATTCCAGGATCTGCAAAAGAGTGAAATGGAACTTGATATATTCACATACAGTACTATGATTGAAGGAATGTGTAAGGCTGGGAAGGTGGAAGATGGTTGGGAATTATTTTGTAGTCTCAGCCTTAAAGGAGTGAAGCCTGATGTTATAACCTACAATACAATGCTCTCAGGATTTTGTAGGAAAGGGTTAAAGGAGGAAGCAAATGCCTTGTTCAGAAAATTGAAAGAAGACGGGCCTCTCCCAGATAGCGGTACATATAATACACTGATCAGAACACACCTTAGAGATGGTGACAAAGCAGCATCAGCTGAACTCATTAAAGAAATGAGGAGTTGCGGGTTTGAGGGAGATGCTTCAACCATTGCCTTGGTGACTAATATGTTAACATGATGGGATGTTGGGCAAAATCTTTCTCCATATGCTTTCTTAAACAGTCTCATCATCCTCGAGTGAAAAGTCGCAAGGTAAATTAACGTTGTTGCTGCTATTCTAATGGAAACTTCTCTTTTGAGCTTATGTATAAGCTTTATGGAATATGTCTGAATCTTTTTGTCAATTTTCATGCTAGGTTTCAGGCAAGAGCTGATGCAAACAATTAACAAAAGAATGGTTCTCAAACTTCAAGTGATTGATTGTAAGATCTTTTTTCTCCTTCATAATGCAAAAGTATTTGTGATTCTTAATTGAAATGCTTTGTCTGGTTTCGGATTTGATGATGCATTAAACAGAGTTATTAACTATTTTTTCTTTAGTATAACCAGTAAAGGTTGTATTTGAGTTAGGTAACTAATATATTGTTATTTGTTTTTCCTTAAAAAATTGAACAAAACTATAAAAATAAAACAAAAATCAAGGCTCGCGACAAAAATATTTACATCTCCCACAACGCAAACAAGGTTGGAAAAAATCACTATTTTTTGTGTATTCGTTTTCTATAAACAAAAATATTTATACTACTCCTTTAATTAATCCATATACAGTGACAAGTGTCACAACGAGTGAGTGATCGACACGTGGTTTCACCTCCAAAGTTAATACATCTTCACCCAATGTAATCCCATTTGATGATTGCTTTGGCTTTACCTATAAAACAAATACTATATGGTTAGGAAGTTAATTTATACTATAATCTTTCATTTTCATTATTTTTTTTATAAATTTACCTGTGCAATGATATCTCCGTTGATGTTTATGATTTGAAAAGAAAATTTAGGGTCAAATCTTAAAATCCAAAAGACTTCATTGGTCTCATCTCGAACTTCCCAATCTCCATCTCTAATCGAAGACCTTTTGATTCTAAGAAAAGGTTTCACTTCCTCGGTGCTTGAAAATGTTCCACATTCTCTATACACATACCAACTCCCAAACAGCCATATTTTCTGCAAATATTTTTTTAAAAGAAAAAAATACCATTATTTAAACATATAGATTTATTCATATTTTTGTCCAATTTATTTACGTGTGATCATCATTAAATAAAAACTGTCCAATTCCATGGCGGAAATTTGAGTATTTGCTTACTCGTTCTTTGAAATATATTTTTATTTTGAACTACAAACACTTCAACTAACTTATTAAATTATGAATTCGAAATGATTCAATTGTTTTTCAAACCGGTACAAACCAAGAAAAAAAGAAGAACCAAATCGGGATTGATTATACCTTTTTGCGAATGGTGAACAAAATGTTGCCATGGAGATCCATGATGTGGACTTCATTGCTAGATTTGTCATAGTTTTCGACCCGATACGTAATCTCTCCGTTGGAATTATAAACAGTTAAACCGTTGGTTTGGTAAACCAAAGACTTCATCCAAACCGTGAAAGTCTCTCTCTCCGTACTCATGTACGGTGAAGAGATGGCTGCTTGAGGAAAAACCCTAGCCATGGTAAAGAGAGAGCCAGAGAGAAGATAAATGATATATCGATATATATTCAATAATAATTATGAAAATGAAGTTGAAGTTGAAGTTGAAGAAGTCTTATACTACACCTCAATGACTTGTATTTATATAATCAGCCTTCTTTTTCTTATCGCCATTATTAAAATAACTAGGATCACTTTGAATTTTTCTAGTTTTCTCCCAATACCCGATTCATGTACGGTGGCTAATTAATAATTTAATGTTTGACATTATATATATGTATATTTGTCATCGTTTGACATCATAATTAGATATACATATGACTTTGTTATATACAAATAATAGGTATAAGTCATGTATATATAAGTTTCATCCAAAAAAAAAAAAGACTTTTGGATTTAATATGTGATACGTATATAAATTTCTCTCTTTTCAATAAGAGTGTTTCTTCTTTTGCGTTTATTCGTCTTTCACAAGAATTAAATCCCGAAGTAATTGTTATTCTACTCATATAGAAATATATATATTTCCACCTTTTCACATAAAAATGTTACAGAGATTTGTATTGTTTCATTTTTCAAGTTTTTTTGTAAGAATGTTCAGTTCAGATAAATAGATCTGATGTGAACCAAATTAAAATATGGTTACATTTTTCAATATATGGAAAATTAAATTTGAACCCAAAAAACAATACCAATAAAAAAAAATCTCTTTGAAAATAAGGATATATTTGAGTAAAGTTCGAATTCAAGCTGAAACCAAAACTATATCAAACCATGAATAATTCAAGTTGAAACCAAAACTATATCGAAGGGACTATATTTGAGTATATTATTGTGGTTCCCAACACAAGCTTGTTTAACCTAACAACAACTCCTAGAGTAGACTGTCACAACTGTCGCTGTTAGACGAAAAACTATCGATCATAGACTTTATATAAAGAAAAAAAAAAAAACTATCGATCATAGCCACCACTACCAAACTAGACTGTAATTGCATGCAGTCAGACAAAACATATTGGAGCCGGAAAATTACAAGTGCATAAAAAATCTGTTACAAAAATTTTTGTTGAATATTCATCACTTTGGTTTGTGGCCATTGATAAACGACCTTACACGAGGCGAGCACGTAACTCGTTGATGACCTTGAGCTAAAGATGAATTGGAAGAGATCATGGCCATGCCTAAAAGGTTTAGAGCACGTGGCTTTCTATGACTTTATAAATTGTAATAATTAAAAGGGAAAAATTCGCCATATAACCTATGTAGACCCTCAATTTCCGACTTTCCTATAATTGAATACGATCTTAGGAATGGTTACAAGAGATGTAAATATAAATAAGTTGAGTTGTTAATTAAGGTGATGCGACTAGCATGACTATGATGGCACCAAAACAGAGAAGATTACATTATTTATGTTTATTACTGGAATAGATTCAGCCCACAACCATAATTTCTAATCCTTACTTAAATCTTAAGAATGACTCACGAAGTCAAGTACGTACACATTTTAATTAACTGAATTATCCTTGAAATTTTTGAAATTAAAGAATGTTTATCCTTTTGTAATTACTAATTTAGTGGGTCACACGTTTCATTTCAGGCCACAAACTAAACAACCCTTTTAAAAGGTTTAGGACCACTATTATTAATAATCAGTAATAACCTATGTAGACCACTTATTTAATTATCACATTAAGGTTAAAGAAAAAAATAACGCACTCATATAATTATATAACATTTTTTCATCTTATCATTTAGTTCAACCTTTAATAAATAAAAAAGATCATCATGCGCGACCGTATAATTGTAACTAGAGAGTAAAATATTAGAAAAATGCCTCACTTTTATTCACTTATTCAGTTTGGGACCCTAATGTTTTACATCATTACAAATTGAAACATTTAAAAACCTTATAATAAAACTGAGACCCTAAGTTTAGGCATGTTTTGTCTCTTCCAACTCCATCATTCATAAATAATGATGTAAATAGTTCTATCAACTTTGTCCTTAAAAGCTAAAGTGTGGTAACGATTAGAAAACTATTTTTTGTTTGTCGGGAGTATGTGACAATTATATTCAACTGTTTCATCGTACCATTTCTTGGTTAATAATGAATATCATCAGTTCATTCGTCTATTTAATTTAGAAACTAAAGTATATGAGTTACATTGCACCAGACACTTGAATCGTTCTTTGTTGTCGCTATATATATTTTGCTCATGTCGATGGTGAAACCCGTTTTCTGATGATGAGTGATTGGGTTTAGAGTTTAGAGTCTAGCTAGTGTTATAAACCTCGAATGTTGCGTACTAAAACTCGGTTAAGGCCTTAAGGGTGAACGATCGACAGATTGAAGTTCAGGGATAAGAGTTTCAAGACAAGTCAGAAGGCACTGGCCTTTCCCATAAACTCAAAACTATGGGATCTCTACTTAATGGGCCTCATATTTCTAGTAACCCAAGGAGCTTTGGTTTTGGTGACTAAACTTGCATGTATTTGGAATTAATTCGGCTCTTAATTTGACTCTTTCACATCATATATAGTGTAAATATCAGTCGATATATAACACCTCATATTTATCATATCTCCTACCTTCGAAATATATTAATTATAAAAGTTTTTTTTTTCCTAAAGTACTTATAATATTGAGGATCGTGCACGATAGGTATGGCCGTATGGGTATTAATTCGGACCGAAAAAAAACCCGTGAATTGGTTTAACCCACTCTATCATGGACCATGATTGTCAGGGGTACACTTTTAGATACCAAAAAAGCAAACAATAGTTTCAAATGGCTTAATCTGCATGGACAACATGTTTGTACACCCTTACACAACATGCGACACTATAATTTCAAAATATTAAAACTAGGTAAATGTTCCACTTTTTTCACTTATTCATTTTGGGACCTCTGTGTTTTACATCAGATAAATCGGGTAAGCAAATTGAGACTTTTGAAACGTTTTGATCAATAAAACTGAAATATAAACTTTGTGCACGTTTTGTATCTTCCGACTCCTTCATCATAATGATATAAATAGTTTTGTAAACTTTTTTCTTAGAATCAAAAGTGATTCGACGATTAACATACAAGTTTTTTATTCGGAAATATATATGGTTGTATTTAATTATTTTATCTTGCAAGTCTTGGTTAATAATGTTTATGTTTTTTTTTACGGCAAATAATGTTTAATTTTGAAATTAAATTACGTGAGTTTTATTGATAGAAAATTAATTATGCGCTTTAACAAACATAAATTTAATTTTGTGAGTCATATATAGTTTTTCTTTTGTGAATTTTAATATATTACGTGTGTCGGTCACAGCTTTTTTCGAGGCCTTAATCTGGGACCCTTGCTGACAACTGTTCCCTAGACTGAACAAGTTTTACGGCAGAAATTTCGTGCAACTCAACAAAATTTATATCCTAAGTAATTCACAGCTTTGTAAGATAGCTTGAAGAGGGAATCGCACAGCTTTGAACACGTGCAAATTTATGCCTTAGCTTAAGACCGATCCAATTCTTACCATTGTGCCTCGAACGCGTGGGCTAATCGCTATACTTTATTTAATACAAGTATTTACAGATCCGAACAAAAGGCTCTAACGAAGGTGTTGCATATAAAATCTCCATGACTTGTGTAACTCTTCTATGCACCAAAAAAAGATTACTCAGATGTATTTCCACACTACTCATTCGTCACTAGTACTACTGCATGATTGGATTATATGTTCATGTGTATAGATAAGTTTTTTTTTCTTCTTCTGAAAACCTAGGTAAACAATAAATCATTGCTTATAACAAGAAAATATTATAATTTTTTTAATAAATACTTACTTTGTTTTGTCAGCCCTGTTGTAATAAATTTTTAAAAGTACATGTATTCAAAAACCTTTTAACCTATGGTCAGGGTTAAAAGAGTAGTATATATAGGAAACAACGTAATTTACACGCTCGAGTGATAAAGTTTAGTAGTTGAAATTCCCTAACTCCAAAGAATATAGTAAAACAAGTCCACTATCATCAATGCTCATGCCCTCATCATTTGAATATGGGCATATTCTCAAAGACTCAAAAATAAGAAATGTGAGAAAGATCGGAAGAGAGAGAAACCCCTCATTTCGATTTCACGAGACCCACGAAAAATAAGGAAGACAAAAGATTCCTTTAATATCCATCAAAGAAAGAAAAAAAATGACCTCTCTATTCTCTATACCTAGAGCTCTCACTTCTCATATATCCGACTTTAAAACTTACCGTCCGGTGATCGGAAAACTCCACGTGGCCACTTTAACGCTTCTCCTCTTCCTTATTGCCGTCGGTATTGCCATCACTTCCTCTCTATGGCTTAACAAGGTAATGAATTAAACTTTTTTTGCACTATATAATGACATTATTAAGAAAAAGTAAAACTAATAGATCTTTCTAAAAAAAAACTTTGTTATTCTTTGTTTATCAAAGACGGCGAAAGCATTTGATCGACCGATATTAGTAACAACAAAACCGATTTCGGCACCGGAGCTAGAAGCATTAGAAAATTGCACAAGTTTCTTGAATCAAAACCGGTCCGGTTCTTGCTCAAGAACACCTCTATCACTTAACAAGGTAATTATTATTCTCATTACATAATTAATACCTAATATTTGTTCAATGAAAAATAAAAACAATACAAATTTTTATTTTGTTTGTTTACCATAGACAAAATCTTATAATAAACCGACAATAATAACAACAAAACCGGTCCTAGTACCTCTACCCGAGAAGAGAACACAGCTGAATACCGGAATCTCCGTAAATTGCACAAGTTTCTTGAATCAAAACCGGTCCGGTTCTTGCTCAAGAATACATCCACCGGGTAATAATCAACAAACCGAATCTAACCGGTCTTGTCCTGATTACTTCAAGTGGATCCACGAGGATCTAAAGCCATGGAGAGAAACAGGGATAACAAGAGAAACGGTGGAACGAGGCAAAACGACAGCACATTTCCGATTAGTTATTGTAAACGGCAAGGTGTTCGTCGAAAACTACAAAAAGTCTATTCAGACTAGAGATGCGTTCACACTGTGGGGGATTCTTCAACTGTTGAGAAAGTATCCAGGGAAATTACCTGACGTGGATCTCATGTTTGACTGCGATGATCGACCGGTCATTAGATCTGACGGTTATAATAAACTCAATCGGGCGGCTGAAGATGGGCCACCTGCGTTATTTAGGTACTGTGGGGATAGATGGACGGTGGATATTGTCTTTCCCGATTGGTCATTCTGGGGATGGTATGTATTAGAATATAATCTCTTCTCTCTATTTTTTTTTGTTCTTTCTTCTTTTAACTTTTTTGTCTGAAGCTAATGTGTATCGTTGGTAAGGTACACTTGTCCCCACTTGATCACATGCCGGAAAAAAGTTACAGGGGGTCCATTTTTTCTTTTTCTTTTATACACAAATAGATTCTTTCCTGATTAGATCAATTATTTATTAATAGATTCATTTTTGTGTCAATATAGTAATTTAGAGGGTCGAAAAAGTAAGTGTAACAATGCCACTAAAGTCTAAACTATGTGGTTGTGATATATTTATAATTTATTATGCTATCATTAAGCTAAGTAAGAAAACTAAAGTCACTTTGATTTGTTTTATCATACAATCTTTCCAGCAAAATGTGAAGTATATATAGTTTCAAAACCACATTGGTTGTTTCATATTAAATTTAGACATGGTTTCTATCAAATTAATTCCATTTTTTTTCATAATTGATGATTTATATGCATAGTTGGGTAAATTATTAAATTGAAAAGTGTGTTAATATTGGTGGGTGAAGGCAGGAGATAAACATAAAGGAATGGAGCAAAGTGTTGAAAGAAATGGAAGAAGGAAAAAAGAAGAAGAAGTTTATGGAGAGAGAGGCTTATGCATATTGGAAAGGGAACCCTTTTGTTGCATCTCCTTCAAGAGAAGATCTTCTCACTTGCAATTTATCTTCACTACATGATTGGAATGCTAGAATTTTCATTCAGGTATATGCTTATATAACCAAGATATATATAATACAATGAATGTTTCTAAACTTTTATAATAATTTTTTCTGAATTTATAAATGGTTTATATACTGCATTACTTATATATATAGTTCAGTTAGCTTGATGTATGAGAATTATATGCAATCACAAGTGTGTGTGTGTGTGTAACAAGCTTATATATGTTATATATTTATTTATTTTTCCATGCGATATAAAGATAAAAATAACTAATACTGTATTTGATTTGTATCTACATAGGATTGGATATCAGAAGGACAAAAAGGATTTGATAATTCAAACGTAGCAAATCAATGCACTTACAGGTTTAGTACCAGTCTTCTTCTTTTTGTTGGTCTCATAGTACAATGTCTAAATTTGAGACTTTTTCATTTCTTAAAATTATAAATAATAATTGGAATTGTGCAGGTACAAGATATATATAGAAGGGTATGCGTGGTCAGTGAGTGAGAAATACATATTAGCATGTGACTCAGTCACATTGATGGTGAAACCTTATTACTACGATTTTTTCTCAAGAACTCTTCAACCTCTCCAACATTATTGGCCCATTAAGGATAAAGATAAATGTAAATCCATCAAATTTGCTGTTGATTGGCTTAATAATCACACTCAAAAGGTACCATTTCCATCTTTTTTTTTCTAAATCTCTTTATTGAGAATCTTACACATAGTTGTATAAAAATGTCACATAAAAATAAATCCTCAAAAATATTTAGGTTCTAAAGAAAACAGAAAATTACCAAAAATTATGTTGCATAATACCTCGGTTAAGTTCGATCATATTTATAATTATGCCTACGATTTTTCTTAGAATTAGTAATTTTTTGCAGGCTCAAGAAATAGGAAGAGGAGCAAGTGAGTTCATGCAAAGAGATCTATCAATGGAAAATGTTTATGATTACATGTTCCATTTGTTGAATGAATACTCCAAGCTTCTTAAGTACAAGCCTCAAGTTCCAAAGAACAGTGTTGAAATCTGCACTGAAGCAATGGTGTGTCCTTCTGAAGATGTTGGTGGGCCTAATAAGACGTTTATGATGGGTTCTTTAGTTAGCGGGCCTCATGTATCGGGCCCTTGTTCACTTCCTCCTCCATTTGATCCCAATGGTCTTGAGAAGTTTCATAGGAAGAAATTGAATCTCATTCGGCAAGTGGAGAAATGGGAAGACTCTTACTGGCAAAAATGATATTATCCAGTATCCACAATGATATATAGAAATTTTAATTTGGTTTGGGAATTTTGATATTACCGTTATAGTAATTGGGTCACGTTAGATTGATTATAATAAATTTGAAAAATATTTTATTTCAATATCTCACATGAAACTAGGGGTGAGCAATTCAACTCAAGCTAAATAATATCGTTTATGAATTCAAATGAAAACAAAAACAGTTTTTTCAATGGTTTTCAAATTAGAATAAAATCTTAAAGCTATTACCATCATATGATATATTTAATTCCAGTACAATTTGTTGTGCCAAAAATATTTATGATGCCAAAAAAATGGTACCAACTTGGTTACTCGTCTTGGTGGAACAAGCAAACGTGTATCTTCTCTTAACACATAACATAAGTAATTCTATAATAACAAACAAGAAAATAGAACCATTAATATTAGAATCATGTATTTATTACGATGACAAAGAGTGTGTTTATTATTGGTTGTTTAGTACTATACTACTATTATATGTGGGCTTTGTTCATTTTCATTAAATGTCGTTTTTTTCTTCTCACATGCTCGACGGCGGTGAATATTCTTGGCTCAGATTTTAGATTTTAGATTTCTTTTATGAAAAATAAAATGATAGTCTAATACTGATAAAAAGTTGAAAACGGAATAATGTCGTAAAAATGATAATGTGAGACTGATAAAAAGTCAAAACATATTATTTTGTATTTTAAGTTTAGTTTGTATTATTTTGACAAAAAATAATATTTTTGTATCTTTTTACCCAAAAATGATTTTTATTAAATTGACAAAAAATAGTTCTATAATTGAAATTAACCACTAGACTAAAAATCAATGTAACTTAAGAAAGCAATTTATGTCCCATTGAAGTTTTACCACTACACTAAAAATATTTAACAAATATGTTTTTAGTATAGTAACGTAAGTGTGCAGATTGAAATAAAAGTAAAGCAATTTCTTAAATTTCACAAAATTTATTAAACTTTGAAGGATCATGCAATATTCATATTTTTGAACTATATAGATTTATTCCAAATGCAAGTGCAAAACCCATAATTTTGTACACCGGTTGTAGATCTAAACCCACATGTATATATACAAGTTTAATCTTTGAGACAACTACTGAACTTTTAAATTCCGCTATAAACTATTAATCTTTTGGTTATGAATTATGATTGAGCAAGTGGCCTATTTAAATTTGATGTCATCACAAAGTTGTGTATCCATGATGGTCCTTATCAATTTTCCTTAGTATCTACTCAATGTTTGCTTGTAAGCATTGTGCGTGACGACAGGGGAACCTTCATGTCCAAAACACATATAAATAATTATTATATATCTGATTAGGAAATATTTATAATACAGCATTTTTAGTTAGTTAATATTTATGATTATAAAAACTAAAAGGCCGTAAAAATTAATTTTCATTCCAATTTAAACTCATAAGCAATTACAACATAAAATTACACAGAAGATTAAATGAGGTATTGGTAAAATATTTATACCAATCATCAACCTACAAAAAAAGTATTTCATTATATAACCTAGCAAACTGAACACAAACAATACAAAAACTTCGGCAATACTATATCTCCTACATATTATTTGAGCAATGTTATAAAAACTTTAACCAGCTTTACTGTGTTATATTACATAAATTGCTATTGTATTTTTCTATATTAACAAACAAATTAACTAAATGCTAGAAGGTTAAAAATGTCAAGATATATTCTCAGAATCTGAATCAGGCTGATATTTTATTTTTTCAAATCATACTAATAATTATAATAATTTTATATTTAGTTAATTAATTCCCTAATAAATAGCAAGTATATAGATATTTCAAATTTTAATATTTAATATTTTAAAATCTGTTTATTTTTATTTAATATCTTCTAAATAAATATGAAATTATTTAATTAGAGTATTTAAACATAATAGTTTTTAAACCTTTTAAATAAAGTCATTAAGGATACAATAATAGCAGTTATTTAGGTCAAGATAGGTGAGAGCAGATAAAACGGGTCAAAACGGATCATGACGGATATATTGGAGTAAATCAAATAGTTATATATTTTTTGAATAATGTGAGAATGTATACATAACACTACTTAATTTTTACAACAAAATTATATTATAATCTAACTTATTGAATAACAAATATAACACCACACATAATTATATATTATTAATTTTAGTTAACACAACACAAACAATATATAATAATAATAAATAAAATACTAAAACTATAAAATAAATATAAATTAAAACGATAATTTATAACAATATAAACTAATAAAATATGAATTATATATTTCTCCGTGCTGTACAGCGCGGGTTACTATCTAATACTAAGTTAATATTAACAAAAAAGTAAATTCAAATTAGCAACTCTCTTTTAATCCTTATTTTTACATGCCCTTGTAAAAATTTGTTCTCCGTACTTTTCTAACAACAAAAATAGTCTCTTCCCAAGTTCCAGATATGAAATTAAATCTCAACCTATACATACTAAAATCAAATTAAAATTGGATATTTAATCTTTACAAAAACCTCAATATATAAAAAATAAAATAAAATCCCAAAACTAACCAATAATAAAATCAAGATCTCAAAACACACAAAATGATTAATGTGATGGGTTGATCATTCAGTTCTTCTTCTTTTGTAAGAGTAATGTATGGGTTAGATCATTGTATAAAACACGATATAATTAGTACAAGTTATAAATAAGATGCTCCTAACTGATGTAATGATGGTTTATGCACACATTTTCTTGGAAGTAGCACACGAGAGACGAGAGTATGTGAGCTTATCTCGTTTGGTAATGACAATGTGCACTAGTTTAATTTGTAAGACGAGTCCTTAATAAACATCTCTGCTCGTAGCTTTAAGTTCACGTGTCATGCCGTAGTTAGATGATGTCAATAAACAAAATGTATCTCCAATATTGTAAAATTCGTAGAAAACCCTTGCAAATTACTCTGTTTCAAAATATATGATGTTTTGAGAGTTAATACGGAGATTAAGAGAATAAGTACTTTTAGCTAAAATATAAAATATATTATTTCTTTAAATTTGGAAAACCAAAGAGAGAGAAATGTACATTTGATTGTTTTTAAACTTATAAAATAAATTAATTTTTATTATATCTAGAGATGTGAAAACATTCCATATTTTGAAACAAAAATAAAGTTCCAAAACATCATATATTTTGAAATGGAGAGAGTATATTTAACACTGAAATATTATTTTAAGTTTTAGGTTTAATAATTTAAATTTTAAAAGACAACGATAATTTTACGATAACTATATATATATATATATACATATTATTATTTTTGTTCTACTCCATCTTTAGTTAGTTGTGCTTTTATATTCAGTCATTTGTTCGTTATTGTGTTTATGCAACTATGTGTCAGAAAATCGTCCAAATCCAATATGTGTGTGCCTTCAAATAATGAAATATTTAACTTTAGAAACAAACAAATGGAACACGCATGGGTGATTTGTCATATTCTCTTGTTTGTTGTTCAATTTTATGGAGACAATCTATTTATGAGGCCAATTATTTATTTTATTACAAAAAGATTAATTTAAAACAACGTCAAAAAAAAGAAAGATTAATTTAAAACAAGAAACGTAGATGTACTAGAAATAAACGAGGGGTTTGTTGGATTCATCTAAAATGTTTTTGACATATTGTACCAAACATTGGAAATATATGTTGTGTAACTTTGTTGACAATTAAAAAAATTATTATAAAAAAAATTTGTTGGAAAAAATTATTATAAATTGATAGAGTTGTTGATCGTTGTACATTTTAGACTATTTGATTTTCCTAACTTTTTTATTTTAGTCTGCATAGCATTTTCTCTATTTTTCTTATATTATACTCCATAAAACAAGTATATATATATATTTTTTCTTTCTTAATCTGGAAATTCTTCTAGGCTTTCGCCCAGACTAATCCCCTTAGACCATCAGCAACGGTGTATGTGGTGTCTGTGGGAAGACACCCACTTCATTAAGTGTCGTCAGGTATCGCGTCTTCATTTATCGAGACATTATAATATTAATAAATTTAATATTAAACAAGATTGGAAGACACTCACGCACTATTCGAAAGACACCCCGATGCTGATGCTCTTAGGTCCAACTTTCTTTTCGCACAATTTCGTTGTAGATTAGGTGACCAAGTGGAATCGAGTCAAGGTTTCAAAGCAAGCATATACCTAATTTCAAGCTATTGGGATATCAGCGCATTTCGTTAACAAGTATTTTCTTAGAGAAAGTTTAATAGAGATGAGTGAAAAAAAAAGTTTAATGGATATTTTAAGCGTTTATAATACTCTGAACTTTTATGCTTTCTAAAAGAGTATTGTTCCTTTATCCTTTTCATGAGTCAGTGTAACATATTTATTTAATTAAACCCAAGTTTAATTAACATTACAAGAAAATCCAATCAAATAAATGTCTTGAGTAACTTTCAAAACAATATTTGTTTAGGATATGATTATATCTAACTCGCTCGGACAATGAATTTAATTTTTTTTTGTTCTTAGATCCAAACCCTTTATTTATTTTCATAGTTTTTTCAAACCATTTTTTACTTTCGGTCTTTTAATGACTCAGTCTTCTTCTATCTTACAAGTCTAACATGTATCAACAAACCCGTATTGAGTGGTACGAGTGGGGTAAGAAGTTGAACTTTATTTCACTTGAAAGTTTATGATTGAGATATTTCGAAAAGTTTTTGAATTTTAATTTAAAACTTGATTATTATCTGTTATATCTTTTGATATTCTATCCAACAACATCATTACCGTGTGTCTTTTCTCCCTATCTTTTCAACTTGTTCGTATCATCTTATGTATATATATGGAAATATGAATAATGCTATGTAAAATTGAGTTTTTATTATTTTGGAGTACATACTTTAAGTTCGCACGATTGGTGGCGTAAATTATGATGGACCTTTTTTGTCTCGCACACTAAAAATAAAAATTTATGTAGCATATATAGGAAAACATCTTATTACAATTTACAAATATGTATTATCTGAAGTTTATTTTACAGTATAATTAAAATGAATAAATATTAGCCTTTTCAATATGTCAGGTTATTATTTTTTGACACATGTTATTTTCAAAAAATACAATAGATTTTTCCAAACTCCAAAGTATTTTTTCAGATGCTGCATTTTTTTTTGTTTTGTTCATGCCATTTAAAAATAACCGCTTTTGTAGAATCAATTAGAAAAATATTTTTGCCATTTCCTTTTATTGTGGATGTGAGTCCAAATTTATTTACCTAAATTTTCTGCTGCATAGTTATTTTCCTATACACTAGAGTGAAATCTCTATAAATTAATATTCGATAAATTAATATCTCAATAAATTAATAATTTTCTCTAGTCTCAAAGTGATATTTTAAGCTAAATATCATTTCTATAAATTAATAAACTTGATAAATTAATATAATATCGTAAAATATATTGGTCATAATATTATTAATTTATAGAAGTTTTAGTGTATCTAGATTTGAGTTGTTTTGCAAATTAGCCCGAGTTTCTACTAGTTCTTCTCTTTTAAAATTTAAATACAGTAATAAATCTAATTATTTTGTATATATCTTCACCGTCCGATTAAGATACAATTTATGGATCATAGCTGCGGTCTACGGTAGTACAGTATGTCCCACCAACAGTTTAGCAAAGCTCTAGATCACCGTAGACAACCGTACCATAAAAATAAAAGTTCTCTTTATAATTAAACGCGCTATTATTTCAATGATTAGCAACAATATTATATAATCTGTAACTAAGAATCATCCAACGAAGTTTATTCATTTTCGAGCATTATTCTAATATGCACATCTATTTTGCTCTTGATTTTAACTTTTAACGTCTAATCCATTTTGATATTTTATTTTTAAAATATCTCTCTCTCTTTTTTAATGCTTTCAAGTAGATTAAAATAAATTCTAGTCTAAGAATACCAATTTTTTTTTAATTAATTTTCCAGAATGTAAAAACACTAAAAATTAGCTTTTACGATTGAAATCTCATGCAAAATATACAGTTGTAAATATTCCCAATAGTACAATCAATTCCTGATATAGAAATATTTGGATACTTCCTTAAGATTAAAATAAAAATTGAAATTATTTGATATAGATCTTGTTATTGAAAGTTTGAAATAGGAATAAAAATACATATTTTTTTGTTGTTAAAGTGGATTGATGTTAAACGCCCATAATTTTAGAACACTTATAAACAACTCAGAATCACATAAAGTTTCCAAAAAGTTAAAGAAATCAAATGAAAAAGAAGAAGAGAACATTCTTTCTTTCTATTAATTAAAAAAAAAATTTATTTCATAACAATATTCATACCCTTTTTCCTCCTAATTTAATGAAGAAAATTTAAAGCTTATTTTTCCCCTCCATCAAGGAAAAATAAAAACAAAAAAAAACTGTCTTTGAATCCAAGTCTCTCTCTCTTCTCACCCACACTTCATCATCTCTGATAATTCCTACTTTTTTTTTGTTTTGCCCTTTTCAGTGAGTTTCCTCTGATAGGTTATTGTTAAATCCTATCATCTTATTCAGTTTCACTACTCTTTCACCATTTCCTTTTTTCCATTCTCAGCTTCTCTCTCTCTCTTACTTTGCTAATCTTGGTCTCTTCTTCAGCTTTAAACAATCCCATTTATGTTCTCGAGTAAAGTTCTCATCTTTCTCCAGATTTTTCACTTGGAAACTAGTTGATCCTCCGTAAAATAATCTGGGTTCCGCTTCTTTTTTTTAATGAGCCGAATTTGAAAGAATCAATCTTTCGAGAGAAGAAACAAAAATGAGATCGAACTTTTGTTCGTTAGCTCTAGTTCTTGGACTCTTCTTCGTTTCTTGTGATGGCTTTGCCTCTAATGAAGGTAACTCTATCTTACTGTTAATTACATTCTTGTGTTAATTTGCTTAAACCCAGATCTCAGATTTCATTGTTAGGTTACTAAGAAATTGCTAGAAAAAAATCTCATACCTTTAAAAATCTCTATAGTCTCTATGAATCTCTGTATTAAACTTAAATTAGGATTAGTTTAGAATGTCAATCAATCTGAAAAAAATTATACTTTTTTAGATAAGATCAGTCGAATCTGTGAAGTTGAAGCTTTTAATGTCAAAGTCTGATCACAGAAGTTTATCTGATAGATTTGTGGATCCTTTATTCTGTTTTTTTTTCTTTGTTTCTCTTTCTCAGTTGAAGCTCTTACAAGATTCAAGGAAGCTATCTATGAGGACCCTTTCGTAGTTATGTCTAATTGGAATGATCCCAATTCAGATCCTTGTGATTGGACTGGCATTTATTGCTCTCCATCTAAAGATCATGTTATCAAGATGTAAGAATCTAAAATCTGTATAGTAGCTGCAAATCAGTTCTTTATGGTGAGATTGTCTTATATCTTGATTCTTTTTCGTGCAGAAATATATCGGCTTCGTCGATAAAAGGGTTTCTTGCGCCAGAATTGGGTCAAATAACCTACCTGCAGGAACTGTGCGGTTTCATTATCTCTTTATTGACATACTCACCAATGTGTAGTTTGATGCATTGAGTTTGGGAAGTTAACATCATTAAAATGCTTCTGTAGAATCCTTCATGGGAACAATCTAATTGGGACAATACCAAAGGAGATAGGAAAGCTAAAGAATCTCAAGACCTTGGACTTGGGAAACAATCGTTTGATGGGACCTATCCCAGCAGAGATCGGGAGTTTATCCAGCATCATGATATTGTAATAAAGATTCAAAGTGATGCTTTCATACCTTTTATTTTTTTAACAGATGATTTGTGTTGAGACGACAGTTTTGTTTCACATTTTTACAGAAACCTTCAGTCTAATGGTTTAACTGGGAAGTTGCCTCCAGAGCTCGGTAACTTGATGTACCTTAGAGAACTTCATATTGACAGGAATAGGCTTCAAGGAAGTCTTCATGTTGCAGGAGCATCGGGCTATCAGTCGAAAGTGTAAGTATAGTAGCTCAAGAAGCCAAAGATGAAATAGTCTGTGTCTTCTGTCTATGATGGCAATGTTAATCGGGGTTTTTTTCATTCAATTTGTTAGGTATTCTTTAAATTCAAGTGCAAACATTGCCGGTTTGTGCAAGTCTTTAAAAGTAGCTGACTTTTCATACAACTTCTTTGTGGGAAACATTCCAAAATGTTTAGAGTACCTTCCAAGGTATTCTTATAGTCTTTGCTGTCTTTATGAACTCTCGAAGTGTCCAATTTCGCCTGAGAGTTACTCTTTTTATGGTCACTAGGAAGAGCTTTCAAGGGAACTGCATTCAAAACAAGGATCTTAAGCATAGACCTTCTTCCCAATGCGGTGTGTAAGATAGAGAGTTTTCACTTCATCGACACACGTGTTTGATTAGTTTAGGTTTTCTAAACGTGATCCCTATTGCAGGTAATGCACAAATGGTCAAAACTCATGAAAGCCCAAGCGTTGTTCCTAAACACCAGTCAGCTGAAATGGTGGCGAAGCACCATAGAGCATCAAAACCTAAGTGGCTTCTTGCTCTTGAGATAGTCACAGGGTCAATGGTTGGTTTGCTTCTTCTGGTTGCACTTTTCTCAGCAGTTCACCGTTGGAACAACAGATCATCTCTCATCATTCCATGGAAAAAATCTTCAAGCGAAAAGGAAAAGTTCACAGTCTACGTAGGTTAGAATCTTTCCAAAATTCTCCAACTTCCCATACATAATCCATGCAGCAAAGAACTCAAAAGAAGTGGCTTTTTTCTTTTCAACTACAGATTCTGAACTGCTGAAGGATGTTTCAAGGTTCACAAGACAAGAGCTCGAAGTGGCGTGTGAAGACTTTAGCAACATTATTGGTTTATCTGCAGATAGTCAGATCTATAAAGGAACAATGAAAGGTGGGTCTGAGATTGCGGTGATTTCTCTTTGCGTAAAAGAGGAAGATTGGACCGGATATCTCGAGCTCTATTTCCAGAGAGAGGTAGCTTCTTCTCGTGTTACAATCATCACCAAGTCACTTTGATAGAACAATCTGTAAGAAGATTCTCTTTTCCTGAGAGTTCTACGCTATGTCCGGACTATTTCAGGTTGCAGATTTGGCTAGATTAAACCACGAGAATGCAGCAAAATTACTTGGATACTGCAAAGAGATCTCACCATTTACAAGAATGCTTGTTTTTGAGTATGCTTCAAATGGAACACTATACGAGCACCTCCACTGTAAATAATCTAACTTCCTCAGAGCTTTGTAGCATCACACTGTACTGTTTTGGCTAGATTACATTATTGTGATAAATGTCTTGATGCAGACGGGGAAGCGGCTTTAGTATCATGGGCAAGACGAATGAAGATTGTTATAGGCATTGCACGTGGTCTCAAGTACCTTCATATGGAACTTGATCCTCCATTTACAATCTCTGAGCTGAGCTCAAACGCAATCTATCTCACAGAAGATTTTACTCCCAAGGTAAACTAAAGTGAGAACAGCTTGTTATCTGAGCAATACAATTAGCTAAGGTAAGCTTATGTTCTCACTCTTTCCTTGTCTGCCTTTCTCTGATGCAGCTGGTTGATTTCGAATGCTGGAAGACGATTCTTGCAAGATCAGAAAAGAATTTGAGAAATATTAGTAGTCAGGGTTCTATATGTGTGCTCCCAAACGGAATGGAGAGCCGATATCTGGATGTATCGGGTAATATCTATGCATTCGGCATTCTTTTGCTGGAGATTGTCAGTGGAAGACCTCCTTATTGCAAAGACAAAGGTTTCTTAATTGAATGGGTAAGAAAAATAATTTTTTTTTCTCTAAAGTCTTGACCTTTTTCACCTGTTTAGTTTTACCGAACGTCAAATGTGGTTTTTCCTTGCAATTTCTTTTGACTTTTCACCTATTTGTTGCATTGTGCAGGCAAAGGAGTTCCTTGAAGCGCCAGAGGCAATGGCAGGATTGGTGGATCCAGAGCTGAAACATTTTAACCAAGAAGAGCTTGAGACGGTATGTGAAGTGGCAAGCCAATGCTTGAACCGGGACCCAACCAACAACAATAACAATAACAACAAGCCCTCAGTGCAAGAGCTATGCGAGACTTTGGAGAGTAGGATCAGTGTGTCAATTTCTGCAGAGCTTAGATCATCTTCTTTGGCTTGGGCTGAGCTCGCGCTTGACTCGTGATGAGAACGATGAAGGTGAAAGGAGAAAAAAGAGTGTTGAATGATGAATGCTACTAACTAACAGAAAACCAAACCCTTAACTTTGTACATCAATCGACTGATCAC
The DNA here is from genome assembly GCA_028015245.1 of Cardamine occulta. Classification (NCBI taxonomy): domain Eukaryota; kingdom Viridiplantae; phylum Streptophyta; class Magnoliopsida; order Brassicales; family Brassicaceae; genus Cardamine; species Cardamine occulta. The sequence goes on from CM051366.1 coordinate 14,471,392, forward strand.
AACATTTGATATTGTTTTTTTTTTCCTCTGATCTTGATGAGTGTGTCTGAGTTCTTCTTACGTATTGCTTGTGTTCTTGATTAGTTTGTGTTTTGGGTATTCAAAGTGTTTGTTAAGGAAGAGAAGAACATAAGAGTTTATAAAAGATTTTCTGTAATAGCAAGTTTGGGGATGTATGATGTTATCTTTTGCTATATAGCATTGGATCTATAATTTTCGGAATTTGAATCATTTTCAATAATGTTGGTGATCGAAATTAATTGCTTGAGATGTTTAGTCCCATGGATAAAGGCAAAAAAATCGAGATCAAACCTCAGATAAAGAGTAATTATTGACCACAAGAGTTTGCATACCAAGAAGAAACCACAATTAGTTCTGTAAACAATGTTAAATGGGCCTGACAAGGTTGATTGCTACCAAAGATTAGGCAGACACGTATACTAGATTCTATTTTACCTTAAAATGGATAAGCAAAGTTTCGTTGACAAATTTTAACAATTTTTATAACGAGTTTTATTTTAGTGCACGCAAGCATAGTACGTAAGAAAAAAAAAAGACAGTACTAGGGTCAATACCTTTTTCACTTCCTCTCTTTTTTTTTTTACCTAATCAAAATATGCCATATAATATTATCATTAATTACTTTTTCTAAATATAATCAATAAATCATTAGTCACTCTTTCATAATAAAATAATTAGATTAAATTATTAATCACTCTTTTTAAATCTAATCAATAAAAATATGTTAACTAAAATTATATTTAAACAAATATAATAAATTAAAATTACAATTAAACAAATAAAATAAATTTAGAAAATTAAACAAATTAAAAAAATTAAATTTACTACAAAATAACCTGAACCATTTTATGTTATATTCCGGCCACTCGTTTCACTGTTTCCCTTGGGTTCGCCGAGTTGTATCTCTTAGGGTATATTTTTATATGTTTTTCATATTTATTTTTGTAATTTATTTTTCATAAAAATATACCCTAATGATACAACTCAGGAAACCCAAAAGAAAAATTGCAAAAATAAATATGAAAGACATATAAAAATATACCCTAAGGGATACAACTCAGCAAACCCAAGAAAAAAATAAATTACGAAAATAAATATGAAAAACATATAAAAATATACCCTAAGGGATACAACTCAACGAACCCAAGGAAAACAGCGAAACGAGTGGCCGAAACATAACATAAAATGGTTTAGGTTATTTTGTGATCTCAAGATATTAGTAAATTTAATTTTCTTAATTTATTTTGTTTTTATAAATTTATTTTATTTATTTAATTGTAATTTTAATTTATTATATCTGTTTAAATATAATTTTAGTTGACATATTTTTATTGATTTGATTTATAAAGAGTAATTATTGATTTAATCTAATTATTTTATTATGAAAGAGTGATTAATAATTTAATCTAATTGTTTTATTATGAAAGAATGCATAAAAATTTATTGATTAGATTTAGAAATAGTGATTAATGATAATATTACATGATATATTTTAATTGGCTACAGAGGTGAATAACCCAAGTATTGTTCATTAGGTAAATAACAAAAAATGAAGAGACTTAACTAAATGAAATTTACTAGAATTGTTATTAAAAAAAAACAAAGTAAAAGAGTATTGCCATTAGTAACACAACATTTAATGCCTTACATAATCATATAAAATTTCATAAATAAAATTATGCGCTAATATTATAAGAAATATAAATTCATTTGAAATAGTAAATGTTTACATAAAAATTAACATAATACGACAAAAAATTACACCTCTTAAAAAATTTAAGTTATATAAATAAATCGTATAAAAACATATAAAAGAAAAATTTACATATCACATGACATAACAATTAATGAACTAAATAAGAGAGTAAAATCGTTCAACATGCTAAAATTCACTTTGACTCACTTAAACAAAAAAACATGTTATCATTTACTTAATTGATCTCCCAAATTTTATCATTGAATGCAATTTATTTTTTGAACGGATATTTTCATAAATGGCGGTTGTAACTTAAAATACGATATTTTCGGTAGGACCCACTAAGTTTAAATATTTACAGATCGGCCCACATGTTTTGTCATATAGCAGCGGAAAACCTTTTCCCTCTTCGTTCTTTTCTTATTTAAAAAGCTAAGCAATTCAAAGTCTCACATTTCCCACAAACAAAAAGTAAAAATAAAATTCGATTCCGAGAACAAGATTTGCTCAGACGACGCAACTTTTTTCTGGTGATCATTTCCATGGCGACGAAGCTTTTAGCTCTCACATGTATACGGAAAGAGAGATTTAGAGGGAGTTATCCTGTGGTGCGGAAGCACTTAACCAGGTCTCGCGGTGATGGCGGCGGATCATCGTCGGAGACGGCGGTGGTTGAGATCGATGAGGCGATTTCCAGGGCGGTTTTTCAAGTATTAGGGATGACTTGCTCCGCTTGTGCTGGATCTGTTGAGAAAGCTATCAAGCGTCTCCCTGGGATTCACGAAGCTGTCATCGATGCGCTGAATAATCGGGCTCAGATTCTGTTTTACCCTAACTTTGTCGATGTAAGCTGCGATCTCTCTCAATTCAATACTTGATTCTGATTCAGTGAATTATGAATCGATTGAACTGTTCCTAAGCAGAGTTGATTGGGATTTAGGGTTTCTCTGTATAGTTTGATTTTTTCATGGAATTTACTGTATAATTGTGGTGGAAATTAGAAATTTAGGGTTCTTATTTTGCTCATTTGTTTCTGGATTTATAGGTTGAGACAATTCGTGAGACAATTGAAGATGCTGGATTTGAAGCATCCTTGATAGAAAATGAAGCGAATGAGAGGTCTAGACAAATTTGCAGGATAAGAATTAACGGTATGACTTGTACCTCATGTTCTTCAACTATAGAAAGAGTTCTGAAATCAGTAAATGGTGTTAAAAGAGCTCATGTTGCCTTAGCAATTGAAGAAGCTGAAATTCATTATGATCCTAGACTCTTGAGCTATGATAGATTACTGGAAGAGATAGAAAATGCTGGATTTGAAGCCGTACTTATAAGTACAGGTGAGGATGTGAGCAAGATTGATTTGAAGATTGATGGTGAGGTTACTGATGAATCTATGAAGTTAATTGAAAGTTCTCTTGAAGCACTTCCTGGGGTTCAAAGTGTTGAGATCAGCCATGTAACTGATAAGATATCTGTATTGTACAAACCTGATGCGACGGGGCCGAGGAATTTCATTCAGGTGATAGAGTCTACTGTCTTTGGTCATAGTGGTCACATCAAGGCAACAATATTTTCTGAGGGAGGGGTAGGCAGAGAATCTCAGAAGCAAGGGGAGATTAAGCAATACTATAAGTCGTTTCTCTGGAGTTTGGTTTTTACGGTACCTGTGTTTTTGACAGCCATGGTCTTTATGTATATCCCTGGAATTAAAGATTTGCTGATGTTTAAGGTCATCAATATGCTTACCATTGGAGAAATCATAAGGTGGGTTTTGGCTACCCCTGTCCAGTTTGTCATAGGTTGGAGATTTTACACTGGCTCTTACAAGGCTTTACGCCGGGGATCGGCCAACATGGATGTTCTTATTGCACTGGGAACAAATGCAGCTTATTTCTATTCATTATACACAGTGTTGAGAGCTGCAACCTCTCCTGACTTCAAGGGAGTAGATTTCTTTGAGACCAGTGCCATGCTCATTTCGTTTATCATATTAGGAAAATATTTGGAAATTATGGCTAAAGGGAAAACATCTCAAGCCATCGCAAAGCTTATGAACCTTGCACCCGACACTGCGATATTGTTGACTTTGGACAAGGAAGGGAATGCGACTGGTGAAGAAGAGATTGATGGTCGATTGATACAGAAGAATGACGTGATCAAAATCGTTCCTGGTGCTAAAGTAGCTTCAGATGGTTATGTCATATGGGGACAAAGCCATGTGAATGAAAGTATGATAACTGGAGAGGCAAGGCCAGTGGCAAAGAGAAAAGGTGATACAGTAATAGGAGGCACTTTGAACGAGAATGGAGTTCTGCATGTTAAGGTTACAAGGGTCGGTTCAGAGAGTTCTCTTGCACAGATTGTTCGACTTGTTGAGTCTGCACAGCTGGCCAAAGCTCCAGTACAGAAGTTGGCTGATCGGATTTCCAAGTTCTTTGTTCCTCTGGTGAGTAGTCTGACTTGTGGATAAACCGAATGTTTAGTGTCTTAGAGGCTCAACTATTGTTTAAACTCATTGGATTATTATGTTGCAGGTCATTTTCCTCTCGTTCTCAACTTGGCTTGCTTGGTTCTTAGCTGGGAAACTGCATTGGTACCCTGAATCCTGGATTCCTTCTTCAATGGATAGCTTCGAGCTAGCACTTCAGTTTGGGATCTCTGTCATGGTCATAGCTTGTCCATGTGCTCTTGGGCTGGCTACTCCAACCGCTGTTATGGTTGGTACTGGGGTTGGTGCATCCCTAGGTGTGCTGATAAAGGGCGGTCAAGCCCTCGAAAAAGCACACATGGTTAGTGTGCAGTAACTTTCTAAGCTTATAGGGTCTCTTGCCATATTGTAACTTATTATATCGTAGGTGACTAAGTTTTCTTGTACCATTTTGTTATTTAGATTATGAAACCTAACAGGTTCAATGACGGTGTAGGTAAATTGCATTGTCTTTGACAAGACAGGAACTCTCACGATGGGGAAGCCCGTGGTTGTAAAAACAAAACTCCTGAAAAACATGGTACTTCGAGAATTCTATGAACTTGTTGCTGCAACTGAGGTAATCTCTTGTAATCGAACATGAATACAAATTTTTCTGGTTATGTTTTCGAGACTCATGGCATACATAAAAAATGATATCACTATGATGACACTATTCTTTTATCAGGTAAACAGTGAGCATCCTTTAGCAAAGGCCATTGTTGAGTACGCGAAGAAATTCAGAGATGACGAAGAGAACCCTTCGTGGCCTGAAGGCCGTGATTTTGTGTCTATCACTGGAAACGGAGTTAAAGCCACCGTTAAAGGAAGAGAGATTATGGTGGGAAACAAGAACCTGATGACTAGTCATGGAGTTATTATTCCGGTTTATGCTGAAGAGTTGCTAGCAGAAGCTGAAGAGATGGCCCAAACCGGGATTCTTGTCTCCATAAACGGTGAACTAACTGGAGTTTTGTCTGTTTCGGATCCTCTGAAACCGAGTGCACGAGAAGCCATCTCCATTCTAAAATCCATGAATATCAAAAGCATCATGGTAACTGGTGACAACTGGGGAACTGCAAATTCCATTGCTAGAGAAGTCGGTATCGACTCTGTTATCGCAGAAGCTAAACCAGAGCAGAAAGCAGAGAAAGTAAAGGAACTACAGGTAAATAGCTCCACACTCTATTTTAAAAAGTTCACATCTATAGTTACAAAATTGAAATTGATTGAAGGAATGATTTTGTAGGCTGCGGGACATGTTGTGGCAATGGTTGGTGACGGAATAAATGACTCACCCGCTCTCGTGGCAGCAGATGTAGGAATGGCGATTGGTGCAGGAACAGATATTGCCATAGAAGCAGCTGATATAGTTCTGATGAAAAGCAACTTAGAAGATGTGATCACAGCCATTGATCTTTCAAGGAAAACGTTTTCAAGAATCCGTCTCAACTACGTATGGGCTCTCGGGTATAACCTTATGGGGATACCGATAGCTGCGGGAGTGCTTTTCCCGGCGACACGTTTCAGGTTGCCTCCATGGATTGCAGGTGCTGCAATGGCTGCTTCTTCTGTTAGTGTTGTGTGTTGCTCTCTCTTGTTGAAGAACTACAAGAGGCCTAAGAAGCTTGATAATCTTGAGATCCGAAAGATTCAGGTGGAGCGAGTTTAGAAAACCGAAGTTAACCGATTTACCGGTAAACCAACAAACCGTATTATAAATAACCGCACCTTAATGACAATGGTATTTGGTTTTGTAAACTTGGAAGTACAGAATTTCATGTGATTGCTCTGTTACCGGCTTCAATGTTAAGATTTTGTACAGGGACCATTGTGCTTCACACTTATTAGTGAATCGTGATTGTTTGTTTGGTCTAATTTTAGATTTGGTTTCGGTTTTGGTTCAGTCAACTTTTTTAATACTGTAATGGATATATACTTAACTTCCATATTTCCATTTCTTTGGTGAATTATAATATTTTTTTGGTGAATTGCATAGACGGTGCTTCCCTTTTTCTATTTAAAAAAAAAAGAGAGGAATATATCAACATATATATTAGCATAATATTACAAGGCAAGAGCAGATGACACAAATAAATATTAGGGTTACGGTTTCAAAATCAAGAAACGTCGTCATGAAAACTAAACATCGCAGCAAAAGGACAAAGATGGAGAACGAGTCTCGAGTAACGTCCTCAGAGACAAGAAAATATGTTGATGAAGCTTTAGTTCCTAAGGATCTCGTATTCGAGATCTTGCTGAGATTACCTTCGAAATCCATAGCTAGGTTTGTCTTTGTATCCAAACTATGGGCAACAATCATCCGCAGTCGAGCTTTCATCAGATCGTTCGCGTCTCGGACTTCACTTCGTCTGCCAAGTTTTCTCTTCGCATTCGAAAATTCAGAATACAAAAACGAACAAAAGATTTGGAACTTCTACTCGTCTTCCTCAACATTAACTAAGGAGCCACCCATTTATCTATCTCTTACGAGATGCTCAATCCCACACAGGCTTAGCAATAACACGAACGTCAACAAGTTTCCTCATTACGTTAATGGCTTGATAAGTGTTGGATCTGGACAAAAACAAATAATATGTAATCCTAGCACAGGTAACTCCATAACATTACCCAAAGTGAAATCAACAGAAATGAGTTTCCAAAGCTTTTTCGGGTACGATCCAGTCGATGATCATTATAAAGTATTGTGCATGTCGGAAAATTTAAACGATAACCTTCCTTATTTTGCTAATTTAAACTCTCAAAATGGTATTTTGGTTCATACTGACACTTCGTATCACAAAAAAAGTTAACTCTGTTAACAGAAAAATTAACTTCATTAGTGGAGCATTTAACATATATATATATATATAATGGTTGAAGTGAGGCTCTCCAGGCTTGACACATCAACATTAGAGAATGTTCTTCAAGTTTGACACATCAGCTCCTCTTCTCTTTTAATACAACAAATCAATTAATTTGAATTTAATTACTTAAAAATATGTAATACATTAAAGAATTCAAATTAAATTTTTAAAAACCATAAAATATAAACATTACATAATACGATATTTTAACTTATCTTTCATTTTCATCATCTTTTTTTAAACGTTTAAACATATTTCTCACTATCATTTTTATTATATTTAAATAGTTACACTATTAATTAGTTTATAAAATCAATAAATTTATGATTTATTTTTATGTTCTATATAAGAAATGAAATTAATATATTAATTTTTTTCTCCGTTTTATGAATAAATTTGTTGGATTTTTTACGGATAAACAATTCATCTCAATATTTTTATACTACAATAGAAAATTAGTTTAAATAGTTATATCTCAATATTTTATATATTAAGTATTACATAAAAATAAAAATTAAATAAAAAGAGAAATTAAAAAGGATTTTCTTCCATTATGACACACATCAACATAACCAAAATTAATGCCATAATTAATAGTTTTTATGTCTTTTCCCTTTTGCTTTTGGTTTATTGAATGGTCCATTCAATCATTCTGGTTTTATTTGCATCTTAAGTTGAAGTAATGAACACAACTCCCAATTAACAAAAGTCATATTCAATCTCCATTCACACTTTTGAACATGAAACCGAGAGGTGTAAGAATTAGATGATTGTGGATCCTTCATGTCAAATGTGAAAACTGTTAAATAATTGTTATGTGCAGATTTTATTATGAATTATTTTATCTTAATTTTTAAAGTACTGAAATTCTATTGTACATATACTTTAAAACAATTATGAAAAAAGCTCAAGATAATGTTAAGTAAATGAGCATAAGTTATTATGAAAACAAATTAAGGCAAAATAATTTATAATAAAACCCCTTCATATGAACAGGTATTAGCCTAATATATATAATGTAAGAATGCCACGTATATGCTAGATGAGAATCAAGATGATATTGAGTTAACTTTTATGTAATCTGAAGTTTCGATGCGAACCGGAATACCACTTTGAGAGTTTTTAAAAATTAACTTAAAGTGGGAGTAAAAATCCTTGAAGGTTTAAAGTATAAGTGATTAACATTCAAAAAAAATTAATAGAATTTTCCCTTTTTAAAATAATGGATATATACTTAACTTCCATATTTCCTCTTCTTTGGTGAATTATAATATTTTATTGGTGAATTGTCTATATCTCTATAGACGGTGTTTCAGTGCTTCCCTTTTTCTATTTTTTAAAAAGGAATATATCAAACATATATATTAGCATAATATTACAAGGCAAGAGCAGAGGACACAAACAAATATTAGGGTTACGGTTTCAAAAACAAGAAACGTCATCATGAGAAGTAGACATCGCAGCAAAAAGAGAAAGATCAAGAACGAGTCTCAAGTAACGTCGGAGACAAGAAGATGTGTTGATGAAGATTCAGTTCCTAGGGAATTGGTATTCGAGATCTTGCTGAGATTGCCTTCGAAATCCATAGCTAGGTTTCTCTTTGTATCCAAACTATGGGCAACAATCATCCGCAGTCGATATTTCATCAAAACGTTCGCATCTCGGACTTCACTTCGTCAGCCACGTCTTCTCTTCGCATTCAAAAATTCAGAATACAAAAACGAACAAAATATGTGGAACTTCTTCTCGTCCTCCTCAACACCAACTAAGGAATCACCCACTTATCTATCTCTTAAGAGATGCTCAATCCCGAACCGGTCTAGCAGTGACAAGTACATCAACAAGTTTCCTCGTTACGTTAATGGCTTGATAAGTGTTGGACCTGGAGAAAAACAAATAATATGTAACCCTAGCACAGGTAACTCCATAACATTACCCAAAGTGAAATCAAGAAACAAGAGTATCCAAAGCTTTTTCGGGTACGATCCAGTCGATGATCATTATAAAGTATTGTTCATGTCGTCACAGGAGTCTGAACATCAAGTATTCACATTGGGAGGAGTTGATAAATCATGGAGGATGATTGAATATAACATTCTTCATACTCCCAAAACTAATGGTGTGTGTATCAATGGGGTTGTCTATTATGTCGTTTCGACGAATGGTAATAGTGGGGGGGGGATGAATGGTGCTTAGCGAGATTCGATGTGAGATCTGAAAAGTTTGATCAACTAGTACAATTTTTGGGTGATCCTTCTCGCCCACCTATGTGGTATAACAATCCATATTTGATGAGTTACAAAGGGAAAGTAACTTTAGTCGATAAAATGGTACACCAAAGATTTGAATTGTGGATTTTGGAAGATGCTGAGAAGCATGAATGGTCCAAGATTCGTTTTCAAATCAAGCATCCTTTGATAGACTCATATTCTTCTCGTCTACTACGCATCATGGACGTTACTAATCATCTGGGGGAAATTGTTTTTGTGTTTCCCGATCCTCGCAACCCCAAAGATTTCTATATTCTCTGTTACCATCACGAAAAGAAGAGTCTTTGGTTTGACAAGATTAAAGACAAATCATACAAAAATATTTGGCGGTTTCGTGAAATGATTCCTTTTTTTTAATTACGTAGAGAGTGTTATGTTGTTGTAAGGAGCCATCATATATAAGAAAATATATGTCGTTCCGAGTCTTTTGGCTAATCTCAACTTCGTGGCTAATGGTTTGAAAAAAGTTATATAGTAATGGCTGGCTAATGGTTGGCGACATGAACTAGATTCTCAAACAGAAAATTTTCTATGTATTTTATGGTTTATTGGGAATGTCATAAATGAAAAATTATTTCAGGAGATTTCATTGTTTATTAGATATATGGTTCGTATATAATATCCTGATCGAAAAAAGTCAAAGCGGAAAAATTTCACAACCATTAGAGAGTCTTTTTCCAAAAGCATACATTCAAACTTGGAGAAAATTTAGTCAATATCATTCGTTTAACTACTAACACTTGGATTAATTTCAATATAAGCGATCAATGGATGCTAAATTAACACACATATATTGATATACAATTAACATCTTTTACATACACACATATGCATGATTAATCTAAATATACTAACACATATAAGATTCAATGAATGGACGTCAAATAAAAACAAAAGATTCAATGAATATGTTTGATAATATTCCATTATAAGTCTACTAAACCGGATAATTTATTTTTTTGCTACACCAAGACGTGCTAACTCAATGATCATGTTATTACAATTATTATACGACGACGTGCGTGCATTTCCCTAACAAAACATCTACAAAAGCGTACACACAAAAAAAGAGAGAAATATTCAAAAACAACCAAACAAGAAAATGCCCGTCTCCATCTCAAAGAGACGAACAAGAACATCCAAAAAGAACGAAACCGAAAAACCTGAGAAAACACTTAAAGATCCTCGTTCTTGCTGTAGTAACATTTGTTCGATCTTCTGTAGATCAATTCTTTATCGTGGACCTCTCACGATTCTCTTCCTCTTCTTCATTTATCTTTGGTCCACTTCCACGACCGTTATTTCCGGTAACGTCCTTCATATTTGCATCTCTTCGCGGAAGCTCAATGATCTTTATTGTCTCACTGCCGGTTCTCAGCCCGGTTTACGTGTACCAGTCAATAATTTCACTAAACCAGTTAGTGAAGATGTGGTAAGAAGTGAAGATCAAGAGAAGAATGTTTTTGTTCTTGGTAAAGATGGACACAAGGGTTTCGCAAAAAATGAAACTTTGGCCGGAGAAAGAGAAAGAGATTCAGACAACGGAACAAGCCTCAACAACATCATAAAGAATGAATCTTTCAGCGGAGAAACCTTCGGACAAAGAGTTTCGGTTCTTGATCAAGATTCTAAACCCAAGAACGAGATCAATCTCGATCTCCTCGTTGATTGGGATCCAGAAACTGGAGAAGAACGATTCCAGTACATCAAATCGAAGGACGAAGTGGAGGAGGGAGCTGTAAAAGCCGTGGAAAAGTATCTTCAAATACAAAGATCTTGGTTAGCGATTGGAAACAACCACCAAAATCCAAGATCTTGTGAAGGAAAAGGGATTTACGTTTACGATTTACCGTCTAAATTCAACAAAGATTTGTTGGGAGAATGCTCCGATATGGTTCCATGGGCTGATTTCTGCAGTTACTTCAAGAACGATGCATTTGGTGAATCGATTGAGAATCTTGGTAAAGGCTGGTATAGAACGCATCAATACGCTCTTGAGCCCATCTTTCACTCTAGGGTTTTGAAGCATCCATGTAGGGTTTATGACGAGAGCCAAGCAAAGCTCTTCTATGTGCCTTTCTATGGCGGTATGGATGTATTGAGATGGCATTTCAAGAACGTTTCTAAGGATGTGAAGGATGTGTTGGCGATCGAGGTTGTTAAATGGCTTGGATCGAAGAAATCATGGAAGGAAAACTCCGGGAAGGATCACGTGTTTGTTCTTGGAAAGATCTCTTGGGATTTTAGGAGGAACGATAAGTTTTCTTGGGGCTCAAGTTTACTTGAAATGCAAGAAATGAAAAACCCTACAAAGCTTCTCATCGAACGTAATCCATGGGAACTAAACGACGTGGCGATACCTCATCCGACATACTTCCACCCGAAAACTGACGACGATATCGCCAGCTGGCAAAACAAGATCATCAGCAAAACTCGTCATAGCTTAATCAGCTTCGCCGGTGGAGCAAGACCCGGTAAGCCTGATAACATCCGGTTGACATTGATTGACCAATGTACATCATCTCCAAACCAGTGCCGGTTCTTGAATTGTACCAACGGAAGCTGCGATAAACCAGAATCGGTTATCGAGCTATTTCAAGATTCAGAGTTCTGTCTCCAACCGCCTGGAGATAGTCCAACGAGGAAATCGGTTTTCGATTCTCTCCTTTCGGGTTGTATTCCGGTGATATTTGATCCGTACACGGCTTATTATCAGTACACGTGGCATTTACCGGAGGATCACCGGAGATATTCGGTGTATATAAACAAAGAAGACGTGAAGGCCAAGAGAGTGAATGTGATTGAGAAGTTGATGTCAAAGACTCTAAGGGAAAGAGAGGATATGAGGAGTTACATTGTTCATGAGCTTTTGCCTGGTTTGGTCTATGGAGATCCCAATGCTAAGTTTGAGAGATTTCGAGATGCTTTTGACATTACTATGGATAGTTTACTCAAGAAGATTACAAAAATTCTATAAAATCAGAATCTTTCAGTTTATTCTTAATATATTTAAATTTTACTACTTTAATAATTATGAGATATTTTATATTTTTCAAATTAATTAAGATTTTTTAATTTATACAAAATAATAAATATCACGTATATTTCATGTTTTCAAATTGTTTATTTATTTTTTTTTTTTATAAAAAACTAAGTTTTCATTGCGTTTCTAAAACGAAAATGTACGTTTCAATCATGTTTCCAAATTACGATTTTTAGGAAACGTATTTACAAAAACTTTTGTTTTTGAAACGTTTATGAAACGGAAAATAGATTTCGGACGGAGTTTCATGCTACTTAGGATTTTGCACAATAATTAATTGTTTTGAAAAATGCCTTACTGTATATAAGTGGTGCCGATCATGCCGTAGTGAGTGGCCTGTGACTGGTTAGTTTGGTAGGATAAACTAAAAATTTGCATTTTTAAAGAAAAAATGTTAGTTTCTATTTTGATATTGAAAAAATAAATATAGAATATACTAATCTAGCAATTATAAAATATATTTTCAATATAAAATTAAACCTGCTAAATGATTATCTTGATAAAGTAGACGTAAAATTATAATCAATCATCAGTTTTTAAATATTTTCATAGTTTTTTTGTTTTTTTTTTGGGAGGTTTTTTGCCAAAATTTTAAAGATGTTGAAAAAATATATTAAACTATACCAATACAAAAAGCCCAGTAAGCCCAAAAGATAATTACCAATGAAAATAGAGTAAACAGCCATTGTCTAACACCACGCGCATTGTAAAGCGCGTGCGAAGCGAATATCCCAAATATCTCTCTGAAGCTTCTTCAGCTTCTCTCTTTCCTCCGTTGACTACTTTCTCATTTCTGATTTTCTAGTGCAATGGCGACGAAGGAACCAGAATCTGTTTACGAGATAAGCATCGAGGTGAAAACATTCCTCTAACTTGAATCATAGATTCAACAACACTCTCTAATAAGTAATAACCTTGATGGTTGATTTGTAGTTAAAAAAGCAAGAACCTTTGATTTACGTTTTTAAGAGAAGTAAAATATTTTAGTTTTAAGGTGTCTTGTAAGTTATAAGAGAAGAAGATTCGATTTTTGTGTAAAAGCTTGTTTTGATGATAAGAAATGTGACAAATGATCTTCTTTGAATCAAAGATTTTGTCTTCTGTTGCATCTAGATGATTAGGTTTTAGCTTTTTGTCTTTTTGATCATTGCTTTGTCATTCTATGATCTTTGATTGAGTTCTTGTGTTGGCCTCTGAGGTTAAAGTGGGAGTCTTTAGCTGAATGATAATGATTTCTCTTATTCTGATTGCTACAGGATGCTAAAGGAAACAGCTTAGAACTCAGTCAGTACAAAGACAAAGTTCTTTTAATTGTCAATGTTGCTTCTAAATGGTTACTTTCTAAGGCCTTATTATTAAGCTACTTTTATTTGTAGTTTTATCGAAAAATGTTTGTGTATACTGTCTTATGATCTCAGTGGGATGACAAACTCAAACTACACTGAATTGAATGAGCTTTTCAACAAGTACAAAGACAAAGGTAAGAAATATGCTTTCAACAAATGTATAAGTCCACACGATTAGCTTCTTCATTGATGTTATTCTGTTTGTAGGTCTAGAGATTCTAGCATTTCCTTGTAACCAATTTGGTGAAGAGGAACCAGGAACTACTGACCAAATTACTGACTTTGTTTGTACTCGCTTCAAATCTGAATTCCCCATTTTCAACAAGGTAAATCGCTCGACGAATTCGTTACTATTCTCTCTGCCTTGAGGTTTTTTCAAAACAATTGAATCTGTTTGTGTGGTGTGTTAGATTGAAGTGAATGGAGAAAGTGCTTCTCCTCTTTATAAGTTCTTGAAGAAAGGCAAATGGGGAATCTTTGGCGATGACATACAATGGAACTTTGCCAAGTTTCTTGTTGACAAGAATGGTCAAGCTGTTGAACGTTATTATCCAACTACTTCTCCTCTTACACTTGAGGTAAAGAAACAATCTCTCATTCTCTCGCTCGCTCTTCTCATTCACTCTCGCTCTGCTAATTTCTTGTCTCAAATTTTCTGCAGCATGACATAAAGAAGCTCCTGAATATCTCTTGAACGATGGAGCTTTGTTGCTGACTCCTCTGTGTTGATAAAATTGTTTTTGATTATGGTTTATGAACCTCTTGTTTCTAATAAAGCCATGAGATTGACTTGGACTTGATTTGGTTCTGTTTTTGTTTCCTAAATCCAAACCGGTGCCACACAATTAAGCCAGTTATTTAGATAAACCAGCATTATCTCAGGTTGGTAATGACATCAGAGCATACACAAAACTGATCAAGCCATTATATTCTGATGAGTAAATATAAATAGTTAAAATCTTTTTAAATAGCCTGAAACTGGGGTAATTCTGTTACATTAACAATGTTAGAAGGAAGGAACTGAGAGATCAGGTCTCAGTTCTGAAATTTCTGGTTTAAACATTCCCAGAGAGAAATCTACAACAACAAAGATATGTACAGCACTCACATTCTGTATGCTGCTGCTGCTTCAAACACTAAAGGGTAGTGGAAGTAAATAGGAAGAAAGACTAATAATGTTTTATGGTTTTGAATCATCCGCGAGTCAAGTCAATATCAGTGAGTAGGTTTCTGCTAGAGTCAAGTGATCTGCCTGAGCCTGAGCCTGAACCGGGCCATCCGCTCATTCCCTGGGATGAGAAGTTCTGTGGCGTCTGCTGAGCCACTGATGACGCTGCTGCTGCTGCTTCTGGTGCATTACCCGGTGTGCTCTCCATTTCACTATTGTTGTGCTCTTCCTTTGGTTCTTTTTCTTGTTTGATGGTCTTGGTATTGCTAATACTACACTTTGCACTTCCTCCGTATACAAAACTACAAGCCACCACCTTCAAAATAACAAACAAGTTTTTCAGTTCAAGACACACATTACATATAAAACTGAAACCGAACTGAATACTGAAAAGTTTAATAGGTTGCGTAAAGTTTTTACTCAACAAACAGAACCAAAATCAAACTTAATGCAACCAAACCAAAAATCATATACTAAACCAATAGTTTTATCATTTCTTGTTTGATGCTCTTATTAAGTTCTTGATCTAAAACCGAAATACCGAAAAAAGCGAACTGGATCAAAAACCAAGTAGGATTTGGGTTAGATATGATAAGCATTCAAACTCTACCACATGAAAAAGCAAGAGCTAAAATCTAGAAGAGGAAAGAAAGAAGCAGCACAAACACATCATTAAGAAGAAGAAACTTATAAACCTGAACAAGGCTGGCTGCGATAAGCATTCCAATTCCACCACCAATAACATGACCTTCAGGACCAGAAAGAGAGACACTCAAACCGCCTGTTCGACTTTTGGATCCACCTTCTTCATTCACCAAATAAGATCCACCTAAACTTAGAATCTCAAAACGACCCTAAAAACACAAAGAAGGGTTATTATATAAGGAATTTTACTTTCCAGGTTGGGTGTTTTTTTTCGATTAACTGGATGAAAAATATTGAAACCTCGAATGTTAAGGAAGGCGCTGTTGAAGCGGGTTGACGTAGAGTGACTGAAGAAACAGTTCCAGTGCCTGACATTATACAAAGAGCCCGAGGTCTTTGCTGTGAAAATGACAGAACTTTCGAAACAATATCCTGCAAGAAGAAAAGAGGAAACCGAAACAATGAAAAAGATGCATATGTCAATAAACAGAATCATCAAGATTGAAAGGAGATTTGAGAGTTTACTTCTCCTGCTCCAACACTGATCACATGAGGTGCAAAAGCAAGTCCAGCTGAAGTATTCATCCACTCACCTAAAGAATTAAAAGTTTGATCTTAATCAATAAAATATCTCAAAACAAATGGATCAGTCAAATTACTCTTTTCACAGCTTAATACCTAACAATCGGTGTTGAGTAGCAGTAATAACAGAGCTAAATTTATAACATAGTTTGACCAAAGAATCATCTAACGCTTCTAGCCTCAAACCTTTTACATAAGACCCCAGCTCAAGTTCATCACAATAAGTTGTCCCAATTACATAGCATATCTTAAATCAAGAATTCAATTTCTTCCATGTTTACTACTACCGTGTTTGACTAACCACATTCTAATGACCAGATGCTTAACTCAAGTCACATTGTACCATACATGGATCAGTCAATTTAATCCCTAACAATCAATGCTCAGTAGCAGCTATAACAGAGCTAAAGCAACAAGACCTAACTTAACCATAGAAACATCTATAGCCTCTAGCATTCAAACTTCCACCAAATCATAAGATCCAAGCTCATGTCCTTCAATATTAGCCAACAGAGCTAAAGCAACACCTTAATTACACCAAGTACACAGAAAAAAAAAACTTGAGATCTCACCAAGATTAGCTAAGCGTTGCTTCCTTCCAGTACCAGGAGGTCGACCTCTAGCTCGTTTAGGTGCATTAGGATCAGTCAATGAAGAAGAGTCCTTAGACTTATTACTAGCACAAGGCATCGGAGAAAGCCCTAAAGAGACTTGACCATCAGGAACATACTTTCTCGGCCGTCCACGTTTCTTCTTAACCATCGGTGTCTCCGGCGGTGGAGGTGGCGGTGGCTGCAGAGATGGCTGCACCGAGGAAGCAGAAGCAGAGGAAGCCATCCCCATGTGAATGCTGTGTCCAAAATCAGAGTGCCTGTGCTCAGCTATGGAGAAAGGAGGTCCTGGATTATTAGCCTGAGGATGATGAATGTTAGGGTTTGACATTGGCCTAAAGCCCGGAGGAGGAGGCGGCGGCGCGTGTAGCCCACTCGCGACCTGAGAAGGTGAGAGATTTGTGAAAGCTCCTCTTTGAAGATAGTACTGAGGATGCGATCCTGGAAAAGCCATTGCTTCTCTTCCATCCATGCATTTAAACCCTAAATTACAACTCTTTAAGAAAAAAAAGAGATTTTAAAATCGGTTTCACTAAAAAAGGAAACTTTTTTGAAGAACAAATTAAACTACTACCCAGAAATCGTAAACCCTAATTCCCCAAGATAGTAAAGAGAACAACAATGGCGAGTTTTTAACTACCCAGTAATCAAAGTTGGGTTATTTAAGCTGGGAGCTCAAGATCTAAATTGTTTTTAAGAACCCTAGAAAAAAAAAAGTAAGCTAAAACTTGAGCTCACTTAGAACTCGAAAACAGTAAATTGCAGATTTGAAATTAAGACAGCAGAGGAAAGTAAGTAGCTCGTGTACTGTTACAGACTAGCAGAGAAAGCAAATCTAAAAATAAAATAAGAAAAAAAGTTAGATTTGATTTTCGAAATCTAGGGTTTCTGAGAAGGAGAATGCAATGTACATCAGAGGAGGGACAAAGGAAGATGACAGAAAAGACAAATCAAGGAGAAGAGAAGAAAAGAGAGAGACAACAGATTTATAATTTTGATTTTTTTTTTAATATTGTGAAGTGAACTTTTGAATTTTGTTTTAGGCCTTCTCTGAAAGTTAGAAGACTGAAGAAGAGAAGGAGAGTGACGACCATTGTCTCTTCACTTTATATATATTTCTTTTGATTAATTTAGTTATTTATTTTGTTGTCAAAGTTATATTCAATTGTTTTTTTTTTGGCCTTTTTTTAGAATATTAAATTGGCTTGTTTAAGAATATTTTTATTAAAAAAAGCATATAGACTTTCTTTGATAATTTATAACAAAATCTAATGTCTCATTAGATCTCTGACTGAAAACGAAATTTAGTTCATTAATATTTAAAGCTTTTCATGTATAAATTATGTGTTCTTTTTATATCATGAAAATGATATTCTTATAACTCATAAGCATCTTACCAATTAAGCTTTTTTTATCGTTCTAAAATACTCAAAAAGAAATTAGTTACACATTTTTTTAGATGTATTATATCATGTAACCTCTGCTGCAATTTGTTTTTCGTTTTTTTTTACTATTAGACATTTTTATGTAGTATACTTTTTTCTACTTTACATTGTCGTTATGTTTCCACCATTTGAAATATACTTATTTTAAGTTATAAGTAATAAATTGTACAAAAAAAGTTGTTATATATTCTAGTAATAAATTGTACAAAAAAAGTTGTTATATATTCTAGTCAATTACTTCTTCTTTTCCCTTCAAAGTCAATTATGCTCTTATTTCCAATGTTTAAAGTAAAACTATGAATTTGAATAAAAGGCGGACAAAACCATTTGATCATTAAACCATTTTTATTATAATTTATAAATTATGTTCTGTAGTGTGGACAAAAAAAAAAAAAAAATTATTATGGATCCACTATGGTTCATTTTTTAAAAAAAATAAACTAGAATCATACTATAAACCATAAAAAAAACAATTGAATATAACTTTGGTTTTGACTGCCCAATCCCCACATCCATTCAAAGCTATATTATCAAATTTTGTTTATAAACTTAAACAAACAAAGTTTTTTTTATAATTAATCTTGTTGATTAGAAAGAGGTGTATGAGATTGAGAGAGATGTGTTGTTGACTAAAGATAGGGAGAGAGTAGTGGGACCCAACTGAAAAGAGCCAAGAGGATATCTCTCTCTCACATGTCTAAATCACTTTGCTATTTCTTTCTTTGCTTCGGACAGTGAGCCCTCTCTCCTAACTTTATTTTTTTTCCATTTTTATATTCCCCTTTTTTATTTTACTTTTTTTATATCTAAATTCCTTTTTTAATTTTCTTTCAAAAAGTTTTGTTTTGAAAGTGATTTTTAAATATATATATCTATATACACGTATATATTTCCACCTAATTTGAAAGTTTCTACGATGCATTTAATATTCGGTGGCCAAAAGAACCCGACCAAACCAATCCACATAGTCAAAATTTTGTGATAGATAATAATAAATAAAGCTATTTTAGATATGTGTTTTTTGGTTAATTATAGATTTGTTTTTGCTACTATCGATCAATTTCTGATTTAAGTTTTGTCCTTAATCTTTACACTAACTTGTTTTGTCAAGAATCTTTACACACGCACATCTTCAATTGCTACATAAATTTGACTTTTGAGTTATGACAATAAAATAAATAATTTTGACTTTCCCCATTTTCACTTTTTTATTAGGCCAACTTTTTCCCCTAAATTAATATGACTTGTCTTTTATTTTATTTTATTTTAAACTTAGCAATCTCATGAAAGATCATATAAATATTTGAGGCCGACCACTACTGAACTTGACATTTTTTAATTGTTTGTCTCACATAAATTAGCTATAAACATACACAAATTAGTCCATTCATCTTCATATAACTTTTTTAAAAACGAACTATATAAATAAGATATAGACACAATAAATGTAAGATATCCAAAAAATGGAAGAAGAGTGTTGAGAGAAGCTTTCAGCTTAGGGATGGTGTCTGTAAAGATACAATAAGGATCTGTTTCTATGAAAGTCCCTTAGTTAATACCCCTGTTCTAAAAATCCCCGCCTAGCTCTGATTACTCTCCGATTAGTTTTTAGGCCCACCCTCGCCGCCCCGACTAGCGCCTAATCGCTAGGTCCACTTTCGCCGCCAGTTAATTTTCTTTTTTTGTTATTCAGACATTTAGATTGGGATTTTGTGATATTTTACAATAACTTGTGTTCAAAATTTTAATGAAAATCATAAAAAAAAATTTAAATACGTTTTTATGTGTTTACTGCAATTTTAAAAACAATATTATAGAAAATTTTAATTATAATAGATTAATATATTTTAAAGACATTAAAATAGTCTTAAAACTCTAAAACTAATCCCTGATTAATCTCCGTTTAATCTCTGATTTATTGGTTAGGCGCTAGGCCTACCCTTGCCGCCCGACTAGCGCCTAACGATTTTTGGAACATTGGTTAATACTTCACCACACATTTACATACATACACAATATATACAATGTAGAGTAAAATGATGCATTATGATTGTGGGTCTGTGATAACATGATGTCATCAAAAGTGGGTCTATCTCTGATTCTTGTAAGGAAAGTGATCTCAACTGTTGCTTTTTTATTTTCCTTCTGATGTATTTGTGGGGATAGAGATATGATTCTCTTCACACATCGTGGTCCGTTTATTTTTATTTTGGTCCATTACTTTCAAATTTCTATTAGCTATTGGTAGTTTGATGTTTGAGTTTGTTGAGTTTTGAAAATTGAAACATTTAAATTTTTCTTCAAGTACTTACATAAATATGAACAATATCATATCATACAGTTAAGAGTTGACACATAAATATGGAATACAAAAAAATTACATGAAGAGATGACCAGAGATTCGAATAGGTCTAGGCTAATATCTCCTGAATATATATAATTGTGACAAGAATCATTAAAATTGAAGTTATCTATCCAATATTCCAGTTATAAGCTGGCAAATTATTAAGTCAGCTTTTATGTAAAAGATTTGAGAAAACCAATCTAAAATTGAATAAATGAAATTGCTCTATATTTCAAAACACCCTATTTTGGCTCTTAAGTGAAAAACCAAGGAAGAATATGAACCTCAGGACTCCGTTTAGCTATCCGTTTGATGCGTTTTCGGGTTTTCCACCGCAAATCATCAACTGCTGCATCAGTCGCTACTTTTCTTTTCCGTCTTTGGTTCAGCGACGATGTCTCTGGCTCTGTTGATCTGTTAATAGAGATCAATCAAACAAATGAATTCGGAAAAAGTGGAAGCAAAGGAGTAATGTGGTTTAGAGTAAGCTTGTATGGCAAAGGAACAAACCTGGCAGGATCAATCTGTGGAGTGAATTCCACCAGTGGAGGACAGCAAGCGGAGCAGACATAAGCCTTAGGCCGCCAATGAAGTTTGACACAAAAGGTGTGATACCATTCACCACACTGACTACAAGAAACCATGAATCTTGACTTGTATGGCTTTCGACAAATGCAGTGTAACATACTGCGAGCTCGTAAAGCCTGCATCAATCAACCAACCATGATAAACAAACAAGTCTAGTAGATAACAGTAAGATTATGTATTAAGCTTTGTTAACATATTAACCTGAAGTTCTTGTTCTGCATTGACAGGTAAATTTTCACCCTCAGAGATAAGCTCTAAGACATCTTCTAAAGCAAGAGCGCCTGAGTCTGTAACCACCTGCAGATAAAACCAGTAGCTCTCGCTTTCGTTAAACATAACAAAGGGATATTAAAAGATTGATTAAGAAGTGTGTTGATCATGTACTTTTCTAGCTCGTTTTGCCCACTCTAGTCCAGTGTCTTTTAACTCCATGAGTCTCTTGCCTAAGTAATACTCTTCAGGTAATATTTCCAGTGTTTGTCCCTGTCAATAAGCAAGTGACCAAAGAGAAGGATAATGATTCAAGACCCAAAGGTGTCTCAGTATGCGTAGGAAGTTGATACATTATCAGAACATACCTCTTTTAAATGCTGCTGAATTTGCATTAACGAGGGCTTTCCTATATCTTCTAGCAACTGCCATTTAAAGATGCAGTTAAAGGTTACATAACCTAACCACACTAAGTGTCAATAAACCAGTTAAAAATTCAGCAATCTATTTGTACCTCAGAGGAAGGTGAGCTAGAGCTTAACGTGATGGTCTTACAACACCATCCTAGTTTTAGACTTGCAGCTTGAAGTTTAGGAAGTTCATCGAAATTGAGACCAAGTGACAGACCAGATTTTCTAGCAGATTCCACTCTGGTCATCAAATCCATAATCTTCGGAAGGATCTTGCTATCCATTACATCATCTATTTTCGCATTGTTCAACAAACCTTCCGTTTCTTGCAAGAGATGATGATTATTACACTGCCACCTATCGCAATTAACTAACAATGTTTCAAGAATTCTTGGCTCTTGAAGCTGAACGTTAAGCGATTTAGACTGAGACACTAGATCCTGCAAAAAGTATTAACATTAAATACTCTAAAAGTCACATCAGTTACCAAAAAGAAACAAGAATAGGCACAGGAGCAGACAAACCTTTAATACAGGAAGTTCAAGTAGCGAACACAGTGATGATGACATAGAGGAAGCGGCAAACAAAAAAGGCTCAGATTTCTTAAGCCAAGTTTCAGCCGACAAAATTGTGTTCTCTATGCCCTTCAGAGAAGGCAAAACCGCATCAATGTTCACTGACATCCTAAGAACAATATCTTTTGATGAATAAAAAGACTTCAAAAGAAAACTAAGTATAGCCTGAGTTAAAAAAAGAACATTAAAAACTAACCTTATGAGATCTTTAAGGTCGTCCATCTGAGTTTCACTAGCAAGGATGATACTGTTTGCTCTTTCTTCCCAACACCGCGCTTTCGACAAAATTTCGGAGATCTTAACAAATAACTCGTCCTCCTCGATGTGTAGTCTGGAAATAGAAAGTCTATTAGCTTACATAAAAATGAAGAGGAATCCATATTACATATTCTATATTCAAGTATTAGAGGAAAACGTACACAACAGCTTCTGAGAGCAGTTTCTCAATGAAATCCATAGATTTACTTGCAGCATAAATCTACACCAAATTTAATACAAAAGAAGTTAGAACGTGAAACCTAATGCTATCTCCTCAGTAATATATACAAACTTCCATGGATTTTACATTCAATATCAAATGAAAACAATGCAAAGAATTATTGCAAAATTTCTTCAGATTATCATGACAACTGTGTGAGACGAGTGAGAGATACAAATTCAGAAAACATTTACCGTTAGAGCTTTTTCCCGGCAAGATGCGTTCTTCAATTCAACCTCAACAAGAGAAAGTCCTTCAACTATTTCAAATACTGTAATTAGGGTTAAGCTATCAGCCTATTATTATGCATTACAATACAAAAAATAAAAGGGAACCTGATAAGAAACCCTAAAAGAATGTCTAAGTATTAAAAGAAAGACCTTGAAAGCCTAAGGATGCTCCATCCTGTAGAAGGGAACTCAGGTCATTGATTAGCTTCCGTTGGTCCTTGCCTTCACGGCCATCGACCATTACATCATTAAAGCGTGACATCCAAGACAAAGTCTTAACATGGTACTGCCTCAGGATATTCAACTCAGGAATATTAATGGTGAAACTATCGAATTCATGAACCAACTCTTCCACATTCTGTGCAGGAATATAATTACTTCAGAAAGGTTCACCAAAAGAGCTTGGAGTTAATCACACTGAAAGATACAGAACAAAAGTAGAGCCAACCTTGAGAGATAAAGAACCACTCAAAACTTTTTTACACTTATCACGAGCTGATTCCGATTTCTTTACCAAATCCAGAATCCCTTCTGTTTCTGGAAGTTGCACCTGAAGCTCCAATATCTATTAAGGGAAAAGAACGATTAGAAAAAAAACACATGGGCAAGTAACAAAGTTAACATTTTCAGAATAAGGGAAAATATAGTCACCTCTGACTTGAACTTGAAAAGTGCATCCAATTCAATTCCTGGTGATTTTGTACCTGCGAGATAGAGTCTCATCCTTTCAGCTAACACCTGAGGACCCATGAGAAAGAGAGATTATCAAATTCAAGACAAGGCAAGAAATGAAAGAGAACCAGGTAAATCGAAACCACTAGACTAGGATTACGCTCGTCTTTAAACACAAAACATGGCTACTAAGATATTTTGAGTTAGCAGAAAAAAATTAAAATTAGTATGCATATGTCTACCTTTGCAGAAGAGATTTTCTTTGACAAGATCTCATGTTTTCTTAGGGCGATTGGTGAACTGGAGACTTCAGAATGCAATAGCTCCAACTGGGTGATCTAGAAACAAAACCAAGTAACACTAATCAGAATGCATAACATTAATGATTTTACTGGATTTAGTCAGATTGGACTGTCATGTATCTAAAAGGCATACAGTTGGGATACTTGACAGAGCTGAATCGACTTTCTCCGACAGTTTTCCAGCTTCTTCAGCATAGTCCTATACAGAATCAGAAACATGCTTACAAAGTGATAACATTAATGGTAAACAACGGTAACGATCTGGAAAATTGGGACAAGGTATATGGCTAACCTTTAAATTCAGATAACCAGAATGAAAGCAAGGAACAGGGTTAACTCTTAGTAACTCATCAATAACTTCCAAGTGAACTTTCTGTGAATCATTGTTAGCTTCGCCTTCGACTTTTGAAAGACACTCACTAACAGCTTCAGCCCATATCTTTGCTTTGATCAAACTTTTTGTAACATCTCGTACCTGTAAGATATATATAGAAAATATTATTTTCCAGAAAATCTACCCAATGACATATATATATACAAAAGCGTTCCAACGGATACTTAAAACTCACACAATCCATTTCTGATCCAGCCCAAAGAAACTGTTCTGCTTCCTTCAATAGGGTGGCATATTCAGCACTCGAAAAGACATCATCGAGAACCTTTGATGCTCGAAGAAGCCAATTGTCTGCTGGTCGTGCCTGACTCACTTGCATTCCCTCCTGCTAGTATGAGAAAAGGCAGTAACAGTTTATATACAATAATAAGATTCAAGGCCCAAGTAACCATATGAAAGGATAGACTCCTTATGTAATACTAGAAAGGTACGGATGAAGAATGGCTAAGCTGCCGCTAATATAAAATCCAATAACGAGAACAGAAAACAAGATTCAGCAGTGTTGTTTGCAAACCGTTAGTATAAATTTACCTTTTTGTTCAAAGCGTTAGATCGTTTGGTTCCTGAACTCGGCCGTTGTGAGATTTTGGTTTCTTGTGTTTTGCAATTACCAAACTTTTCAACTTCTTGTACCATCCTATCCAACTCGGCAAGGGTATATCGATATACAAGACGCAACTTCGTAGGTTCACATTCACAAAGGTGCTTCCAGTGCTGAATTCAAGAATGTATACACCTTAAGTAAATAGCAAAATCAAGAAACACGAGTCTTAACAAAATATTAGATAAAAATATTTACCTCCAAGCACGCAAAAACAGATGGCCTGCAATTGCACACAATAGCAGAAAGGTGAAGAAACTGCTGGCAGATGATGCATGTTGGATCCTACAAATACCATTAAAAAGAGTCCACACATCTGAGTATTATCTTACGCAAGGTAGAATGATAAGAGTAGGAAAAAACTTTAACGTTGAAACCAACGATATCTGATTGCAGAAAGAAAAACCTCATCGATGCCCACAGAATCAGGGCATTCAGGTAGAAACATAGGAGAAGATCTCAAAATACCACTTTTCCATAGCTGCTCTCTACAGTTTTTTTCCTTACTGTATATTCTCAGCAATTCTTTCTTCAAATGTATTGACCCTTCGCTATTGCAGCAGTTTCCCTACGAGGGAAGAAAATTAAATCAATCACTGAGGGTGCACAAATATCGACATGAGGAAAATGGGCATACAACTCATTTTACAAGCCTTTCATATCAAGTATTTAACGCTTTGGTCATATTGCCTCTTTACCTTAGCTACCACGCAGAGAAGCTCTTCATGAGATATAACTGCAGGTTTCCGGTACAGCCGATACAGCTCTGCCCCAGAACCACCATGAGGTAGCCAATCAGCAGTAGCAAAGTTGACAGCCTCTGCGCAATTTAAACCTGGAAGGACAACATATGCTAGTTTTATCAACATTGGTAACCAAATTCCGTAATGCAATTAATTGAACATTTTTAACACACAACTAGTGAAGTGACTACTATAACTTAAAAGTTAGAGTTGGCGTACCAAAATTGAATCCAGCATGAAAGGACTTTGGAAATGTGATCACAAAGTTTCCTGGCTCCTAGCAGTGAGCAAAAGTAGAGTGATTATATTGGAAAACTAAACAAGTTCTATGATTTTTGAAGATCTATGAACCACAAAATAGCTTCTAAACTTGCAATAGAAATGCTAACAATCAAATGATTTCATCAATCAACTATATACTTGTATATCAAACCTGTAATACTGTGTAGACCGGGACTTTATTTTCTTGTAAAACAGTTGGACTCAACATGGTAACTAGTTGAAAGAGCAAATCTGGCTGAGCATCAAAGAGATCGGGAAGGGTCTTCCGCATGACCTACAGAAAAATCAAGCAGCCAAGCACCTTAAATTTTCTTTCTGAAAATAAGTGAATATTCAAATGAAGAAAAAAGAACTTCTACTGGACTGTGGACTGTGAATAACAAAGATTAAGACCCTTTAAAGTTTGAAGCACAACAAAAATAAAAAAATAAACTAACCTTTTCAAAAGCACTAGCAGCACTGCCTGGAACACCATACCAACATTTTGCCTCTCCCCTGAGGTATGAATCAAAAACAAGTTGGCAACAGATTTTTCAACATAAAATGCGCACTTAAAAGACTCAATACGAATAAAATGTTTCTTTATGAATTAGAGAGTTCCATGATATAATAAGGAACAGAGGAACAGAAATTTGCAACTACCAAGAATCAAAAATAACACAGTAACACCAGTGAATTACACTAGAAATAAACAGGATGACAATAACAGTACAGGTACATACCAGTGTAGATAGTTCACAGAGTAAAAACAATGGTCCTCAAAATGCCAACAAAAAGAAGAGAAGAGCATTCCAAGGTATAGCCAAGGAACTGTAACACCATTAATGTTATGCCGAATAGCCTGAAGCATAGAGCCTTTCAACTTAGGCAAGTTATTGAGATTCCAAGGACTCTCACAATATTCATCCCATATATTTTCCTCAACTGATTCTGGTCTTTTGTCACCTACTCGAGGAAAACCACTGCCATAAACAGAAGTATCCAAGTCATTACCATACATAACTTCAACCTCACCACCTGACCCTTCTACAATTTCCCAAAACTTCTTCTCTATCTGAGTCCTAGACACTGATCCTGACCCAAACCACTTTCTTTTAGCGCGATCAGCAATGCGCTTAAAATCTTCAAGTAATAAGCATTTACCAGGAACAAACCCAAAAGTCTCTTCATCAGTGTTTAAGCACTCAAGACAATACCAATTCCCAAGTGGAATATGCTTCAATGGAGGCGAGAGACAATAAATATGCCAACCTTTATTACAACTATCACACAAAAGCATCACTTCACCATGTTTATCACTTTTACATTGCTCACAAGCTTGATCAACCACTTCTTCATTTTCCACCTTAGACTTTTTGCCATCACAACGTCTTTTTCTTTTCTTTGAGCTCCGAGATTCAGAACATCTCCGTTTGCAACCCTTTGCAGGATCTGCATTCATACGATTGTGATAATTCTCAAAATCATGCAAATGCTCTTTATATAACTGACACAAAACATGCTTAGCACATTTTGAAATCTTTTCACCAGAGCTCATAAACTGATAAACTTCACCCCATTTTTTCCCTTTTATAACCTTATCATAACCACCAAACCTCTTCACTGCATTGAACAGCTTACACAAATCCAACTCATCTCCTTCAAAAACCAATTTCTTCTTCAGCTTCTTACCTAAATGATCTTCCAAAAACCTATTGTACTCCAACTGAAACGTCTTTGAATTACAAGAAGCAGGACGAAACTGTAACCGATGAATCTCTTGTGTCTTTGTTGGAAACTTAACAGATTCTAAATCCAATCCAAAAGGTGGTTTCCAAGAATTAGGTGGAACAATCTTGCAAATACCATAAACCTCTGCCTCTGGTTTGATCTTGTATATATACTCTAATGGATCTTTGAATTCCTCTTCTGTCGGATAATAAACTGGTCCTGAAGGAACAGTATACGATCCTCTAAGTTTCTGATCTAAAACCCTTTTCTCCACTGCCTTAACTCTACCGTTTCCCATTACCAAACACATCCACTAAAACCGCAAAATCATAACCTACGAATAAAGATTTAATTAAATTCAATTCAGACATGCCAAGATTCAAAAAACCCTATAAATTTTTACAAGAACAGTGAAACGAAATTGAATTCTAGGGTTTTTAGAAATTTTACCTTGAAAAATTCTGACAGAGAAACAGAGCTCAGCGGAGAAGAGGAAGTGGAAGATTTTTTTTTTTTTTTTTGATGTACGGATTTTGTTTGTGAAGATTTGGAAAAAGATTTAATAAAAAGCCGTTTCTTTATTACTGGGTTTGGTTAGTAACGGAAATTACAAGATGTGGAGAAAGGAAAATAAAAATCTTTCTCCGTTTGTAACTATGGAGAGAGGACTTCGTGCCGGTTTAATGAATAAGAACTACGTGTAGTTTCTTTGTATTAGCCATATTGGACTATTGGGCCGAAATATTTAAGACTTTCATAGTAAGGCTCATTATCATTCTCTTTCCAATTCTTCACCACTAAATTCTGTACTAGTGTAAAACTCGAAGCCCATCCCCTGAAAGTAGGCCCAATCGCTTATCCCTCAACCAAAATTGCAATCGATTTTGAAACTAAACCGGAAAGTAATTTTGAGATGGGATGGTAGGTGAAAAGGCGTTTCTACTGTTGGAAGAAAACAAAAAAAAATCTTAGAGCGTTATGTCGGTGCCAATTTTGATGACTCATAATTCCTTGTCTTTGTTCACATTTTCATTCACACATTATCACCTCTCATATTTCATATCAATTTAAAAAAGATAAATATTTTACCTATATTACTATATGCGACAAGGGAAATGTATGTGTATATATAATAATTGAACTAATTATATCAGATATTTATATACTATTTATAGACAGCTATGAATCTACGTAGATGGAGTTATACGGTACCAATGTACTATGCGACGCGTCCAAATTATATCATAAATAAAAACAATATCTTTTTATAATTCTACTAAAAACGTAATATTATAATTTTAGGAGGTAATAAACAACTAGTTGATTGGTTAGTTTTTCGTTACTAGAATTTCTTTAAAAATTAAAACGTTATAGTTTAATTTTAGAAAATCAGAAAACAAGATGACTAGTTTAACCGTAATAGTCTAATTGTATTTACACATCATATGATGTGGGACTGCAAAAAAAAAAAGTTATTTAAAATTAGTTTATCAAGTTAAAATTTAATCAAGATTGCATTACCCTAAAGTTGGTTCGGACTTCAACAATTTGAAGATCATGTTAATGCTTCCAATCATAACATATTATGGGGATAAGATTGATCGAATTTCCCTTATTTTTTTTACTATGCTTAAGACTAAAATTGCGTGTTTCATTTAAGTTCTCAAGTTGCTCATCTGCTCTATATACAAAATGTTATTAACTCCAACCATGTTCAGACACATGAATTAGTTTTTTTTTTGGTTAATTTTGTTATGAACATATTATTATGGAGAGAAGATAACCCAAAAAATACATCTACCACATAAACATAAAAATGGTTTAGAATCAGCCTTAGTGATAGACATGTCATTTATTTTTTCAGTTACCATTTTACTATCATGAAAATCATGATGTTTTCGGATCTAAGTCTTGCAGAAAATTGGATGTTTTAAATCTGTGCATGTGTTTGATAAATCCGACATTTCCAAATTTTATATTGAAAATATACTTTTTGTAATTCAAATATATGAAAACATAATAAAATAATTTTAATAGGTAACATAATATGAGATATGATGATACGGGGAATTATGCATCTGATTAATGATATATGATGTGCAACAATAAATAAATGAAAACATAGATTTAATAAAACTAAATATGATAAGGAAATAATACAATGTTAATTTTATTGAATCAACGATAATATACCTCTAGAGTCGCAGCAGAGATAGATATGTCACTGACTATAGATTCTATGAACAAATAGCTGATTGTAAATAACCCGATAAAAAAATTACCGAATATAGTTATCGGTTAGCTTTTGTTATTGCATTTGGTCTAATGATCACCATATTGCATTTATATGTAAAAAACAATGAGTTTAATACTTTTATCGATTATCTTTTGTTATTGAAATTTATTTTAAATATTATTGTTTAATTATAAGAAAATTGGAAATAAGTAAGTACTAGTTTAAATGTAATAGTCTAATTACATTTACACATTATGTTCGCAAACGATTGCGGTAAACTGGTGACAAATGTCTAAACTTAATTAAAAAAAAAAGAAAAGAATTCACCATTAGTTTTTTCTATACTAAAATAATCTTAGATCAAAATCCTAACTAATTTCTTAATGATTCTAGATTGTAGAACCACAATGATCTTCGTCGATGGTAAAACTCAATCTCTGGTGTTGATTAAGCCACTCGATTTTACTAAATAATGCAAGATAAATATGTAAGCATGGTTTAGTTTGTTTTTTCTATGGGTGTGACTGGATATACCTATTAGCCGAAAAAAATTCATCTAGAAAATAGTTTATTATCACTTCAAATCAACTATTAGTTTACCGATTGAGTTGAAACAAAAATTTTAATTATTTATTATTGTTACTCCATTTACTGTTGATAACAAAACAAAATAATGTAGCTTAGATTTTTCTTTTCGTAGAGTAAAATAAATTACTCCAGCTACTATTAATCTCTCCTCTTTTTGTTTCTGCTTGATTATCTTGTATTTATTACATTCAGTTACTTACTTTTACTAATTATACCCATGTATATTTTATCGTTATATTGTTATTTTAGTGATGGAAGTATTTTTGTCAAAAACACGTCTTCTGTAAAGAATATAAGACCAGAAGAATTCTAGAATATTTTGACAAAAAAAAAACACTAATATATAGTTATTGAGAAATCCAAATTTGATGGTTATGGTGATAGCAAATACTCCCTCTGTTTCTGAATACTTGATGTTTTGAGGTTTTTTTCATGTTTCATAATATTTGATGTTTTGATTTATTTAATGTATTTTTCTACTGTAATTAATTAATAAATAAATAATTATTGTATTTTTGGGAAACAGATAAAAACTCAAACGTCACGTTTCCCATTATAATTATTCTTGTCAATAGCATTAAATCATTATTCATCTTCTTCGACATTTCAAAAAAGCTACCAGGACCATTTCATTTTTTTTCTTCTTTTCTTCTTATTAATATTTTTTCCTTCTCTTAAAACTAAATGAATCAAGAAGAAGATAGAAAAAAAGTGAAGCAAGAAGAAGAAGAAGAAACTAATATTTCTCCTACTCCAAATAAATCTAAAGCTACTCATAAATTTGATTTGAACAAGTTATGTTCTGATGAAGAAGACCAACCGATTCTGAGCGAAGCTATCACTATCCAAGGCGAATCGAGGGATGTTCAAAGGATTTACGATATCAGATCTAAGGCCACCCAAGAATTTGATTTGAATAAACCATTATATTATGATGTAGGAGAGCTTCATCCCAACAGGGAAATTGAAAACACTATAATAGATATGCTGAAGATATATTTGCCTAAGTGTTTGTAGTTTTGTTTTTTTCCCAAATTTTTTTTGTTGTTTCTTAATTTATGTGCTCTGTTTTGTTTCTTTTTTTTTTGTCTGTCAACTATGTTTTGTTTATCTTATTTGTTTGTTTCCTAATTTTTCTCCTTTTTATTATGAGTGTGTTGACAAAAAAATGTAACTGGATAATCTATAAATTCTCTATTTTTGTTAATGAAAAATCCACCAAATTTGTTCACTTTCTTTTATGAACACCACAAAGTCTGTTCCATTGTCTATAAATTCTCTATGTTTGTATTTTATTTTTCTCTGTAGACATTTTTCTTCTTTTAAGTTATGGGCATGAGCTTATAATAATATCTCCAAACATAAACTATATCAGATTATTTCATCTCATATATATCTCCGTTTTTTGTTTGTGTCTACGTGTTTTGCTGTTTAGTGATACCCTCCTGCTAATTAATTTTGTTAAAGCGTAAGTTACTCACAAAGACACAAACCATTATGATAAGCTGTTATATTCAACACCAAGTTGTATGTAATACATCTACAAAGAAAATTTATAATACAAGATATGCAAGTGTCTATAAATTCCGGATAAGCAATTTGTAAATACTAGTATAACAATATAAAAAATATATAAGAATCTACTAAAAATCAATTAATAAAAATACCTGAATTCATGAAAGAAAATTCTCTCTGTTCTTCATGGAATGAAACTTCCAAACCATTCTCTAATGAAGTAAATTCTCTTGTTAGACTTCTATTCAAATCAAACAAAAATTCTTCTTCATTACTTTGCAGTGGTAAATTTAGATTAGAAGTATGAAAAGCCATTACTAGTATAACAATATAAAAAATATATAAGAATCTACTAAAAATCAATTAATAAAAATACCTGAATTCATGAAAGAAAATTCTCTCGGTTCTTCATGGAATGAAACTTCCAAACCATTCTCTAATGAAGTAAATTCTCTTGTTGGACTTCTATTCAAATCAAACAAAAATTCTTCTTCATTACTTTGCAGTGGTAAATTTAGATTAGAAGTATGAAAAGCCATTAATAAATTTTACAACACAGGCAGATCTTTGTCAATATATATAGAAGGTTAATGAAATATAGTTATATAGGTTTTGGCTCCATCCTAATTTTTTTATTTTCAGTTACGTAATTGTGGCTCCAATTTTGAAAATTTTAGTTATTTGGGCATCAAAATTTAACTTGGAAAATGGGAAGGTAGTAAAAATGGTTACAGGAATATGAAAGATCATGGTATGACTTATTTCACGTACTCAATGGTTCTTTTTTCCTTTTTTTTTTGTCATCATACTCAATATTTTTTTAGTTTTTGAATAAAAAAAAAGAAAATAGAAAAAGCTGATTATATCCAAACTAATAAATAAACATATATAATTACTTTTTCTTAATATGTGTGAAGTTACCTTAACATCAAGTATTCAGAAACAGAGGGAGTATGAGTTGTGTTCCTTAATTTTTTCTTCATTTTTTGACCCACTGGTGAGTTGACTTGGTGAGGCCTGCTGCTTTGCTGTTTCTCTTTCTTTATTACAAAATAAATAAAAATTAAAAAGTTTTAATTTTTAACTTTCTGGCAAAGTTCTCTGCTTTTGTCTCTCCAACAAAGGATATAGAAAAAGCAACAAAGAAAGAAAGTTTCAGAAAAAAAATCTCTGTTCTTCAGCTTCCCTTTTGCTTATACCTCACACGAGCGGCTCTGATTTGTCATTTCACCTTTTTTTTTCTCTTAATTCTTCTTCCTTCAATTTCTATTCCTTAGATCGTTTTCTCAGATTTTGACCCTTTTTGTTATCTTTCTTCCTTGTTAGTGGAAGAACATCACAAACTGGGTTTTGTTTTCTGGGAATTCTGAAGAAATTTGATAAAGATTTGATCTGTTTAAACTAGAAAAGTCTTGATTTTGATAAATCAGCTAAAAAAAGGACGCGGTTTAGGGTTTATGGTTTGACTAAAGAATACTAAAATGGGTTGTGAAGTTTCAAAGTTATGTGCATTTTGTTGTGTTTCAGAGCCTGAAGGATCTAATCATGGAGTCACAGGCTTAGGTAAAGATCGAGTTTTTTTTGTTCTTTCTAGGGTTTGTTTGTTTCGTTTTTACTCAATGATTGATTCCATTGTTAAATTGTGGATATTTCTCTTTTTTTCTCAGATGATGATAGGAGAGGTGAAGGGAATGATTTGCCTCAATTTCGTGAATTCTCAATTGAGACATTAAGGAACGCAACATCAGGATTTGCTGTGGAGAATATAGTATCAGAGCATGGTGAAAAAGCTCCAAATGTTGTGTATAAAGGGAAGTTGGATAATCAAAGACGTATTGCTGTTAAAAGGTTTAATAGAAAAGCTTGGCCTGATTCTCGTCAGTTTCTGGTAAATGAATTGTGACTTAAAGTCTTTTACCTTGATTCAATCTTGATTCTTGGATTTTGAATCTCTGAGTTTTTTTTTTTTATAGGAGGAAGCTAAAGCTGTTGGTCAATTAAGAAACTATAGAATGGCAAATCTTCTTGGATGTTGTTATGAAGGTGAAGAGAGACTTCTTGTTGCTGAGTTTATGCCTAACGAAACTTTGGCGAAGCATCTTTTTCATTGTAAGTTCCTTATCTTATTGTAACTTACGCCTCCTCTTTGGTTATGCTTGTATAGTAACTGTGATTTTTGTATTTTTAGGGGAGTCACAACCGATGAAGTGGGCGATGCGACTAAGAGTAGCTTTACATATTGCTCAAGCTTTAGAATATTGTACTGGCAAAGGACGTGCGCTCTACCATGACTTAAATGCTTATAGAGTTCTCTTTGATGATGTAAATTAAGCTTTACATTTTACTTTTGTCTATGTCAATATGTGCATATATAAAAGTCATCTTATGTTTTGTATTATTAGGACTCAAATCCAAGACTTTCGTGCTTCGGTCTGATGAAAAATAGTAGAGATGGAAAGAGTTATAGTACCAACTTAGCGTTCACTCCTCCTGAGTATCTCAGAACAGGTAAATACTTGAACTCTTGCATCTCAGTTTGCTCTATTTGGATTGTGGTTAGTTTTCTTTTGACATATTAGTTTTTGTGTGTTTGTTTCTATAGGTCGTGTGACACCAGAAAGTGTGATGTACAGTTATGGAACTTTGTTGCTTGATCTTCTTAGTGGAAAACACATTCCTCCAAGTCATGTAAGCTTATGATTAAGATACTGAATCTACCATTCTCCACTAAATCTTTTGTGGATATCTATCAATTCTCCTGGAGTAAGTGTATCTTTCTAACTAAAACTTTACTTGTTCTGCGTTTTATTAGGCGTTGGACCTCATACGGGACAGGAACATTCAAATGTTGATTGATTCATGCTTGGAGGGTCAATTTTCAAGTGATGATGGGACTGAACTAATAAGGTTGGCTTCTAGATGCTTGCAGTATGAGCCCCGAGAGCGGCCTAACCCCAAGTCTCTAGTTACTGCAATGATCCCTCTTCAGAAGGATCTTGAGGTGCTTTCCTACTACCATTAACTAGTTTATCTTTTGGTTACATATCGAAAGGATTATTTCTTACACTAATAAGAAACTGTTTATTCATGAAAGACTCCTTCTCATCAACTGATGGGCATACCAAGCAGCGCCTCAACAACACCTCTTTCACCACTTGGAGAAGCGTGTTTAAGAACAGATCTAACTGCTATACATGAGATTGTTGAAAAGCTTGGATATAAAGATGATGAGGGTACAGCCACAGAGGTTTCTTTCTTAATTCTTAGCCTTGTTGTTAATCGTACTCTCCTAATTGTCTCAATGTGTATTCAAGATTGGGCTATCTTGTTCCTTATTGTAATCTGCTCACCATTTTTGCTTGCTTCTTTTTCTGCAAATATTTCAGCTTTCGTTCCAGATGTGGACTAATCAGATGCAGGACTCGCTGAACTTCAAGAAAAAGGGTGATGTTACTTTTAGACATAAAGACTTTCCAAATGCCATCGACTGCTATTCTCAGGTCAGATATCTTCTACTGCCATTCTTTTTTTGTCTTTGCGGTTAAAGTTTCCATCAATATCTGATGTAAAAATGTGTTTGAACAGTTCATTGAGGGCGGGACAATGGTTTCCCCAACTGTTTATGCAAGAAGAAGTCTGTGTTACCTAATGAATGAGATGCCGCAAGAGGCACTGAATGATGCAATGCAAGCCCAAGTGATATCTCCTGCTTGGCATATCGCATCCTATCTTCAAGCTGTAGCTCTATCAGCTCTAGGACAAGAGAATGAAGCACATGCTGCTCTTAAAGACGGATCAATGCTCGAAAGCAAAAGAAACACACTACGATGATGATGATTTAACATAAAACACGAAGAGGAAAATGAGAGAGGAAACTAGAAGACCTTGTATCTTCTTACATTAGCTGAAAAACCCCATAGGCTTTACAGAATATGATCAAAACTCATCATTATCCTCTGAAGTAGAAGCTACTACACAGTTCTCATATTGTGTGCATCATCATCATCATTGGTCAGGTTCGGGTCCGGTCTTGTATCCTATCTTTTTTTTTTTTAATTTGTTTTTCGAAATACTTGCAGCATTCATTTGGTTTTACTACTGGCATGAACATTTCCCTGTTATACAGAAGAAAAAGTTCCATACTTTGATGGAGATTTGTTAGGAAAAAAAAAACTGGAAATGGTGTGATTGTGGATTTGCTTTGATGGATTCCATGATTTGTAATCAGTATTTTATTTTATAAATATGTATGTGTAAAGAAGAGAACACTTTGTTATTGAGTTTTCAATGATGTTTTTGAGTTTTGCATATGAGGAAAATGTTCTTGTGTTCCTATTTGTGTTGGATTCATTCTTCAGATCTCAATGTTTCATACTTTACCCACAAACAGAAAGTATATAATCATTCTTATCTTAAGAATCTGAACTGTCTTTTATAATTAGTTTTGTTTTTATTTTTTTAGTAAATCAACACACAACAATGATCATAACGCTGTAGCATACCTGTAAAGGTCGTGGAAATAAAATATTACATCTGGAATTTTGGAAAAATAAATGGTAAAAAAGTGATAAAAAGGGCCCAACCGGTGACCTCTCGATCTGCAGTCGAATGCTCTACCACTGAGCTATGGACCCTTAGATACTAAGTAGATAACAATACTTAACTATATAATGAAAAAACTTACCAAATTGGGCTAAGATAACTATACTCAAGTATATAATGAAAAAACTTACCAAATTGGGCTTTAAAGACCAATATCTAAGCTTCTTCAAGAGCCCATTAGGATAGCAAAAAGTATTGATTTCTTCAGAGAAAGTTACTTTTCCTGTTTTAGTGTAACGGTCATAATTGTATGATGCATATGATTAAAGTTCCTTTTTTTTTTCTTTTTTTAATCAAACTTGAGGATCACGACTCTAAAACCATCAATTGGTATTTGATTGTTACTTTTTGCACACCCTTTCTATGATTGGCTTAGAATGCAAGTGAAAATAAAGCTTTGTCTTTTAAAATGATTTTTTTTTTCTGTAACTTTTGTCTGTTGCTTTCATTACATTCACAACTATTTGATTCCTATGTTACTTGTGGTGGGACTTTAGATCTGTAAGAGCGTTATCTGAATTTTTGAATTATCTATCTAGATTTGAAATTTTAACTTCTCTCTCTGTATAGTTCTTGATCAGTGACAGTTTCCTCAAGAATCTGTTCATCATTCTCAGAAGTTACTGGTAAGTGATCCTTTCTTTATTCATTTGCTTTATATGTTTGTTAGCTTCTGTGGTATTACAATACTGATTCAGGTTCTTGAAAAACTTTCTGTAGAAGTTTGGCTTTTCTTTGATGGTAATAGAGATTAAGTTAAGTTATACAAAGGCAGCAAAAGATGGCACAGAGTTCTGAAAACGTTCTCCCTACTCTTCGCGATTTCTTCGATTCTAGAAAGCCAGGGGAAGAAGATGAGTATATGTTTTACCGGGCGCTTAACTCCTCGAGCAAGAAACCTCCAAAACCGGGAAACAAGGTTAAGGAGAGACATGGTTTCTTCAATCATGGCTCTAAGGAAAGAAGCAGAAGAAACATATCAGATGCTGAAAAGTTTTCAGTGGAGCAATACGCTTCTGGTGGTTTTTTCGGGGTACGGTTAAACGCAAACGGAAGATCAGCTAAGCCTTTAGGAGGTTCAGAGAGAAACATGGAACCAAGATTGCAAAATTCATTCTCATCTAGAATGCAATTACCATTTATGGTTTCTTCAAAGAGAAGTAATGAGTCTTCTTCTGCTAATAACTCAAGCTCAACAAACTGGTTTAGTCGTATCAAGAAAATGTCGAATCCGTTTTCGAATCGAAATCCTCTGTTACCAAAATCCACTGGCGGAGAAATGCTCTCAAGGAACTTGAAAAAGTCTTCACCTGTTCATCTACATGCTCATCTTAGTATGGTATATGAACTTGGTATGCCTGTTTTCATCTTCTCGCTAGACCGTCCTGATGATGTATACATGGCTAGTACATGGATAGATGATAACGACTCTCGGTTTGTCTATTCGTTTCGTTACATTGGTGGTAGAAGCAATAAGAATCTTGGTGAACAGAAGTTGAACGTTTCAGGTAAAGAATCTTCATTAATAGGACAGATGCAAGTTTCTACTCAGATATGCCTAGACGCAGAACCGTATGAAGAAGATCTTATGGCATCAATTTTATCAGAATTCGTTCTTTTCGACATCGCACGTGCAAGAAGAAGTGGCTTCAAGAATGAAAACTTGTCAAGACAGAACAGTTTCAGACGAGGATTAGACCCGAGTCAATCGATATTTTCAGAGACAGAGAACATTGCATTTAATCTACAACAAGAAAAGCTACCAAGGCAGAACAGTTTTAGCCGAGGATTGACTCGTAGTCTATCAAAACATTCAGAGAACACTGCATCTGATCCTTGGACAGCCTCAGATTTACATCCAGGCTTAGAGATTGCAGCCATTGTTATTCAAGACTCTTCTTCAAACAGTAAGCTCTCAAGCCGTGTGATGAAAGTTATACTTCCAACAGGAAACCACGGTTTGCCCGATAGCGAAAACTCGTGTCCTACTCCTATACTACAGAGATGGAGATCAGGTGGAGGCTGTGATTGTAGCGGATGGGACATGGGATGTCACCTTTTTGTCCTAGAATCTCCTGAACTCATCAACAATCATAATGGTTTGGAACTTTTCATAGAGGTAATAAGATTGTTTCCTTTGTGTTACCAAAATATGATTCAACTTGTCTTTCTTGAATCTTGAAATGTTTAAAGAAACTGTGTTTCAGGGTGGGAAAGAGATCACACCAGCAATGACAATGGCATGTATCAGAGAAGGACATTACGAAGTAAACTTCCACGCAAAGCTCTCAGCTTTACAAGCATTCTCAGTTTGTGTGGCTGAGCTACACAGAACTGAAGTGTCAAGAGGAGAAAGAAGCAACTCTTTGTCTAGATGCAGCTCATTGAGAGAGCTTATTGACATGGAAACTCCTATGAATCTCAGAGATACAAGAGAATTCCTTTCTTCTTTCATGCCTAGTGTCACATTCTCTCCAATTTCAAGGGTTTAAAACACACACACATCATAAAGTAATCTATCCCATACTCTTATGTGCTTATATAAACATTATACATATCATATAAATAAATATCAGCCAGAATCTACAGGAATATTATGAAAGTTTAGAACTTTGAGGAAAAATGTTTGTTTCCCTCATAATTATAGTTCTTTCTTGGTTCCATTGTCATTTTCAATGCTGCTGAATTTTTAGTTATTTTTCCGTTTAGTTTTGTACTCATTTAATTTGGCTTCTTTATAAATGTAGTTTTAGCATTTTTCACACATATATTTAAAAAAAAGATGGGATTTAGAATGTTGTATCCCCTTCATTAATGTTGTATAAGTGTACAGTATCTCTAAACTGAAATTATAAGGATAAGATGAGATTTAGTATAAATATAAAAAATAAAAAAAAATTAAAGGGCATAATTTTATAATAAGATGGAGGGAATAGCGATTTTGCGTGCTGTGAATGCAAATACAAAAAGGAGTTATTAATATTATAATTTTATTTTATGAAGGAGACATCATATATTTTTTGAGTATAATTTGATTAATTTCTAATGAAAAATACATTGTAGAAAACTTAGTAGTAGTGTGTATGGTGTTTCTAGCAACAATTAGGATTTCCGGGTACGCATTGACAAGTATGATATCTGCAGTTGTGGATTGGTCCTTTGCAAAACTTAGCACAATCTGCATTGGTATTGCATGTTATAGGTCTCAATTCGTTTGGCCTTTCTTGCATCCTCGCACTCATCACCACACCTATCAATACACCAAACACATTATATTATTCGTTGTTTTTACAACATATAAACAAAATTTACAAATATATTTATTGAGAAAGAGATGACTAACAAGAAGATGTAAGGAGAAGAGCAAAGAAGAAGATGGTGAAGGTGAAGGAGCTTTTCATGTTTCTTCACTTAAAATTTTCAAAAGAAAGAAAGACTTATTAAACTTGTGTGTGTGTGTGTTATTCCATTGATCTCAGCGTACGTTTATATACTAAATTCTAGGGAGAGAGTTTGTTTAGCTGAAAGGAAACAAATCATCGTTATCTATCTTGATTTTTTACCAATTCCAT
Source organism: Cardamine occulta (assembly GCA_028015245.1). Lineage (NCBI taxonomy): Eukaryota > Viridiplantae > Streptophyta > Magnoliopsida > Brassicales > Brassicaceae > Cardamine > Cardamine occulta. Next base: position 14,511,608 of record CM051366.1, read on the forward strand.
GTTTCATTCAGAAATCAATTTTCTCTATAAAGCATTTTAATTTTTCAAGACATGGCCAAGTTCAATATATTAAGGAAATATAATAATATCAATCTCTTTGATACATCAAATCTTCACATTATTATTGTCTCAATGTTCATTGTAATTATTGCTGATTCTCATGACTCTGTATATATATATATATATATATTTTGTACTCGTGATATTCAATGGAATCAAGCTTCATTCTCATTACAATACACACATACACACACACACTCATTATAAAGAAACAAAAAGATTATTTCTTATATGGCTAAGGCTGTGGGTTCATTACTTTTAGCAAACTATACACGTAATTCATGTGTAAATTAAATACATGAATTGAGAAAAATATCCTCAATTCATGTTAGATGTTAAAGGATTTGTTTGCCATCGAAAAAATGCAGTTAAAAGGAAAAAAAATCCATTAGAAGCAAAAAGTCTCATGTTTTTTTCTTACTATCCATGCAACCAAAAACAAATCTAAAGATTAAATATATTTTTTAAAAATCTATCAAAATGAAAAAAAAAAAATAAATAGCAAAAGATCTTTTACAAAAAAAATGTCAGAAATAAAAATTTCTACTTAAATAAACAACTTTTGAAAAATAACTATTAACAATCCTCTTACAAAAAAGTTTCAAATTAAATAAAAAAACTTTTAAAAATATTCCAAATTTCATATAAGCAGGCCAAAGTATTGGGCTGTCTAAAGCAAAACTATTTTTTTTTGGCCCAGACATATTTAAAAAAACCAACAAAACAAATGTAGTAGGAATTGGTCAAACCTTACATCTCTAAGCCTAACAAAACCGGCACCGGCCATTATACTACACGGAATATTGGTTAATTAGGTATGGTGTTTGGCTATCGGTTTGGGTTTTTCAGGTTTTGAGATTTAATATTGATTAGGGTATTTATAATTTTTGGTTCGAATTCGGTTAGGTTCCATCCGGATTTGGATATCCAAAAAATTGGAGAAAAATTTAAAAAATTGGTTAAATTTGAATAAAGTTTGATTATTTTTCACAAAAATAAAAAAAAGTTAGAGATATTCGGTTATTTTGAGTATTTTTTTATTTTAGTCTTAAAATAATTGATGTTTTTGAGTTTATAATTGATGTTTTTGAGTTTATAATTATAATTTTGGGTAATTGGATTATAACAAATCTAAATATAATTCTTATTTTTTGATATATAATTGTATTTCATATATTTTGTATACTCATTCGGTTTTCGGTTTGATTTTTCTGGTATAGAGGCTTTAGATCTGTTTGGGCTCGGATTCGGTTCTTCTTTTTTTGGATCGGCTTCGATTTTTTTGCTCAGGCCAATGATTAAGTTAAATTAAATTTTAAATAAAGTTTTTATTTTGGTTAAAGTTTTGAATGAAAGAAACTGTTTTTCTCTAATTAAATTCTCTTTAGTATCTTGATATCTTCTCATTTATTTTTAATCCTTTTTATTGGAATTTATTTTCGTTAAGTAAATTATCCTTTTTTCTAAGTTTTAAAATATATCTCTGAAGTTTAAAAACTGATGAGAAAGCAGTGTAGCGTTAGAACAACGTCGGAAGAGAAAAATTAAAGTCTTAGGAGGGAAAGCGTCAAAGCTACGCAGGCCACTGAACAAATCCTTTCTTATAAATTGAAACCAGAAAGTGCTCAAATTCTTCATCAACCAGAAACTCGCAACCATTAACCCTAAAACTTTGATTTCGTTCTCCGATTCTGAAAACTCACGCCATTGTTATCTCCGGTAAGATTCTCTTTCAATCTATTCGTCGTTGCTCTGTTTCCTACTTGTTCAAGTTTCGATTTTTCTCCCAACTTTTTCGATTTTTGCAAGAGTTTGAATACGGATCGCTGTTTCTTCTTCTTCGTTGTCTTTTTTTTTTTTGCTTGTGTTTGGGTTAGATCATATTCTCTCTTCGTAGTTAGGGTTTTGGGTTGCTTCTTTTGCACGCTTTCATAGACTGTTTCTTCATCGATTTGCTTATTATCTCCTTTAATTCTCTGTTATCGTTTTGGAAATATCGATTCAATTATTCTGAAACCAATCGATTATTACTGTTCAGTATTGAATAAAAATCGCTGCTTTTTGACGTTAATCCCTAAATTTGAATTGGAAATTATTTGCTTAATTGATCTAGATTTGGATTTAGGGTTTCTGATACGTAAGTTTTGCAAATCGATTCAATTTTTGAAAGTTTTCATCTAATCCTAAAAAAAAATTTGTTTTTTTTTTGGTTAACAGGTTAGAAAAGATCAAAAGAAGAATGAGGATTGATTTTTCTGAGCCAGAGTGCAGCAACTGTTTCCATTGGCGCAAACTCAATACTCAAGAATCCGTACCGAGCAATGTGATTGCTTCATCCGAGCCGGTTCAAGCTCTTGAACATGCCTCTGCTGCTGTTGGTTCAACTTCAGCCTCAACATCATCTCCAGTTCAAGCTCTTGGACATGACTCTGCTCCTGTTGGTTCCACTTCAACATCATCTCCAATTCAAGCTCTTGGACAAGAGTCTGCTGCTGTTGGTTCAATCTCAACATCATCTCCAATTCAAGCTCTTGGACATGAGTCTGTTGCTGTTGGTTCCATCTCAATATCATCTCCAGTTCAAGCTCTTGGACATGATGATTCTGCTGCTACTGGTTCCTTCTCAACATTCAGTTTGGGATCACAAACTCCATCTGCTCCTCCTGTCATCACATCGGTTTGTTCTGAACCAGTGAACACTCTTGCCCCATCGATTTTCCGTTCTGATGTATTTGGTTCTCCTTTCCAAACTACTTCTGGTTCTGGTACATCTGCCACTTCCACATCCTCAATTACATATTTATTTCAAAGTTCTTCACCATTCGGATCTGCTCCTGCTGTTACATCAGTTAATTCTGCACCAACAACACAAGCTTTTGGCCAAACCACTTCTGCTTTTGGTTGTTCACCAAACAGTTTCGGATTTGCTCCTGCTGTTACATCGGTTAGTTCTGCACCAACGCAAGCTTCTGGCCAAACCACTTTTGGATGTAGTTTATTTGCTGCTCCTACACTCGGGTCAATGCAAGCTCCTGTCAAAGCTAGTTCTGGTTTTGGTGCATTTTCTGATACCACGCCACCTAGATTATTCGGGTTAGGGTCAACGCAAGCTCCTGTCGAAGCTACTTTTGGCTCTGGTGCATCCTCTAGCTTCCTCCCATTTGGTTCCATCCCAGCACCTCCAACGAATACTTCTTCACTGTTTGGGACAAATTCGGTTTGGACTACTAGGGGCGCCTTGCCACCAAAACCAGGGAGTGCTTCTTTGCCAGCGCAAGATTATCCCAGGACCGGTGTTAATAGATTTGCTAACCCTTTTGGTCAAAACATACCGATACCGCCTACTGGATCATATCCTGGTTTTCCCGGATATGGTGTTGATTACTTGCCCGGATCTAAACCCAACCCTTTTGGTGGTGGTGGTTTTTCAATCTTTGCTAGTCCTAAAACATCACCTCCCCAACCTTTTGGTTTTAATGCAGCTACTAATCCGTTACCAAGCTCTTCTTTGTCATCACCCGCTTCATTTAGCAGCAATCCCAACACTGCATTCAATCCATTTCGTGCACCTACACTCGATGGAGATACAGGTGGCATGTTTATGACCGTATCTGCCTCGACTCATCCTTATAAAAGCCATGAAGAATTGAGGTGGGAAGATTACAAGAAAGGAAACAAAGGTCAGTATCTAACTAACTCTTCTATTACTCAAATCTTTAATACATATATGTAATAACTTTTTTTGTCTGTAATTGACTAATCTCATATTCTCTCCAACAGGCTCTAGAACAAACACTGTCTTTGGTTCCCCACCAATATTTGCTTCTCCAAGTGGTCCTGGTTTTAGTTTCAGTCAACATAATGCGGCTTTGACTGGTTTCGGTACTCAGTTTCCGAATTCGAGTGTTCAGAGACCCCATGAAACCGCTGCTGTTTCTTCCCCAGCATCCGAATGTACTGCGTGTGGAGCCACGACTAGCACCTCTGCTTCTGGTAACTGGACCTTTAATGGTGCCACATTAGCTCCTCCATCAGCTGCTACTACATATCTTCCCGGGCAGTTCTTTCCTATGTATGGTTCTGTTCCTATGATGTTTGGTGCAAGTCCTGCTGCTCAAATTACAACTCCAGCACTTCAAGCCTATCCTGTTAATGGTTACATTCTTCTTCCATTCGCTGCCATGAATCTGCACTAGTCATTTCTTCTCTCTCAAGCATCAAACTCTTGTCTTTCAAATTGTAGGACTAAGTCTCTGTTTTGCTTAAGATTAAGAAAATACTCATTAAACTATGTTTCGCTGCGTCAGCTATCATGAATGAATAACATTATTAATAAGTTTTACATTTTCTTCCTTTGAATTGGTGTACACCATCCTTACTTTGAATACATCAACAAGAAAAGCTCTTTTCTTTCTACTATAAATTCTCTATCTCCTCTGTTTTGTTAAACAACAAATAACAAAAATGGCAAGAATCATAATAACATTCACTGCTTCTCTATTCTTCTTCTCTGTTATCTCACCAAACCATGTGACACATGTATACTTGTTTGTTATCCGACCAACAACTTCACACAAACCAGTTTATACGAAGCAAACCACATCATCAAAAACCATGATAGAAATCAATATCATTCAAGGTCTAAATAAATACTTAAATGTATAAGTTAACAAATAACAAATAAATTATCAAACTAAATAACACTTAATCCGAATTTTAATACAAATATGATGAAATATATATCACGTTAACAAATTATTTAACCATCTAAAACTATAGCTAATCTACCCAAATATTTAACCATTAAGAAAATGTTTAATCGATAAATTGCGATAGGGAGTTTTGGTCAGAAAATTTATGAGAAGAAAGAAATAACTAATTAATGAAAAAAACTAATTAATGAAAAATATCTACCACATTTTTTTTTAAATTATCTATGTATTTTATAACTTGATAACCCGTTTAAGTTCTCTTTAGCATCCGTTCATATATTTTTATCATTTTTATTGCAATTCATTTAAATCGAGTAAATTTTCCTTTTTGTAAGTTTATAATTATATATCTCTGATGTTTAAATTGATGAAAAGTAGTACGGATGGGCATTCAGATACCCGTTTAGGTTTGGATCGGGAATTTTGGATCGGGAATTTCGGATCGGATGAAGTATTAACGAAAAATAAAAAATAAGTTCTATTTGAATAAAATTTGGTTTTATTTTCACAAATATAAGTAAAAAGTTTCGAATATTTTAATTATTTTGGTTATAATTTGTCTTGAAATATCCAAACTATCCCTAAACCCTGATATATCTACATGAATCTACCTAAAAATAACTCACATACCCAAAAATATCTGAATATTATTAGAAGTATAAATATTACTAATATATTATTATTATGTGCTTATAATTTGAGTATGTTCGGATATCGGTTCAGATTTAGAAATTTCGGACCTGTTTGAGTATTTTTAAAACTTTGAGTTGGGTTCAGTCCGGATTTTTTGGAATTGGGTTTGGGTTTAGGTTTTTTACTTGGCCCTAAGCAGTGTAGCATTAGATCAACGTCAAAAGAAAAAAAAAGAAACGAAAAAAAGGTTTAGGAGGAAGCGTATAAGCGACGCGGGCAGTGTTGAAAATCCTTTCTTATAAATTGAAATCAGAAAGTGCTTTTTTTTTTCTTCTGCAATCATCTCGCAACCTTTAAACCTGAGTTTGATTTCATTCTCAGATTCTGAAACCTCCGCCATTGTTGTCTCCGGTAAGCTTCTCTTTCAATCTCTCTGTCGATTTTGTGTGGTTTTGATTTTTGCAATAGTTTGAATACGGATCGCTATTTCTTGTTCTTCGTTGTCACTGTTTTACTTGACTTTGGGTTAGATCATATTCTCTCTTCGCAGTTAGGGTTTTGGGATTGCTTCTTTTGCACGCTTTCATAGTCTGTTTCTTCATCGATTCGCTTATTGTCTCCTTTAGTTCTCTGTTATCGTTTGGAGAAATATCGATTCCATTATTCTGAAACCAATCGATTATTACTGTTTAGTATTGAATAAAAATCGCTACTTTTTGATGTTAATCCCTAAATTTGAGTGGAAATTATTATCTTAACTGATCTAGATTTGGATTTAGGGTTTCTGTTACATAAGTTTTGCAAATCCATTCAATTTTGGAAAGTGTTCATCAAATCCTAAGAAAATTGTTTGTTTTGTTTTAACAGGTTAAAAGATCAAAAGAAGAATGAGGATTGATTTTTCTGAGCCAGAGTGCAGCAACTGTTTCCATTGTCGCATACTCAATACTCAAGAATCCGTACCGAGCAATGTGATTGCTTCATCCGAGCCGGTTCAAGCTCTTGAACATGCCTCTGCTGCTGTTGGTTCAACTTCAGCCTCAACATCATCTCCAGTTCAAGCTCTTGGAGATGATGATTCTGCTGCTACTGGTTCCTTCTCAACATTCAGTTTCGGACCACAAACTCCATCTGCTCCTTCTGTCATCACATCGTTGTTTTCAGAATCAGTGCAAACTCTTCCCCCAAAGAGACTCTTTTCTGATGTATTTGGTTCTCCTTTCCAAAATACTTCTGGTTCTGGTGCATCTGCCACTTCCACATCCTCAACTTCATCTCTATTTCAAAGTTCTTCACCAAACAGATTCTTAGTTGCTCCTCCTAAAACATCGGTTAGTTCGGCACCAACGCTAGCTTCTGGCCAAATCACTTCTTTATTTGCTGCTCGTACACAACAACCTACACTCGGGTCAACACAAGCTACTTTTGGCTCTGGTGCATCTGGCACTTCCACATCCTCTGGCTCACTGTTTGGGCCAATGCATAATCCGGCTTGGACTACTGGTGGCGCCTTGCCAGCAACTTTCTCCTCTAATCTTTTCGGACCAAACCCATCAACTTCTACAGAAGTTTTTGGTTCAAAACCATGGAGTGTTTCTTTGCCAGTTCAAGATTATCCCAGGACCGGTGTTAACCTTTTTGGACAAAACAGACCGATACCGCCTACTGGATCATATCCTGGTTATCCCGGATCTAACCCCAACCCTTTTGGACAAAGCCAAAACACTAGTGGTGGTGGTTCAATCTTTTCTAGTCCTAAAACATCATCTCCCCAACCTTTTGGTTTTAATTCACCTACTATTCCGTTATCACCATTTAGCAATCCATTTAATGTGTGGAGTGGCAACAGTGAACAAGGTAGTAGGTATCCTGGTTATGCACCTACACCCGATGGAGGAGTAACATGCGGCATGATTACTTCCATATCTTCCTCCGTTGCTCATCAACATAAAAGCCATGAAGAATTGAGGTGGGAAGATTACAAGCGAGGAGACAAAGGTCAATATCTAACTAACTCTTCTTATTCGAATCTTTAATACATATAATATAACATTCTTCTCTGTATAATTGACTAATCTCATATTCTCTCCAACAGGCTCTAGAACAAACACTCTCTTTGGTTCCCCACCAATATTTGTTTCTCCAAGTGTACCTGTTCATCCTCAAAGGCCAAGTTTTGGTACACCGCAAGAAACCTTCACCGGTCCTGCTTTTAGTTTCAGTCAACATAATGCGCCTTTGACTGGTTTCGGTACTCATTCTTCTCCCATAAGCTCGAGTGTTCAGAGACCTCATGAAACCGCTGCTGTTTCTTCCCCAGCATCCGGATGTACAGCTTGTGGAGCCACCACTAGCAACTCTGCTTCTGCTTACTCGTACTTTAATGGTGCCACATTAGCTCCTCCTACATATCTTCCCGGGCAGTTCTTACCTACCTATGGTTATGGTCCTACTTATGGTTATCGTCCTACCTATGGTTATGGTCCTACCTATGGTTATGGTTCTAACTATGGTTATGGTTCTAACTATGGTTATGGTCCTACCTATGGTTATGGTTCTAACTATGGTTATGGTGGTCCTATGATGTTTGGTACACCTCCTGCTGCTCAAGTTACAACTCCAGCTGCTCAAGCCTATCCTTTTAATGGTTACACATATGGGTATTTCAATTAAATCAACAAGTAAAACTATTTTCTTTCTACTATAAATTATCCATCTTCTCTGTTTTGTTAAACAACAAAGAACAAAAATGGCAAGAACCATAATTACACTTTCTTCTCCTCTGTTTTGCATCTTTATCTTCTCTTTGTTATCTCAAGAAACCATATCTCAACCTGAACACATGCGAACTATCTGCAATCTTACCAACAACAACAACATCATTGTATTGATTGGTCAATAAAAGAAATAAGAGTTTGATACATATCGACTTTTTTCCTTCATTTTGTTTGTTAGCTACTAATAAAGTACTAACTAACACCGAATTTCTACATTTTTTTAAAAAAGAAAAAAAAAATCAGTGGTAGATTACTAGATCGACTGAGTTACAATTTACAATTATCCAAACCTAGTGGTTCTGTCTATTTAAACTGTTAATTAATCATTAAAAACTTTTATTAGAAATTGTTATTATTCCTAAAAGTATTGACATAATCATAATATATGACTATCTATCATAAAATTGAAATTCAAATGAAGAATACAAATGAAAAAAGTTATATACATTTGGTTGCTATAATTTAAATTTTATTAAACAAAAAATTAATCTCTATATTCACAGCTTTTGCTGCCAAAGAATATATCAAACTAAATTTGGTAAAAGAGAAAACAAAGAGATGTTTGATAATCTAACTCTGTTTTGCTTAAAGAGTCATACATGATAAAACAAATGTGTCAGCTTTGATGATTTTGACTTTAGAAAAGATATAGCTATCATAGATGAAATCATGAAAACAATATTAGTTTTACGTCTTCTTCCTCTGAATTGGTACAACATCATTATTTTTAGATAATCATTAGAATGAATCAACACGAAAAACTCTTTTCTTTTCACTATAAATTATCTATCTCCTCTGTTTTGTTAAACAACAAACAACAAAAAATGGCAAGAATCATGATTACATTCACTGCTTCTCTATTCTTTTTCTCTTTGTTATCTCACCAAACCATGTCTCAACCTGAACACATGTTTACCTTTTGTAATCCTACCAATACCTTCACACAAACCAGTTTATACGAAGCAAACCGCATCATCCTACTCTCCGCTCTCACCGACATTGCCTCTCTCATACCCTTTTCCAACATCACACTCGGTCTTAGCCCTGACACAATCAATGGCATGTTCCTCTGTAGAGGAGACATCAACGAAAAATCTTGCTCTGAATGCGTCCAAACCGCAGCAATCGAGATCGCTACAAACTGTACTCTCAACAAAAAAGCGGTTATCTACTACAACGAGTGTATGGTTCGTTACTCAGACGTTTCATTCTTCTCTGAATTGGAAGTCACACCAAGCATTACTATATTCTCTCAACTTTCTGCTCCAAACCTGAATCGGTTCAATGAAACATTAACCAGTAAATTCAACCAACTCATTCTCAGCACATCTTTGTCCTCTTCGATTCCATATTTCGTTCAGGATCAAGAAGTTGTGACTCAACCAGAGGGTTCGTATGAGTTAGATTCAATGGTTCAGTGTACTCCTGATCTTGATCCATCAAACTGTACTGCTTGTCTCAAACTTGCGTTCTTTAGAGTTTCAACTTGTTGCGGTTTGACAAGTTTTTCTCAGATCTTTACACCTAAATGTCTTTTAATGTATAAAACCTCTGTTTTGATATCACCAACTTCATCTCCATCGCCTTAGCCTCAGTCTCCTCCCGTTCCACCGCCTTTCTGATGGAACCAAGGATCAAGACATACCGGTTCAAAGAACATCAAACCAACAACGAGTGCCAAACCGGAAGTATCTCACTTTTTTTAATTTCCTGCAATTGTGTTTCCTTGCTAAATAACAAAGGAATTGGTCTTTCTTGTGTTGAGGAAACCATATTTCTCATTTTCACATTTTCTTGTTTGTAGGAGTTGTTACTCCTTGCTCTGTTTCCACTTTCACATGTTCTGTTTCTTGTTCTCTATTTAAGTAAATGAAAAAGAAAAAAAAAAACCAAAAATAGGCTATTCAAATTTGCCAAAATTTTACTTGGGGCTAACTCTTCATGTGTATTCTGCCAACATAACATGGAAACTCGAAACCATATTTTCTTTTCTTGCATTTTCTCCAGGGAGATATGGGACAGACTGGTTATGAATTTGCTACAAACTCGACACACAAGAGATTGGGATCAAATAATGAGGTTGTTGGTCGATATATTGCAGGGAAAGGTTAATCTATTTCTCTTACGCTATTATTTCCATGCTTCATTAGATATCATCTGGGCCGAAAGGAATAACCGAAGACCAGAGCCGGTTATGAGAAATTCAGGACCCCAAACGAAAATATTTTTTTAAAGTGCTTAATAGAAAAAAAAATTGAGTTTCTACAAAACTAAAGTTAAAGTAAAAGTACAATGATATCTTAAAAAAAATATAACAATAATTTAAAACTTCTGAAAAATAACCCTTTTTGCATTTTTCTGCGAAATCATCCATCAAACTTGTATAATCGAGGTTTTTAACCATGGTTTTTCTATCGATAACATAGCTAATCCGTTTAACCTTTCTTGTGACATAGTCGACCGTAGGTAAGACTTTATCAACTTCAACTTAGAAAAACTTCTTTCAGCCGAGGCAACTGAAACCGGAATAGTGAGCATTATCCTATAAGCAACCCATATATTTGGATAACAATCCTTCAATCTCTCTAAAAATTTTAATACCTCTGCAGTCTTCTTTAAATTCTTTGGTAGAACTTCTCTAGAAACTTTTATTTCTAGAAATAAATCATTCCCATCAATATCTGAAATCGTTACATGCTTAAGAAAAGCTTCAAGGTTAAGGCAAGATGTCTTTAAACTATCTTCATTCGCTGAGTTGAGCTTTTGTAAACTAAACAAAAATCCAAAAATATTTTCATACTCTTGAAATTGTTCTAACCTTGTTTGAAAAGAAACTAGAGCTTGATCCAAGATTTTGATGAAATAATTAATTCTAAAATCCTCCTCCAAGCTTAGAACGAGTCCAACATCATCAGTTTTTTCTGGTTCCTCATCATAATGACGTTTTCTTCTAATAAGACACTTGCTCTTCTTTTGAAACACAAGTTCAATATCCATATCAACTGCAAGTTTTAAAGCTTCATTTTTTGCTTCTTGAAAACCTGATTCTCTATACTTTTGGAAAAAAGAAACTAACCCTTTTAGTTGAGCAATGACATCATCGATATCCATATCTTCAGATTGTAGCGTCTTGCTTACCGTGGTCACGACAAACAGAATATCATACCATATCACCATACCAAACAAAAAAAGGACTAAGTCACGTAAAGAAGGAGTTGGAGAGTCAGAGATTAACCTAAATTTTCCTTTTTAAAACTAAATAATATAATGTAATATTTACATAATAATAATTTGAGACTCACACAATGTATGTCCTTTATATATATTAATGGCTCATTTGTGTTAGTCTTTTTTTAAACATTAATTAAATATATATACATATGTATATATGGAAAAAAAATTGTGGGGCCCCCTAAAAAGTGGGACTCCATTCAAATGTTTTATCTCCATGCCCTCAGCGCCGGCTCTGCCGAAGACATGGAGAAGCACCAAAGCAAGCCCCACCGATAGTCCAACTCATCGACGCTTAAGAAAGTTCGAAACATGTTATCTTCTATTAGACAAATGGAAACTTGGTGTGCCACAAGATAGGAAGCTTGGATCAACATCTCTTCTTTCTTTAGATTTCATTTTTGCTTTCAATTATTTTGACACAATGTTAAATTTCAAAAAACAATAAGCATTCGGTTGTAAAAATGTATTTTTCGAGTTGAATAAATTTAACATTCAATTCAGAAAAATGTAGTTTACTTATTGTTCTTTCATTAGAGTTCTAAAAACCTTTGTTTGTTGCTCAAGTTACAACTCTAGCACTTCAAGCCTATCCTTTTATTGGTTACACTCTTCTCCTAGTAGCCGCAATGAGTCTGCAGTAGTAATTTCTTCTTTCTCAGCATCAAACTTTTGTCTGACCAAGTCTCTGTCTTGCTTAAGATACTTGTTAAACTCTGTTCTGCGTCAACATTATGATTTTATCTTTGCTAAAGATATATCTATATCATGGATGAAAAACAATATTAATAAGTTTTACATAGTCTTCCTTTGAATTGGTACACCATCGTTACTTTGAATAAATCAACAAGAAATGCTTATTCCATTCTATTATAAATTCTCTACCTCCTCTGTTTTGTTAAACAACAAATAACAAAAATGGCAAGAATCATAATTACTACACTCTCTCTTCTTCTCTCTTTGTTATCTCACCAAACCATGTCCCAACCTCAAAGCAATGAACTCATGGACACTTTTTGCAATCCTTCCAACAACTTCACACAAACCAGCTCCTACGAAACAAATCGTGACACAGTCCTCTCCACACTCCGCGAATCTTCCTCTCTCGGAACCTTTTCCAACGTCACAATCGGTCTTAGCCCCGACACAGTCTATGGCATGTTTCTCTGCAGAGGAGACATCAACACAACATCTTGCTCAGACTGTGTCCAAACCGCAACAATCAAGATCGCTACGAATTGTACTCTTAATAAAAGAGCAGTTATATACTATGAACATTGTATGGTTCGATACTCCAATGTTTCTTTCTTCTCTGAACTTGAAGTTAGACCAGGCATCGTTCTTTTCACTGTTCGTTCTGCTCCAAACTCTAATCAGTTCAATCAAACGCTATCTGATAAATTCAACCAACTGATTCTTAACATAACTTCGTCCTCTTTGATTCCATACTTCTTGAAGGATCAAGAACGTGTGATTCAACCAGAGGGTTCGTATGAGTTAGAGTCAATGGTTCAGTGTAGTCCTGATCTTGATCCATCAAATTGTACCGTTTGTCTCAGATTTGCGTTCTCAAGCGTTTCAACTTGTTGCGGTTCACCAAGTTTCGCTCAGGTCTTTACTCCTAAATGTCTTTTGAGGTATCAAACCTCTGTTTTGCCATCACCACCGCCGTCTCCGTCGACTCTGCCTCCTCTATCTCCGTCGTCTCCACCTCCTCTATCTATGCCGCCGCCACCGCCGCTGAACACTTAGATCCGTCGTGTTCTATTAACGGTGTACAAGGTGAGCATATCCGCAGATCAATAGATTTATAAGTATTTATTTAGTTACATTTTTAAAGTGTCCATCAATTTAGCATTTTAGTGTAATCATGTTTTGAAAAACGTAAAAAAGTTGAATATAATCCATTCTAGCTTATGGGTTGATTAAAACAAAATAATAATGAATGTAATTGTTCCACCCTTCAGTCTAATAATACCTACTATTGATAGGGTTGGCTATAATTTGTTTTTAATATAGTTTTTTTGTGTGGCAGGAAAACAAAAGTATTTGGGGTCAGCTATGGTGTTTGCACTTGTGGATATGTTATCAAATTTGAAGATGTATGGATTATAAATACTGATGTGTAATAATATGTATTCCTTTGATATGTGTGATGTGTTCTTAGGATCCAAAACCCCGAAAAAATGTCGATATAGTTCAAAAACTAATAACTACATATGATGTTTGTATAAATAAAAGAAATAAGAGTTTGATACATATGGATTTTTTTGTTCTTTACCCCTTTTAGGTAGGAGTACTAACCAATGTTTTTATACCCGACCCGGATACTGAACCGGGCTACTCTTCGGGTCACCGGGTTACCGGAACAACCGTGGGTTAATCCGGGTCGACCACGAAACAATAAACTAATATATATGTTATATATATATGTATAGTTGTATAAATATATAGTAAAAATTATCAATAAGAAAAAAAAAACTAATAAAACATCACCACATGAAAATAAATTATTTATTATATAATATAATCAATTGTTCAGAAATAAACAAATATTATAATACAAGAGAATTTGAAATATAATATTTCATTATGTTGATCATAAGATAAAAACCACAAAATATAGAGAACATTTTATTATTATACAATATATATGAAGTGGTCATAAAGATTATAAATAAATACAAAAAAGATAGAAATAAAAATAATTAGTATGTTGTGTTTGAGTCAGAAAAAATACAAAGGATAGTCTATGTACGCATTTTAAAATTTTTTAAAAAAATTATAAAAACAATTGTAAAACGTTATTTTATTCTCAAAATCAAACATTTTATTTGTATCAAAATTGTTCTAAAATCAAAAATTTAAATATTTTGTAAATTTTTCTTGACCTGTAACCCGGTGAACCGGTCGAACCGGCCGGGTGGCGGGTTGATAGCGGATTTTTATGGATTTTTCCGGTTTTTAAATTACTGGTTTTTGGCATGAAATTCAAACCGGAAGAGTATTCGGATCCCGAGTCAACCGGTCCAACCGGACGGGCCGGTCCGGGTCTGAAAACACTGGTACTAACTAACACCTACTGTCTACATTTTTGAAAATAAAATAAAATAAAATACAATGATAGATTACTAGATCGCCTGAATTACAATTTACAATTATCGAAATCTAGTGGTTCCCTGTTAATTAATCATAAAACCTTTTATTATAAATTTTTCCTTAAAAGTATTTGACATAATTATAATATATGATTATTTATCATGAAATGAAAGTCAAATGAATATATATATATATATATATATATATTAAATTTTATTAAGAAACAAAGAAACCTCCATATTCACAGCTTTGCTGCCAAAGAATATGTCAAACCAATATAAATTTGGTAAAAGAGAAAACAGAGAGATGAGTTTGAGGGATGATGTTTCTTCAAGCCTATATACAATGTTTGATGATCTAATTCTGTTTTGCTTAAGAGTCATAAATAAATGTGTCAGCTTTGATGATTTTGTCTTTGGAAAAGATATCATAGATGAAATCATGAAAACAATATTAGTTTTACATCTTTGTAGAATTAGATATCGAACTTGCTTGATTGTATTGATTCACAAAACCATCGTATTTATACACAAAGCTCTGGGCTATTTTGACCGACTCAAATCCTCCTAAATCTACTAGGAATATACGTGCTAAGCCTTATCGTTATACGAAGTTGATATTATCTAAATATATACGACCTTATCCTAATACTCCCCCTCAAGTTGGAGTGTAAATTTTGAACACCCAACTTGGATAATAAATCTTCAAAATGAACCCGTCCAAGTGTCTTCGTTAAAAGATCCGCGAGCTGCTCCTTGGTGCCAATGTGGTGTGTTGAAATTATACGATCACGTACAGCATCTTGAACCAAATGACAATCAGACTCTATGTGCTTGGTACGCTCATGAAACACCGGGTTTGCCACAATATGTATCGCAGCCTTACTGTCACAAAACAAACGAGTTGGCGCAGTCTGTTTGATGCCTAATCCTTGTAACAAACGACGAAGCCACTTGATCTCACGGAGAGCAGCAGCCATAGCTCTATATTCAGCTTCGACAGAGGAGTGTGAAACCATCTTCTGCTTCTTAGTTTTCCACGGAATGGGTGAACCACCAAGCATCACAACAAACGCACTAATGGAATGACGAGTCAACGGACAAGACGCCCAATCTGAATCACAATAAACTGTTAGAGATAAATCACCATCCACTTTTAGCAAGATCCCTTGACCCGGAGATCCTTTCAAAAACCGGACAACACGAAGCGCAGCCTCCATATGTGCCTCACGCGGTAACTGCATAAACTGAGATAAGACATGTACCGAGTAATTCAACTCCGGCCGAGTGTGAGTAAGATAAATAAGGCGTCCGACAAGACGACAATACGGCTTGGGATCTGACAGCAACGGACCATCATCAGTAGCCAAGTGATGATTCTGTTCTAACGGTGTCAAGGCCGATTTGGCACCAAGGTTTCCACTATCAGAAATAATATCTAAGACATATTTTCGTTGAGATAGAAATATACCTTCTGGGCCCCGACTTGCTTCAATACCAAGAAAGTATTTTAATTTACCCAAGTTCTTCATTGAAAAACATCGACTCAAATAATCTTTGAATTTCTGAATCATGTAACCATCATTACCGCAAATAATGAGATCATCGACATAAATCAATGGCCGAGGTCGTGGTAATGGTCGTGGGACAGGCCGCTGTCGAGGACAGCCCATTGTTGCCAACGCCACAAGTTCTAATCCAAGCTATAATCCTTCGTCAATTCCAGGATTATCTCAAGAACAGTGGAAAATCCTAACTCAAATGATCCAAGAAAAGTCAGCACATGAAAATTCAGATAAGTTGTCTGGTAAGGCCAAGTTTGGCGAGGTTATTTTAGATACGGGAGCCTCTCATCATATGACCGGGAATCTCTCACTTTTAACTAATGTTGTTCATATATCTCCATGCTCTGTGGGATTTGTGGACGGAAGTAAAACATTAGCATTAAACATGGGCGTGTTTCCACTATCGGACAAAGTCTCGTTGACTAATGTCCTTTACGTTCCATCTCTCAACTGCACTTTGATCTCGGTCTCTAAAATTTTGAAACAAACTAAGTGCTTTGCCACGTTTACTGATACAATTTGTTTCTTGCAGGACCGTTCTTCGAGGACTCTGATTGGAACCGGTGAAGAGCGTGATGGGGTGTACTATCTCACAAGTGTTGCAACGGCAAAGGTACATAAAGTGGACATCTTAGTTGATCAAGCTTTGTGGCATCAGCGCTTAGGGCATCCTAGTTCTTCAGTGCTTTCGGCTTTACCTTTTAGTTCCTCTACTTCTGTTTGCTCTAGTCCTTGTGACGTGTGTTTTAGAGCAAAACAAACTCGAGATATTTTTCCCGATAGTATTAATAAAACAACGGAGTGTTTTTCTTTAATCCATTGCGATGTTTGGGGTCCATACAAAGTACCTTCTTCTTGTGGAGCAGTTTATTTTTTGACAATTGTGGATGACTTCTCACGCGCAGTTTGGACTTACTTAATGCTTGAGAAATCCGAGGTTCGTGGCGTTCTCACTAATATTTTGGCTTATACGGAGAAGCAATTTGGGAAAACAGTCAAGACCGTTCGTAGTGATAATGGGACAGAATTTATGTGTCTTTCCAAGTATTTTCGTGAGCACGGTATCATTCATCAAACTTCGTGTGTCACAACTCCACAACAGAATGGAAGAGTTGACAGAAAACACAGACATATTTTGAATGTCTCAAGAGCCTTGTTGTTTCAAGCTAACTTACCCATCAAATTTTGGGGAGAAGCTGTTTAGACAGTTGCGCATTTAATCAATCGCACGCCTACTTCTATTCATAATGGTAAATCACCTTATGAGATATTACATGGTTGCAAGCCCGATTACAGTCAGTTGAAGGTTTTCGGCTCCGCGTGTTATGCTCACCGTCAGACACGTGATAAAGATAAGTTTAGTGAACGCAGCAGATCTTGTATATTCGTTGGATACCCGTTTGGGAAAAAGGGCTGGAAGGTTTTTGACTTAGAGCGTGATATAGAATTAGATATCGAACTTGCTTGATTGTATTGATTCACAAAACCATCGTATTTATACACAAAACTCTGGGCTCTTTTGACCGACTCAAATCCTCCTAAATCTAATAGGAATATACGTGCTAAGCATTATCGTTATACGAAGTTGATATTATCTAAATAAATAAGACCTTATCCTAATAATCTTCTTCCTCTGAATTGGTAACACATTATTATTTTTAGATAATATTTAGAATGAATCAACAAGAAAAACTCTTTTCTTTTCACTATAAATTATCTATCTCCTCTGTTTTGTTAAACAACAAAGAACAAAAAATGGCAAGAATCATAATAACATTCAGTGCTTCTCTCTTCTTCTTCTCTTTGTTATCTCACCAAACCATGTCTCAACCTAAACACATGTATACTTTTTGTAATCCAACCAATAACTTCACACAAACCAGTTTATACCAAACAAACCGCATCCTCTTACTCTCCGCTCTCACTGACATTGCCTCTCTCATACCATTTTCCAACATCACACTCGGTCTTAGCCCTGATACAATCCATGGATCGTTTCTCTGTAGAGGAGACATCAACGCAAAATCTTGCTCTGAATGCGTCCAAACCGCAGCAACCGAGATCGCTACAAACTGTACTCTCAACAAAAGAGCGTTCATATACTATGACGAGTGTATGGTTCGATACTCAGATGTTCCCTTCTTCTCTGAATTGGAAGTCGTACCAAGCATTACTATATACTCTCTGACTTCTGCTCCAAACCAGAACCGGTTCAATGAAACATTAACCGGTAAATTCAACCAACTCATTCTCAACACATCTTTGTCCTCTTCGATTCCATATTTTGTCCAAGATCAAGAAGTTGTGACTCAACTAGAGGGTTCTTATGAGTTAGATTCAATGGTTCAGTGTACTCCTGATCTTGATCCATCAAACTGTACTGCTTGTCTCAGACTTGCCTTCTTTAGAGTTTCAACTTGTTGCGGTTTGCCAAGTTTTTCTCAGATCTTTACACCTAAATGTCTTTTGATGTATACAACCTCTGTTTTGTCATCGCCACCTTTACCTCCATCGCCTCCCCTTCCTCTTTCTCCACCGCCTCTCTTTCCGCCGCCTCTATCGTCACCGCCTCCTTCTTTATTGCAGACACCGCCGCCGCCATCGCCACCACTGGTTTTCACGCGGCCACGGGACTTTCCAAATTCTAGTGGATCGCTTTCTTTTAACGTTCTAAAAGGTGAGTATATTTTTATTATATAATCATCCTATTTAAAAAAAAAAATTATTATGATATCTAATTAAACATACAGTATTATTGATGTTGAAACCTCTATAAATTAATACTTCGATAAATTAATAATTTTTTCGGATCTTAAATTGATATTTTAATCCAAATATCATCTCTATAAATTAATAAACAAGATAAATTAATAAAATATTATAAATTGTATTACTCCTAATATTATTAATTTATAGAGATTTTACTTTACTTTCATAGGGCTGGCTCTAATTATTTATAATTTGTCTGTGGCAGGAAACGAAATATTGGGGAGAATTGTTGTTACACTGACAGCTTTGGTGTTTGCACTTGTGGATCTGTGATAAAATTTGAAGATATATGGATTATACATATTGATGATTGTAATAATCTTTATTCCTTTAATATGTGTGATGTGTTATGTTCTTAAGATCCAAAACCACAAAAAATGTTAATATGGTTCCAAGAAGAAGAAAAAAATGTTTATTTGGATGTATATATGGTTTGACCAATAAAAGGAAAATAAATTGGAGTTTGATGCATATCCATTTTTCTCTTTGAAGTTTGTTTTCCTAATGTCTACATTTTTAAGAAATTCAGTGGTATATATAGATTGAATATAGAGCTGCTATATCACAAAATTGCAATTCAAACTTCATATATATATATGATATTTGAAAGCATAGCTTTCTCTTATACGCATAGTTTTTAATGAATGTTTAGTTTGATGTCAAACAAATAAAAAAATATATAAACATATTTCAAGTATAAATAAAACTCATCCAATGAGACGCAGGAGGGACTTTTACCCGGTGCAAAATGCTATAGGGAAGGTTCAGACTGGTGAACTCACAAATTAAGGAGGTGCATATCTACCATTTTTGCTACTTTAGTATTGTTGTTTGGTGTTATAAAAATATTTTTTTATATTTAAGTGGTGCAGTTGCACCGAGTCCTACCTACGTGGGTTCGTCCCTGTCTAAATCTATCTAAATCACATATATTCTTCGTTTTAGGCTTCATGGTTTCACTTTATACTTTCAAAAAGTATATCAAACTAAATTGCTAAAAGAGAAAACAGAGAGATGCGTTTGAGAGATTATGTTGCTTCAAGCCTATAATGTTTGATTGTTTGATGATCTAACAAATGCGTCAGCTTGATAATTTTTTATGTTGAAACTTCTATAAATTAATACCTTGATAAATCAATAATATTTTCCAATCAAAAATTGATATTTTAACCTAAATATCAGATATATAAATTAATAAACAAAATAAATTAATAAAATGTATTGCTTCCAATAGTATTAATTTATAGAGGTTTTACTTTACATTGATAGGGCTGGCTCTAATTATTTATAATTTTTCTGTGGCAGGAAACGAAATATTAAGGAGAATTGTTATTATTGGTTTTTGCATTTGTGGATCTGTGATCAATTTGAAGATATATGGATTATAAATATTGATGATTGTAATAATTTGTATTCCTTTAATCAGTGTGATGTGTTATGTTCTAAAGATCCAAAACCAAAGAAGATGTTAATATGGTTCCAAGAAGAAAAAATGTTTATTTGGATGTATATATATGGATTGACCAATAAAAGGAAAATAAATTGGAGTTTGATGCATATCCATTTTTCCTTTTGAAGTTTTTTTTCCTAATGTCTACATTTTTAAGAAATTCAGTGGTATATATAGATTGAATATAGAGCTTCTATATCACAAAATTGCAATTCAAACTTCATATATATAGGATATTCAAAAGCATAGCTTTCTCTTTTGCGCATGTTTTTTAATGATTAACTTTAATGAATGGTTAATTTGATGTCAAACAAATAAAAGTATATATAAAACATATCTCAAGTATAAGTAAAACTTATCTAAATCGCAGGAGGGAATTTTACCCGGTGCAAAATGCTGTAAGGAAGGTTCGAGCTGGACAACTCACAATTAAAGGAGGTGCATATCTACCAGTTTTGCCACTTTAGTGTTGATGGTTGGAGTTATAAAAACAATTTTTTATATTTAAGGAGGTGCACCTACGTGGGTCTACCCTTGTCATGGTTAAAAAAAAATAATTTTTTTTTTTTGTTGTTTTTTTTTTTTGGTTATTTTTTTTTTTTTTTTTTTTTTTCTTTTTTTTTTTTTTCAAGAATATTTTTTTTAAAAAAAAAAGGGTTTTTTTTTAAAAATTTTTTTTGTTTTTTTTAGGGTTTTTAGGATGTTGTTTAACATATTTAAAATATATAATTTTTATAAGACAAAATTTGTATTACCATAATCAAAATTTAAAAGTGAAGTTTTAAACAAATTTTATAATAACTAATTAAAAATTTTTATTTTAAGAGGTTTGAAACATTTTTTTATTTAGAAAATATTTTTATACTTATAAATATATTTTAGTCTAGTTAGTAGATATATAAAGAATTTAAGAATTTATTATAATAAAATTTTATTTTTTGAAAAAAAAAAAAATTTTGGTAAATTTTTTTTAATATTAAAAATAAAAAATTAAAAAATAATTATTTTTAACTAACCACAACCGCCCGTAGCTGCAAACACTAGCTGGAAAGGTGATTTTGAAATAGAGAGATTTCAAGAGGTTCGAAGCGGTATGTTGTGATTTGCATGATTGACATAAAATGCTTGCAATTGCAACCGTCAGCAAACGCAGCGTTTACAGATGGTTGAACCAGTCAGGCCCTAAATCACATATATTCTTTGTTTTAGGACTCGATTAGTTCACCCGCAACCACCCGCAAACGTTGCGGTTGCAAGTGTTTTATGTCAATCATGCAAATCGTAACATACTGCTCTGAATTGTTTTAAATTCTTCTATTTCAGAAGTACTTTTCAGCTAGCGTTAGCACCTGCAGGTGGTTGCGGTTGTTTAAAAATAATTAATTTTTAATACTAATAAAATTTTACAAAAAAAAAATCACAACAAAGTTTCTCAAAAAATAAAAAAATTTATTCTAATAAATTCTTAAATTCTTTATATATCTATTGACTAAACTAAAATATATTTATAAGTATAAAAATATTTTCTAAATAAAAAAAATGTTTCAAACCTCTTAAAAACAATTTTAATTAGTTATTATAAAACTTGTTCAAAACTTCACTTCTAAATTTTGATTATGGTAATACAAAGTTTTTTATATAACAATTATATATTTTATTTATGTTAAATAGCATTCGTAACCGCTGTCAACCAGTCAGTAATTTTCTTCAAATACACATATTTCTATTTATTTAACCAATCGTACAAACCGCTTAATAACGTTTATAACCGCAACTGCATGCTTCCGCAAACTCTCGTACCTGCAAACACAACCGCCGCGTTTAAACCAGTCGAGTTCTTAGGCTTCATGGTTTCACTTTACTTCCAAAGAGTATATCAAACTAAATTGCTAAAAGAGAAAACAGAGAGATGCGTTTGAGAGATTATGTTGCTTCAAGCCTATTATGTTTGATTGTTTGATTGTTTGATAATCTAACTAATGCGTCAGCTTGATCATTTTATCTTGGTAATAGATATAGCTATCATGGATATAAACAATATTCATAAGTTTTACATATTCTTCCTTTGAATTGGTACACCCTCGTTACATTGAATAAATCAACAAGAAAAGCTACCTTCTTCTACTATATATTCACTATCTCCTATGTTTTGGTAAACAACAAAGAACAATAATGGCAAGAATCATAATAACACTCACTGCTTCTCTATTCTTCTTCTCTTTGTTATCTCACCAAACCATGTCTCAACGTCAACTTACGTCTACTTTTTGTCCACCTCCTCAGTCTCTGCCGTCTCCACCTCCTCTCTATCTGCCGCCTAAATCTACTCCGCCGTCTACACCTCCTATCTATCTGCCGCCTCACTCTTCTCCGCCGTCTACACCTCCTATCTATCTGCCGCCTCACTCTTCTCCGCCGTCTACACCTCCTCTCTATACGCCGCCTCACTCTTCTCCGCCGTCTACACCTCCTATCTATCTGCCGCCTCACTCTTCTCCGCCGTCTACAACTCCTCTCTATACGCCGCCTCAATCTTCTCCGCCGTCTACACCTCCTATCTATCTGCCGCCTCACTCTTCTCCGCAGTCTACACCTCCTCTCTATACGCCGCCTCAATCTTCTCCGCCGTCTACACCTCCTATCTATCTGCCGCCTCAATCTTCTCCGCCGTCTACTCCTCCTCCCTATTTGCCGCCTAAATCTTCGCCATATCCTTCTTCACCGCCACCGCCGCTTATTTACACGCCGCCAAAGAAGCTTCCAATTACTAGCGGGTCGTTTTCTTTTAACGTTATGAAAGGTAAGCACATGTTTTATATTTTATGTATAGTTTTGACTTTTGATCATATAGCCTATTTAAAAAAAAAATTATTATGATATCCAACTAAACATATTATAGATAGGGTTGGCTCTAATTCTAATTATTACGGTTTTATTTTTTTTCTGGCAGGAAATGAAATATTTGGGAGGATTGTTGTTATAATGACAGCTTTGGTCTTTGCACTTGTGGATCTGTGATCAAAGTTGATGATATATGGATTGTAAATATTGATGATTCGTAATGATTTGTATTCCTTCAATCTGTGTGATGTTATGTTCTTATATCCAAACCCACAAAATATGTTAATATGGTTCCAAAAACAGTATATGTTGATTCTGATGTATATATAGATTGATCAATATATAAAAGAAAAATAAATTGGAGTTGGATATGTTTTCTTTAAAAGGTTTTTTTTCCTAATGTTTACATTTTTTACAATGTTTTGAGACCGGACTGGCCCAGCCGACCAATTGACCTAGGATTCAGATGCTCTTCCAGAATAGTTTTCATACTAAAAACAGTAATTAAAAAACCGAAAATATCTAGAAAACCCCTTGAACGAGGTTACTAGCATTTTCGAAACATAACATCGACTAAATGTAATGGTTCCGTCTTTGCAAACTATTAAACTTTTAAAAGAAATTGATAGTCAAAGTAAGAATAAAAACGAAAAAGTATAAGAAAAATATTTCTTAGATTATCCATTATTACTTAATTTCTTTTTATGTTTTAGAATTGGATTAAGAAGATGTTAGGAAGATATTAATTAATGCTACCAGAATACCAGTAACAGCCTACCACTATATATATATATATGATACGTTAGGATCTCATAATAACCACTGCAACACAACTCAATAATATTCTTTTTCTTTTTTTATAACTTAATAATATTCTTATTTTATATAATTAATTAATCAGATATATTACACTTGACAAACGGAAGATAATACATATATTTTTGCATCAGAGGCTTTGGCTATTTGAACATGCAAGTGCAAGCGTTCTCGTTGAGTTATCCTGTTAGTATAAATTCATATATTATATGTTATTGAAAAAATATAATAATTTGTTAATATGTTTTCATTGTCACTGTAATTTTCTCCCTTTTTTTTTTGTAGAGTATTTTTTTTTTTTTGAATAGAATGTAAAATTTATTCAAAAGCCTTTTCTACATCAAGTGTAGCATAATTATAGAGATTCTATAATACTTCTAAAAAATAGAAATCATAGGTACATTGTCAACCCACATCTTCATTCTTTTGTCAAGTCTCGAGTTACCCATGGCTGGAATTGTTGAGAGTCTATTCTGAACTTGCTAATCTATGATTTTGGTGAGATAAGTATGGTGTGTTGCCGGTTCCCCATGCCGTCTACCATTTCTTTCTCTCCAAATTAAGTGGATTGTAATTTGAAAAACATATCTCAAAATGAATAACCTGACTTTTTCTTGACTTGTATCGACAAGCAGATCCAGTAGAGTATCCCATTGGGTTGTGAATTGTGATCCAAGTAGCTTCTGAGTAAAAATCTTCCAAACCCCAGCTGAGTATAGACATGTGAAGAAAATATGGTTTCGTGTCTCTCTTGGCTCCGAGCATAAAGAACAACCTGCTGAAGAATTATTGTTCCATCGTAGCATTCTATCTCCCGTTGACAATCTATTCTTTGCTGCAAACCAAGCCATGAAAGCATACTTTGGCGTATAGTGGGTGAACCATATGCCTTTGTACCAGTTCACTGTTGGCTGCACTTCTCGTATTAACCTCCATGTGTGTTTACGATTGAAATTTATCTGACTTTTGTTGCCACAACACCACATCCTCAGCTTCGAAAGTTTCTTTTTGACGCTGGAGAGTAATAGCTTCTTCTATTTCCTGTAAGTGGGCTACTCGATGACGCCGAGTTCTATGTGTTGCCAATACATTCTCCATAGTAGAATCCATAGGTATTCCCATATCTCTAGTACCTTGTGGTCCTGTAAGATCAATAAGTCTACCTAGTCGAGACCAATTATCATACCAAAAAGAAGTCAATGCTCCATTATAAACTTCCTTTCTACTTAGAGATGCTGCCAAGTCTCTAAGTTTCAAAAGCTTCTTCCATGTCCATGAGCCAAGAGAAGATGTTTCTTTAACTGACCATATAGAGCCTTTCCGTATTAAGTACTGTCGAACCCAATTTACCCAAGTGAACCGTTTGCTGATTGGATTCGCCATATAAGTTTCAAGCAACTAACTGTATTAGCTTCCGAAATCGATCTTAATCCCAAACCTCCCTCTTCTTTCGGCTTACATACATCTATCCAAACAACCTTCACCTTTTTGGATTTAGTTCTGGTCCATACCACAAAAATGAAGCACAAAGTTTATCTATTTCCTCAATACAAGATCGAGGGAGCCAAAATGCAGATATCCAAAAGTTTGTGAGACTATGGATTACTGAAGCAATAAGTTGTAATCTACCAGCAAAGGAGAGGTACCTTGTAGTCCAACTGCTTATTCTTGATTGAATCTTCTCTATCAAAGGTGTATAGTCCTGAACTGTCATTTTCTTTGTCAAAAGAGGTAGACCCAAATATCTCACAGGTAATGAGCCACTATCAAATGGAAAGCTCTGTAAAATATCATCCTTGACTCCATCTGAAACCCCCGCCATAAAAAGAGTTGATTTTTCGAGACTTATCTTCAAACCTGAGGCGGCAGCGAAATCCTTGAAGACTTGAAGAATACCTGCTATAGATTGTTTCTTCCCATCCGAAAAAACCAACAAGTCATCTGCAAAACATAAGTGTGTGAGTCGAAGATTTTGATAAAATGGATGATATCCAAATCGTCTCTCCTTTATCCTTTATGATCCCAATTAAAGTATGTAAGGTTATACTTGTCATCACTTCTACTTTCTTAAACTAATTAAAACTTAAAACTTTGATAATATAAAATACAAGTCATCTAGTACGTTATCTTTTACATGGTTATCGATCTCTCTTTATAATTTAATAATATCAATTTTATGCTAAATTTCTTTGAGAAAATAAAAGAGTTATGATAAATAATTACACTTGCAACAATTAAATAAATATTTTTTAGTAAAAATCTATACTATACAAATAGGGATTCAGAGATATTATGCAACCAATTTTCTCTATTTTAAAGACCGAATTTAAAAAATGTCTTAATTAATTATTAGAAAATATATGATGTTATGAAAATATATATATATATATTAGTAATTCATTAATAAAAAATTAAATCATAATTTTCTTATATACAAAACTCATGATTTTGAGTAATTTCTAATATTTTGGTGATAATTTTCCTTTTAAGTTTTTGGCAAAAATCAATTTCGCCTCTTTTAATTTTTGGCAGAAACCAACTTTTTTTTTTAATTTTTGGAAAATTATCGTCATAATTTATGTTAAATGCTCATGTGGACCAATAATATGAGGTTTTTAAAATCATATGTGGATGGTCTTAGCATCAAGTAGCTTCAATTTTTATATAGTATAGATTTTAAATTAATTTTATTGAATTTCCACTTTGAATTAATTTTGGAAAATTTTGTTTACAAAACTTTAACTTCATTTGCTTACAACAAACAAAGATATCAAGGGAAATAGTCGAAACTAATACTATTTCATGTACGGTAAAACTTCTATAAATTAATATTGTTGGGACTGGAAGATTTTATTAATTTAAAGAGGTTATTAATTTATCGATAAATTATTAATTATTAAGTTATAGAGATATTTGCATAATTTTAAAATATAATTCATATTTAAAGTAAGAAATTAAAAATAATACTTTAATGTTTTTAGCGATAGTTACATGTTAGGAAATAGTTATTATATATGCAATTTTAATAATTTTTTGATGTAATTTGAAAAGATAATACCATATGTTTTGATATAATATGATAAAATTATAGATGAATTACACAAAAATGTAAATTTATGAATAAACAAATAACATTAGAGTCATATTTCACTAAATTATTTTAATTATATTTTATAGTTTTATCTAATTATTAGTCTATTGGGACCATATAATTACAAAGGATTAAAAAAATATATTATTATCTTATTATTTTATTGAATTATGTTAAATATTACATTGGTCCAACTCAAAGTTGGAAAAATTTATTAATTTAAAGAGATTATTAATTTATAAAGCATTAATTTACAGAGGTACTGTACTACTATTCAAACTAGCTACTTGAAACTAAACAAACAATTCGAATTATAGAATTAGTACAATCAGCAAAAAATATCATATGAAATTATATATATATATATATATATATATTAGTGACGATGATAGGGAAGATTTAATACTTCTTTTACTAAAGACATAGTTTACCACAGAAACTAGCAAGCATTAGAATTATAAATTTATAATCTTAGAAAAACCAACTAACCTTAGAAAAATCTGAATATATCTGAAGCGATCCAAATTTCAGCAGTTCATGCAATGTTAATTATAAATTTATAATCCATACGTTGTTTACTGATCAAAGTCAACGAGAATTGCATGATCCACGTCGTTTTCAGGCAATTGATATGGATCATGATCATCCCAAAACAAAACAAAAATCCTTTTGACTTTACTTTCTAGAGTGAAAAAGAGAAATTTTTGAAGTGTTTTTGAAATCATCAGACACTACTTTGACTCTTGATTTCTTCTTTGCATCAAATCTTGTCTTGCAAAATTGTACAGAACAAGTCTCTGTTTTGATTTACGCTCTAACAAAGCTACATAATAACTTTATGTTTTTATCTTAGCTAGTTTTATGGTTTAAAGAACAAAGTAAATAAAAGATGATGTTTGTTGTTCAGAAATTTGGATTCAATCTTATTGATGAAATCATCTGATTATTTACTTGAAACAGTAATAAATATTTATATGTTCTCCCTTTGAATTGGTGTAAGACGTTATATATTTGAATGAATTAAAATAAAAGAAGATCTTTCCCTATATATAAATTGCTAAGTCTCTTATCTGTTTTATTCTATCTTCATAAACAAGAAAGTACAAAAAATGGCAAATTTCATCAGACTCCTGCTTCTTCTCTCTATTATATCACCAAACCATGTCCCAACCTCAGCACATGCACACTTTTTGCAACCAATTTTCCGACAACTTCACACAAACCAGCTCATACAAATCAAACCGTGAAACCCTACTTTCTACTCTCCGTGACCATTCCTTTCTCGGAACCTATTCCAATGCCATAATAGGTCTCAGCCCCAACACAGTCCATGGCATGTTCCTATGTAGAGGAGATATCACCAAAACATATTGTTCAGACTGTGTCAAGACCGCAACCCTAGAAATCACTAAAAACTGCACTTATCAAAAAGATTATATGATATTCTTTCTTCACTCTCGTGTGGAAGACATACCTTACATCGTTAAATACTCTAACATTTCTTTTCCTTACTCTTTTTTGTATTCGTTCTCGAAAACCCTATCAACTAATTATCCTCACAGCGTCGAAGTCTTCATTGTCTTCTTCGACGCCATATTACGTGAATGATAGAAACCGTGTGAGTCAATTCAACGGCTTATATATAGACACAATTATGGTTCAGTGTAGTCCTGATCTTGATTCAGCAAATTGCGGCGTCTGCTTGAGACTTGCGGTCCAAGAAATCTCAGGCTGTTGCAGCAATGCTCGTCAGGGTCACATCTTTCTTCCTAAATGTTTTCTGAAGTATGACGCAACCGGTTTGCCAACTGCTCAGCCAAGAAATCTGATTTATTTTTATTTTTTCAGTTTTATTTTTTAAGTTTTCAAAGTTAAATATTTGTTTCCTTAATTGTAAATCAGAATGACATTACTGTGAATATTAAGATTTACTTTGGTTAATTTGTATTTTGACAAAAAAAATTAGAGTCATTCTAGTAAGACTTAACCAATGAAACGAATTAATCTAGCAAGTAAATCATTTTAAAGGTTATTCTAGAATAATTTGACTTAGAAAAAAAAAAGGCAAACCCCGAAAATAAAACAAGAAATGACAGTTTTGAAAATTTATTTTTCCTTGTGGCATTATCGACAAAATTCTCTTTTATTAATAGTGGGCAAAAGAAAGTAGGAAGTACGTATACTTGGTTAATTACTTAATTTCACTAGCATGTTTAAAAAATTGACAAAAACCCTAAAATTACACAGATATATATCTTCTGAAACCCTAATTAACTCTTCTACTTCGCCTTTCTCTCTCTACGGCAGCCGAATTCGACGAGCTCCATCTGCATTCAAAAAAGCGTTTGGTAAATCATAAGGGTCAACACAGAAACGCACAAAACAATTCAGTTCAAGCTTGACCAATGAAACGATGGTTAGATTTATTTACATTTATTTTTATTTTTTGTTTGAAACGATGCTTAGTTTCTTTGTATGTTTTAGGATTCCTTAACTGTTAATCTCCAAAACTTAAAATCAACTCGTGTCTTTTGTTGGCAGCAAAAGAGATTGTAAGAGTGTGAATAATCAAAGTATCGTAAGTGCAGACAGGATCAGTGAGTTGCCTGAGACTTTGATTCTGCATATATTGTCTCTGCTTCCTACAAATGTTGCTGTAGCCACGGGTGTTTTGTCTAAAAAATGGCAGTCTCGTTGGAAGTTTCTGCCTACACTCAATTTTGATTATTACCGACGTGAACATGAGACATTTTCAAAGAATGTTTGCAAAGGCTTTGCGTTCACACAAGGCTCTGGTGCTACAGAGTTTGCATCTCAATATTTCTTCACAGATATGTAATGCAATGGATACTGGAATATTGATTGGAACTGCCTTTGCCCGAAATGTACGTAAGCTGGTACTCCATAGCTCGGACTGGTTCATATTTCCTAAAAGCTTGTATAACTGTGAAACACGGGAGACCTTGGAACTCAAGTGTTTAGCTCTTATGGATATCCCTTCTTCAGTTAGTCTAAAAGCCCTTAGAACTCTGGATCTTTTATATGTGGAGTTCAAAGACGATGGATCAATTCTTAACCTTTTATCTGGCTGTCCTAAACTTGAAAACTTGGTGTTGCATGAAATATCATACAATAATGTAGTGAAGACTATCACTATTGCGGTGCCATCTTTACAGAGACTATCAATTTGTATTCGAAGTGTTGAACCATGCTGGGTGATAAATACTAAACCGCGTCCATGCTGGGTGATAAGTGCTCCTTCTTTGAAATATTTGAAGATTAGAGGAATTTATGGTCGTCGGTTTTGTATGACTGAGAACTTACAGGATCTTATGGGATCTCTAAGTTCAGTCAAACGTCTTTCAATGTCTTTACCACCCTTTAAGGTAGATTTTCAGATTTTCTTGCTCTTAATTAGTTGTTATGATATTATTTATGTACTAATACCGCCTCATATATATATAGAATAAGTTTCCCACAGGTATCATCTTCTATCAGCTAGTATATTTGGAGCTATCTACATATGAAGAAGAGTGGTGGAAACTACTTACCCTTATGCTTGATGGTTCTCCTAAATTGCAAGTCCTCAAGCTAGGCAGTGTAAGCTATGTTCATATATATGTTAGCATTTTTTCCAGCTCGAACGGTTTAAGATTTGATCATGATCTAATAATAACACACGTTACGTTGCATGTGTTTCCCTCTGAATCTCAGCTTCCGTGTAGGAGAAATTATTTCCTACCTCTTGGGAAATGGAATCAACCAAAGAATGTCCCTGAATGTTTGTTGTTTCATCTCGAAACATTCATTTGGAAATACTACAACTGGGAACGAGGAAATTATAAGTTTGAAGTGGCGAAATACATCCTATGTAACAGAAATCGTTTGAAGAGTGCTATTTTCTCCTCAACAGAAAAAATCACTCGTTATAGAAGAGTTAAGATGTTCGAAGATTTGAATAGTGTGGTCAAGGCTTCGAATTCATGCCAGATTCTGTTCAGTGAAAAATATGTATATTAAGAGAGTCCTGGTTCTCACCTGTAACTTTTACTATGCTTTTTTTTTAACCTAATTATATTTGTTTTGGATGGTGAGTTCTATTTATGTTTGATCGTTTGGATATGAAAATTGAGATAATCCTATTTTTTATTTTATTTTTATCTATTTCAATGTGATGCGCGCGGTTTGTGAATTTTTGCTAGGTAGCTGTTAGGTTGTTGGCATTTGGAAGCGATTTAGAAAAAAAAAAAAAAAAAAACATTTGAAGAGTACGTAACTAAGTTTGGTTAACCAAGTGGATGGTTCTCTAGTGCTTTTGAGTACTCAACCAATTTTATTTGGAAACATTTGTGAGTTATTTACAGTAATAGATAAGCTTTTTTTACCTTGTTCTCTGGCTACACTTGAGATGCTCGTTATGATCCGAGCAGTTCTTTGGATTCTCCGCAGTTTTTAAATCAAACACTTGCTGGAAAACTAGACGAGCTTATCGTCAGAGCATCTTCTTCGTCACCGGTTCCATATTTTGTGGAGGATCAAGAACATGTGACTCAATTGGAAAGTTCGTATAATTTAGAGGCAATGGTCCAGTGTTACATGTTATAAGCCCCAGACATATTTAATTATTTCTTACAGCTTGAGAAAATGTATATGAAAGATTAATAATACATGCAAGACGAAAACGTTTTTTTTATTATTTTTTTTCATATCAACTTGTGTCCTCATCATAGTTTCAAATTTTGGGTATTGCATATATTGGATAATTGTGGACTTGTTGCTCCCAATTGTCCCATACCATCTAGGTTCGAGTCAAACCAAGCTCCTGTCCAAGTTACTCATTAAACTCTGTTTTGCGTGGACTTTATGATTTTGTCTAAGTAAAGATATAGTGAAAACAATATTAGTTTCACATATTCTTCCTCTGCATTTGTGTACCACCATTATTTTGAATAACTCAACAAAAAAGAAAGAAAGGAGATATTATCTTTCGATTATAAATTATGTATCTCCTCTGTTTTGTTAAACAAGAAGGAACAAAATGGCAAGAATCATAATTACACTCACTGCTTCACTGTTTTAGTTGTTATTATTTTTGTTATCTCACCAAACCATGTCTCAACGTGAACATATATCAATACTTTCGGCAAGAATTATAACTATTTAATTTGAATTTGTCTATGATTATGGTCATTTGGTTTTTGTAGATACTACGGAAATTATAAAGGATTGTTC
Source organism: Cardamine occulta (assembly GCA_028015245.1). Lineage (NCBI taxonomy): Eukaryota > Viridiplantae > Streptophyta > Magnoliopsida > Brassicales > Brassicaceae > Cardamine > Cardamine occulta. The sequence continues at coordinate 14,543,883 of CM051366.1, forward strand.
GTTGTCTCTTGATTTCTTCTTTGCATCAAATCATATCTTCTAAAATTGTATAGAACAAGTCCATTTTTTTGCTTTATACGCTAACAAAGCTTAATATTGTGTTAAAATTAACTTTATGTTTTTGTCTTAGTTTCATAGTTCAAAGAACAAGTATATAAAAGATGATGTTTAATGTTCAGAAATGTGGATTCAACTCTACTTGATGAAATTATCTGATTATTCTCCTTACACAATCATTTATATATTCTCCCTCTGAATTGGTATACGACGTTTAGAGCATGTATATTTGAATAAATCAAAATATACATATTTTCTTCTATAAATTCTGATCTGTTTTATGCTTAATTTGTTATGTCTTCATAATAAACAAGAGAGAATAGAAAAATGGCAATAAGCATGACATTCTCTTCAGCTCTACTTTGCTTCTTCTTCTTCTTCTCGTTCTTATCTCTCCAAACTATGTCTCAACCTCCTCAAATCAATCACTTGTTCACCTTCTGCAACTAATCTAACAATTTCACACGACATAGCTCGTACCATTCAAACCGTTTGTCAGTCCTCTCAACAATCCGCAGCTATTCCCTCCTCGGAAAGATAACCTATGGCAACGCCACCAAAGGTCTTAGCCCCGACACAGCCTACGCCATGTACCTCTGCAGAGGAGACATCGACAAAAGAACCTGCTCGTACTGTGCCCGGACCGCAACTTTGGAAATTACTAAAAGCTGCACTTATCAAAAAGAAGCTTTCATCTTCTACGAGGAATGTATGGTCCGCGTCTCGGATTATTACTTCTTCGGAACCCTAGAAGAAAGTCCTAACGTCACCAAATACTCTCTCAATAATTTTTCTATTACGAGTTCTTTCGGACAAACATTTTCTCGTAAGATGGACAAACTTATCTTGAGAGCACCGTCGACTTCTTTGTTTCCGAAACCATATTTCGTGGAGGATATCGAACGTGTGACGGAGTTCGGTAGCTCGTATATATTACACTCAGTTGTTCAGTGTAGTTCTGATCTTGATCCAAGTAACTGCACCGTCTGCTTGAAACTTGCGGTCCAAGGTATTTTCGACTGTTGTAGCCGGCCTCGTGGGGCTCAGATCTTTCTTCCTAAATGTCTCGTGAGGTATGGGACCTCGTCTTTGCCAGTGAACGTCCCAAGTCTTGGTGTTATTAAAGGTGAGCATAATATATATCATTTACATACAATTCATCCTTTTACATGATCCTATAAATATATTTGACTCTTTATTTTTACAGGAAACAAAATATTTGAGAGAACTCTTATTGCAGTCATGACAGCTTCGGTGTTAGCACTTGTAGGTCTATGATAAAATCTAATGATATAAGGATTGTATATTCTGACTCATATTTTTACCTCTATGATGTGTTACGTGTGATTTGATGTGTTCTTCTCTACCACAATCCAAACTTGGGGTATTCAAAAGTTTACCATTTTAATAGAAATTGATAATATTTAAAGCTTATCTCTTGTCCGGCTATGTTTGAATAGGCAGATATATGTATATACTTTGATTACCGTACATTAGAAGTTAACAAAAAAATGTAGGAATAAGTCTTATGTGTTTGCTTCAGTTCTTACACAAAACTAATGTGTCAACTTTATCTCTTTTTTTGTCAACTTTATCTTCTTCCTTTGGCTTCATCTGATTTGAAGAACCTTCAAAATAATCAATGTTATATACACAAGAATGTGGAATTCAACTAAAACAAGAATACTCATAAATAATGTTACCTTTATGAATTGGTCTACTACATTATTGATTTGAATGAATAAAAAAATAGATTTATGTGATCTGTTTTGTATTCTTTCTTAATATAAATCTATTTGCTCTGTTTTGTTCTTTCTCATAACTCAAGAAAGAACACAAAAATGACAATAATCAATACACATGTTGCTCTTGCTCTGTTTTGCGTCTTATTATTCTTTCTCCGAGCCATGTCCCAACCTATTCAAATGCTTACCGATTGCTACCAATTACCGGACAATGTCACACAAACTAGCTTTTATAGATCAAACCGCGACACCGTCCTCTCCACTCTTCGCAACCATTCCTCCCTCGGAAGATATTATTCCAACGCCACGGCCGGTCTTAACCAAAACACAATCTATGGCATGTTCTTCTGCAGAGGAGACATAAACAGAACATTTTGTTCAGACTGAGTCCATACCGCAACTTTAAACATCGTGAAAACATGCAATTCACACAAAAAAGCTTTCATATTCTATGAAGAGTGTATGGTTCGGTTCTCCAACTCCTGTTTCTTGACACTTGTAGAGGAGGCACCAGCCATCTCTACACACTATCCAGCCAGTTCTTTGGATTCTCCGCATTTTTTCAATCAAACACTTCCTGGAAAATTAGATGAACTTATCTACAAAACATCTTCTTCGTCACCGGTTCCATAATTTAGAGGCAATGGTCCAGTGTAGTCCTGATCTTGATCCAAGAAACTGCAGTGTCTGCTTGACATTTGCGGTCCATGATTTCTTGAATAGCAGTGTTAGTTCGGCTCAGATCTTCTTTCCTAAATGTCTCGTCAGGTATAACATCTCCGCTTTGCAACCAAACGGTGTTACAAAAGGTGAGTCACACAGTATATATCATTTGCTATTATAGAATTGATCACTTTTAGATTTGTGATGGACTAACCCGGTCTAGTCCGGTCCGTTTTGTCCTTGCCTCGCCCTATGATTATGTCATATGGCTTTGAATTGGTCCGGTCCTTAGGTCATGCGAGTATAGATTAGTAGTTAAACGCCAAATACCAAAAGAAAAAAAATGAATTGTCCATGTTTTTTACAAAATATAAAAATTCGGTATGGTCTAGGCTTGACCGAATTTAACCGGGTTAACCTGAAGATTGTTGGTCCACCGTAACTTGGCTCTTTCCTTTTTTTTTATGGCTTTGCAGGAAATGAAATATTTGGGAGAACGTTTATTGCAATCGTGACAGCTTGGGTGTTAGTACTGGTGCGTTTATGATCAAATCTATGGATGATTTAAGAATTGTAACTACTGATTTATGTTCGTGATCTCTTAATTTGGGTGACGTGTGATGTGTTTTGTTCTTGTCTACTGTGATTTGTGAATCTGAAGAAGTCTCTCAAATCAAAATCTGTGATCTAATTTCAACAGCCAATACTGTCTTGTCATCAAAATAAGTTCGATCAACTTTTACAATAATAATCACTCAACAAGTGAAATCTGAGTTCATTGGGTTAAAAAAAAAAAGCCCCCAGTTTTACTCACCATAGTGTTCAGATAATTTCACCAGGAGGTAACTCTGCACGCTTCGCTTGAGCACCAAGAACACGTTCCATATCAAACCGAACTTCGATATTGCGAATGCTATATCCCACCACCATTAACCAATACAACAATTTTGCAAGGTCTGCTGCGCTTGTCTCTGTTACATTCGTCTGCGTAACCTCCAGATATCAGTAAATTCACAATCACATTAGATTATATAACAAAACACAACACAGAACAAGTTTCAGCTAAAGAAGTTATTATTAGAAAACCTTCATTTGGTTTGGATCTGATACAGCTAAAAGCCGCTTGATAAATGTATTCATGGCCACCGCAACATCTTCGCCTGCAGTGCTTGTAAGCTCCTACAAATTCATAGCTATTCCAACTGAGACAAACATTGCATACAACAAATTTGATGAATACAATTTAAATGAATTCACATGCCTTAAGATTTTGGGGTTCGAGAGATTTCAGATACTCCAAAATTTCGTTCTGCTGATTCGCAGATTTTCTCCCTACTTGACGGTTAAGTTCTTCAATCTCTGCTTCCAGAATCTCGATATACTTTTTTGCATCAATTTTCTCAGGACCAGAAACGTTATTCCACCTAATAACTTCCCCTGAAACGTTCTTTTGAGTTCCAGGTGCATAGTCTTCATCACCCCTCTGGCTTAATCAAAACAGAAAACCACTGTCACATATAAGTTCACAGATCGAACAAACCCATATCAACATAGAGAGAGAGAGAGTCTGTTATAGGTCTCAAACCAGTAAATTCCTTCTTTATTCAATTCACCAAAGAACTACAGCATAGTAGAGAATTGATTAACATGAGAAGTCTCTAACTCTCAACCACTTCCCAAACCAATATCCAAGACCAATCCTGAATACCCCAACTCATTATGCTCTCTAGCTAAACGACTCAACTATAGTAGCTGAGACGCCAACGCAGGTACATGAGGTAATTAAATGCTCCTACACTAGCTTAACAAAAGGAAACTTAGTCAAAAGTGTCAAGATTGAAGTATCTAAACTCACTCTCCTCAGCATTTACACATTTACAGGCCAAATAAAAACAGAAGCTAAACCACTTAAAAATGTCACCTTTTGATCACCACGCGGTTCAGGAAGAGCAACTTGTTCCAAACTTTGTTGCAATTCAAGACGATATTGAGCATTTCTGAACATATATCCAGTCATCAATACACTCATCATCAACTGTGCAAGATTCTCAGCAACCTAAAAACACCCCACTACTTGTGAATTCACATATATCATCACTTAAAACTCCATTTTACATTATAAAAGCAGCACTCACAGAAGTGACAGTAACCGCGAAAAACTGCGGAGGCAACGTTCCAATCATATTGGTCACAGTTTGTCTCATTGCTTCAACCACCTAATAATACATTTCAAATTACATAAGCTCTATAACAAACTCTAAATTTGTATTCGAAAATGGAAGCAGCAAAATTACATGTTTAGGAGCACGTTTAACGAACAACTCCATGAACTCAGGTTTCACATTCTGTACATACTCCAGTAGTATATCTCTCCTGGATTTGGGCTGAGATTATCAAAATTAGGGTTAAATAACAAACAATTCGATTTCGAAATGGTTAACAGAATGCAATTGTAATTTACCTTTGTGCCATTGGAGGAATCTGCAGATGAATCAGAAGAACCATAAGCTTTAATAACTCTCAGAACCACCAAATTTCCACTTCCGCTACTCTTACATAGCTTCGTCTTCTTCATCTTCAATGGGAAGGTTACAGAGGAGGAAGTAGAGAGTTTATTAGGTTCATGGTTGGATAACAGAGACGATGAAGGTCGAGATGGTGATTGCAAGAGCGAGAATTGCATCGATAACGAACACATCTTCCCAAAATTGAATCCCTAAATCTATAATCCAACTCTTAGATCGAAGCTTTGAGTCGCGACTGTGATTGTGAAATGAACTTTGCACGCTCGCCTTTTTTTTTTTCCCCTTATCTCCAAATTTTGATTATTGTGTAAAGAGTTAATTAAATAGGTTTAAACATCGCGCAATTCTCCATTCTTTTGCGTCTTTTTATAGGTTAGCTCCGGCTATTTTGGCTTAATTTTGTCGATAAGATTAAAATATCAGAGCTTTTATATAGAAAACCTCAAAGATTACATGAATAACACTTAAGTTAACACTAAGACAAAAGAACGCTTTGGTTTTGCTTATGGTGTGTTTAAAGATCTTTATGTGAGATTCTCTGTTTTGTATAAGCATGCTGTGATGAGAGCCTGATTGCTGCGGCTTTGAATGTAATTAGACGAACAAGTTTGGGTTTTAGGATATAACTAAACGAGGCAAAGAGTTAATGTGAAACCTTCAAAACACTTCTTTTTAATCTTTAAAGCTTAGCATTGGATGGGTATGGTTAAATGCAAAGGGAGGGTCCGAAATCAACCACGACGCATTTCTCCGCTTCACTCCAAACTCAAAGCTGTCATAGGGGCCATGATTTGTATTCTCCAAGAAACTAAAGATAAAGGGTTCACTATGGATTTTGCTGAAACATTCTTTCCATGATACAAAGACCGGAGGAGTGACTCAACTTTGGAACAGAGCTCAATGGGTTAGGAGTCTTTTCTCTTCATTCTCAATTATCCATATTCCACATCAAGCAAACTATAAGGCGGACCACTTGGCCCGCTAGATCTTATGTTATGTCTTTTTTTATTATTGGTTGTTCAATACATATTTGTTACAGAGAATGGTCCTTCGAAATGGTCGGCTTCTCCATGAACTTGGAGCCTACCATACCAAAAGCAAAGAAGAGAGGCCAAATTGATACTTTGATGGGACCATCCCGTCGTCTTTCAATAAAACTATAATTGATCGTCGACACTATTAAGCCACCAACAACACAGAACAATAAGACCATATCTGTGAAACTTCCAAAGATTCTGTTGTAGCCACGTGATGGATAGTAGAACCAAGGAATAGGCCATTTGCATCGGAAACGAGCTTTATGGTCTCGGATTTTGTAAGCGAGGTCAATGATGGAGAGGACAACAGAGAGAATTGACATTACTAAGGAGATTCTTGCCAAGTAAGGCTTGTGAATGGAAGAGAGTTGGTCTGCAATCGCTGATGCAATCTCCAAGAGCAAATTGATGACCACGACGAAGGCCATTACAGTAAAACACCGAGATTTATATTCTCTGGTTCGCGTGTCCTCACTAAAGGCCTTCTTAATTGTCTCTTGTATTTCCATGTACCTTTGCTTCTTTTGTACTCGGTTCTCAGGCGTGTCTTCTTCTCCGAAATCATCAGATTCCAAAATCTGGTCGAGCACTCTCGAACAGCGAGGGAAGAAACATTTCCCGAGTTCCACTGATTATACAAAATAAAGAAAACAAGTGGCACAACCATGTTTAAAGAAGGATCATTTTGTTCTGTTCTTTTGTTGATAAAGAAGTAGATGAAGTGGGTGAGAATCCATACCGGTTCTAGAAAGTGCATGTAGTCTACTTTTATGCTTTTGTAGGATTTCGAAAGGTGCTATATTTACGTCCAGTGCTGTTCTCTTTGCACCAGTGAGACCTTCAGGCTCGAGGCTAAACCCTATGAACTCACATGTTTCCTTCGGTTGGGCAATCTCCATAGCAACTTGTGCTTCCCTTGGAAAGAGCCGTTGAGCAAATGCAACTAAACAGTGGGCACAAAGCACATGAAACTTGATTCAAACATGTGACCTAAAAGTTAAAAAATTAAAGAAATAAGAGTTGAGAGAGACCTCTGTTTTCAAGATCAAGCAGCTTTATCTTCAGTTCATCAGCATCCACTGCAAGAGAATCTCTAGGAATTGGATCTCGTTTCTCAGCTTGCTCTTGTATTTCTACGCATAGCCTCGTCTTCAGTTCATCAGCAGCCACCTGAGGAATATCTCTAGGAATTGGAACTCGTTTGTCAGCTTCTTCTAGTATTTCTACGCATAGTCGGCCTTTAAGAGAATGCTTGCATTGCTCTGGAACATTATTATAATCAACGGCCTTAGTGACTTGTTTTGCGATCAAGAGTGCGGTTCTACCTTCCAAAGATGTCTCTGATGCATTTGCCCCTTTCGTCAGTAGAGATAATATCAATTGTGGCTCTTTCCTCATCGCAGCAACATGAAGCACCGTGTACCCTCTCGGATTTCTATGGTTAACATCAGCAAGGTCCAGGTCAAGTAAATCCGTTGCAGTCTTCACATCGCAATACGCAACAGAGAAATGAAGAGCATAGGCATCATCAAGATTGGTATGACCCTCAGTCAATAGCAACTTGACTAGCTGAACATCATCTGAGTCAAGTGCCTTGAGTATGTTGGAAACATGTTTCTCTACTACAGGTGCTTCCAAACCAAACTCTTTACGAATCTCAATAATTTGTTTGACAATACGTTCAGGTAAGGATTTGTCAAGACTAACAATATCAACATCAGACTTAACAATAATCTCTCTGCATTTATCCAATAACTTCTTACATGCTTCACCACAGATATTAGCAAGCTTGAGTATCACCAAATTGTCCTCTGTAACAACTTTGTCTACAACATCCAGTAATTGCCTCTGAAAAAAAAATGCAAATAAAAAACGTATTCAAGTAACAGACTTTATGATTGTATAAAAAGTGTTGTTGTAGCTTTTAAGTTGTTACCTGATACAGAGTAACTAACTCTGGAATCTGGAAGACGAAAGCCAAATAGAGAACTTCCAACATGAAATCAACCGCAGGCCGGCACGCCACGTGGCAGCAATTATCATCAGCACATTCAGAAACTCCCTTCGGTGGTGGCCTCACTCTGCTGCTGTAAACGTAAGCCAAAACAGTCACTACTGAATCGTAACAGACGTCGTAATCCTTGGCAATCTCCTTCAGCTTGAGCTTTACGGCGCAGTTGTCAGTGACGGTGGCGGAAGCTAAAGCGTTCTTGAAGAAGGGGCTTCTCGCTGACAGAACGAAACGGTGAAACGATACTTCACGGCCATCGGAGAGAACAAGCTTAGCGTCGCTGTAGAAAGATTCCGGCGAGTCAAAGACAGATTCGAGGCTGTTGGAGAGAAGTTGCAAAGCCGATACATCAGCTTTGTTGAGAAGTTCGGCAGCAGGAGGATAAAAAATAGATGATTCCGTCGGAGCTGATGCAGCGGCGAAACCATCAATAGTGTCCATCGGATGAATTGAATTTTCACAAATTCGAGATTTCTCTCCAATCAAAGAAGATCTGATTAAGATTCAAAGAGAGCCATTGACGAAGCACAGACAGTAAGGTAAGAGGTAAGGACAAAAGTCAAGTCAATGAGAGAGAGTGAGCAATGGTTGTGAGCAGTGGCGGAGGGAGATAGAGAACAAAGGGGTCATTGACTCTATGAATTTATTTATTTTCAACAAATCAATCAATACATGTTTGTTACAGCAAGTCTACTACGTTATTAAAAAAAATCAATCTAAAGAGTTGTTTCCAAATACTCATATTAAAATAAATAAACCATAATTAATGTTATATGTGTATCTAAATAGATTAAAACAATAATATTATGGAAAGTAACATTGATTTTAATTTATCCAAAATCTATCTACTTTATTTAAATCAATGTATTAGAAAAATAATTATGATTCACATTTCACTTTTATTTGATCATATTTTCAAATTATTTTGGATTATCACATAATGATTTAATTAATAATTATTTTTCTATATATGTTATGATTCAAATCTATTTTTCTCAAAAAATTACATATCTGTTTTTTGCAGAAAAAATCTACTACACCATTAAAAAAGAGTCAATCTAAGAGGGGTTTTCCAAACACTCATATTAAAATAAATAAATCATGATTAATGCTATATGTGTATCCAAACATATTAAAACAATAATATTATGAAAAGTAACATTGATTTTAATTTATCCAAAATCTATCTACTAAATTTAAATCAATGTATTAGAAAAATAATTATGATTCACATTTCATTTTTATTTGATCTTCTTTTCAAATTATTTTGGATTATTACATAATAATTTAATTAATTTTTTTCTATATATGTTGTGATTCAAATCTATTTTTTCAGAAACTTACACATCCGTTTTTTGCAGAAAAAATCTAAATATTCATTTTGACGGAAAATTATGGATTTGCAATTTGTTAAAAAAATACAGAGTCAAGTTTTTTTTTTTTGCAGGAACCGGATTAGTTTTGGCAGGAAAATTAATTATACTTAAGATTGACATTTTAGAGGAAAAATTACAAATACATTTTTTTGCAAGAAAATTTATAAGTAACAAATATTTATATTTTGTAGAGATTTCAGATAAGATAGTTTTTAAAAATAAACATATATTACTTAATCAATAAGTAAAAAAAATCAATGTTCAACATCAAATATCAATAGAAGTATAAATCAAGCCTGTAAAACCACGGGCTAGGTCTAAGTAGATTCATCATGGGGTAAAATTATGTTATATCTATTAAAAAATGAATAATCCAATATTGGACCACGGATTTAGCAGGCTTTGTCCGCGAATTGGCAGATCGATCCCAGACTACCAATTTTTAATAAAAATAAATAAGGGATATGTATATGTATATAGTTCATCAATATGTGATATATTTAAAATTTTAAAGAGTTTATATATACATAAACTTAGAATATTTAATAAAAAAGAATATTAAAAATATTTATTTTAAAAAGTTGTTTTTTAAATTCTTTAAAATATTTAAATTATTGAAAATTATAAAAATTAAAACCGCGGACCGATATGCTAACCCGTTGGATATAGCAGGGTAGACTTCGACATAAGAACGATTTATAAAATATTAAAATGGGTATATATGTTAAACAATCAACAACACTAACACTTAATAATTTAATGAAGTTAAAATTACATATAACGAAAATAAATTAATTATAAAAACTAAACAAAAAAATCTAAAAATCTAAAAATTATCAGCAAAACTGTACACAAAATATTAAACATAAAATATAAATATTTGTTACAATGTTTAAGAAAACATTGACACGCACAAAATATTAAAATGGGTATATACGTCAAACAACCAACAAAACTAACACTTTATAATTTAGTGAAGTTAAAATTACATATCAAAAATAAAAATTAGTTATAAAAACTAAACGAGTAAAATCTAAAAATTAAAAAAATATTTTTAAAATTAAACACACAATAATAAACTGTAAAATATAAATATTTGTTATAATAATTAAAAAAATATTGACCCGCGGTATACCGCGGGTACCGACTCTAGTTGTACTTCAAAATGGTCGGCTTCTCCATGAACTTAGAGCCTACCATACCAATAGCAAAGAAGAGAGGCCAAATTGATACTTTGATAGGACCATCCCGTCGTCTTTCAATAAAACTATAATTGATCGTCGACACTATTATGCCACCAACAACACAGAACAATAAGACCATATCTGTGAAACTTCCAAAGATTCTGTTGTAGCCACGTGATGGATAGTAGAACCAAGGTACAGGCCACTTGCATCGGAAACTAGCTTTATGGTCTCGGATTTTGTAAGTTAGGTCAACGATAGAGAGGATAACAGAGAGAACTGACATTACTAAGGAGATTCTTGCCAAGTAAGGCTTGCGAATGGAAGAGAGCTGGTCTGCAACCGCTGATGCAATCTCCGAGAGCAAATTAGTAACCACCAGGATGGCCATTACAGTAAAACACCGAGATTTACTTTTTCTTATTCGCTTTTTAGACAATGATGGTTCAAATACGACTCTTAGAACTTGCTCGATATCTCGATGATCGATAATAGTTTCTAGTTTGCGCATTACTTTGACCCACACTTCTTACTTCTTCCCACGTAAAGATGAACCCACCATGCGGAGACTCAATGGAAGGTTATCACATAGATCTACGATGCTTTCTGCAAGCTCTTTAAAACCATTATGTGGATAGCTTTGTTTAAAAGCATATATACAAAAGATCTTGAGAGCTTCTTCACTAGATGGAAAATCAACATGGTATGTATTATCAATACTATGTTGCCGCAAGAGCTCTTGGTCTTCTGTGATGGCAATAATTCTACTTCAAGGACCAAACCAGTTAGTTTCTTTAGCCATAGCCTCTAGCTGCTTCAGATCATCCACATCATCAATAATGATAAGCACTTTCAAGTTGCATAACCTTTCTTTTATTGCACCTAAATGGTATCTCTTCATATCATTTTGGTTTAAAATCTTGGAAAGAAGTTGCTCTTGTAATCGCAGCTTCAAACCATATTCGTCAAGACCAAAATTATAGCTTCCCTTAATATTCTCCATGAAACAAGTAAGCTCAAAACGGCTAGAGAGTCGGCTATGTAAAGCTCTGGCAATGGTAGTCTTACCAATTCCTGCAGGACCACATATTCCAATAATCATTGCTCCATCCTCATAATCTAAATGTATCTTCTTCAAGTGTGCGTCAAGTCCCACCATGTCTTCAAAATCCCTAGAGATTGTAGTGTTTAGTTTGTTTGAAACATCTCTTGCAATCTTTTCAATCAGATCTGCTTCATTGTCCCTAGAGGAAAGAGAGAGAGAAAAACAGTCATGTGAAAATGATTTGTCCATTCACAAATAAATTGGAATAATTTTTTTGTATCCCTTAAATATTGTTAGGAATTTTAAAACTGTACTATAATTTACAAGCAGTTGAAATATACTTTTATGTTTTTAATGACATTTTTATCCTTAGTTAATAGCTTAAAATTTTAAAAAATGTTTTGATTATTTATTTTCTTAAATACTATTAAATAATTAATTTAAACATAATAAGTAATTTTAAGTTTTGTAGGATTTAGTTTAGATTTTAGATGATAATTATTTATAAATTAATATTTAATAATTATTATTATGTTATTCAGTAAAAACTAATTATATTTTAAATTAATTACGATGAAAATCTACCAAAAATAAAGCATGGCAAAAAAGAATAAGTGCAAAAACATCAATATATTTTTAATTAATGAATTAAAATTATATTCTAGATTTTTTATTAAGTCGATATAACTAATTATGAATTTAAATTAGACGATAAAAATAAAATTCTTTATTTTTTTAGATTTAGATATGATTTAGATAATACTTAATTTAAAACATTGTAATTTTAAATTAAGTAAATAAAAATAATCCACGACAAAAAAAAAGACCATAAGTCCATGAACATACAATAATAAATCAACATAAAATTATATATGCCTACTAAGAATTAATATGTTCACTGGAAGAAAATATAAAACAAAGAACAAACAAAATAAATCAACAGTTTAAATAAATAGACTATGTAAATAAATCAACCAACTCAAATATAAGTGAGTTGTTCTAAAACAAGTAGTTAGACAAAAAATTAAAATCGACTAAAATCAAATATAAGTCGACAGTTAAAAATTAACCTTACTAATAAAACAACATACCATAATATACGTATACTAAGAATAAATAAGTTTATGAAAAAATATAAATCGACAAAAAAAAAAGTCAACATTTTAATAAGTCGATGTAAAAATCAGCTTATTGAAATATATGTAGATTGTTCTAAACTAAGTCGCTGAAGAAAAATGACAAAAATAAAAAATATGTCAACAGTTCAAAAACTAAGTTTATTATTATTATTTTTTTAGCAACAAATATAAATTAATTAAAACAGTTTAAACATCAAAATAGAGGGTACATAGTTTACATGCATAATAAATTGTCGATAAAGTCTTGCAACTAAGTTTATTACTAAATCAATATATAAATAATTATATAAGTCTAGCATGAATAAATAACCATATAAGAAAAAACACAAATTGACGAACCAAAACAATAAAGAAATTGTTTAAATATGTCGACTATGTATAAAATCAAGTAATTGAAAACAAATCAAATACCAAACTTCATTTATTAGATATTAATTTTTCTAAACAGAATACAGTAAAACTCTATAAATTAATAATATTGGGACCAATGTATTTTTATAATATTTTATTAATTTATATGGGTGATATTTGGGTCAAAATAGCAATTTAAGACCGGAAAAAATTATTAATTTAGCGAGGTATTAATGAATCGAGTATCAATTTATAGAGGTTTAACTGTAATTAACTTTTAAACTAAATTAAATAACTTATGATTTTCTTTATATTATTGAAAATAAATTACATATTTTAATGATATTGTTTAAAATAATCATTTTAGAAAATGATTAAGTAAACAACAAATAAGGCAAAATTTTCATTTTCATTGTTAAAAAAAACTATTTTAAAATTATTACAAAGTATAGATTAGTTATCAAACTATCCCAAAGAAATTTCCCAAATTTTCTTTAAGAATGAATAAAATCCCAAATTAACTGAACAAAGGAAAAGAACAAACCAATTTAGTAATTCTTCACCGGCTATGTTGCTCACAACACTCAAAGCATGGCTCCATCTTTGCTTCTCCTCATCTGTTTTCCCTTTACAAATTTCCTTGAAACCATCCTCAAAATCTCCTATTTGTTTCCTCACATCAGATGAATACACTCCATAGAATATCGTCATGACAATTTGCCCCAGCTCTTCCCTACACTTCAAAATCTCCACAAGCTCATCCAAACACAAGCTTGAAGAAGCATAGTTCTTCGAGAGCACCACGATAGAGATCCTCGATTCCCTAAGCGCTTGTATGAGAGCAGGAGCAATGGTTTGGCTTCTCTCGATGTCTTGATCATTGAACATCGTAATCCCATTGTAGCTAAATTGTTTGCGTAAATGACATATAAAAGTCCTACGAACATCTATTCCACGGAAGTTTGGAAAGACATGGTATCTCCAAGTGCGAGACAAAGTAGAAGAAGAAGAAAGGGCCATAGTAGCGAGAAAAGTTCAAGATCGTATATACAAAAAATCAAGAATGTCTCTGGATGAGCTTTATATTCACCATTGACTTGACTTTTAAGTCTTTGCACCAAAACCATAAACAAAATATTTTTATTAAGTAGACTAAGATTCCCTCATACCTAACTTCCAGTTCATGAAACTGGATGACTAAACAATGTGCTGATCTAATTGCTAATGCTGCCTTATCTTTTCCTACATATCTTAAGCTTCCACTGGCTACGACCATGTCTTGAAAGAGAGATGAACGCTTAAGCTGTAATCAGTTATCATTAATTATCGCTTTAATTAATAAACACTGGGCATTTTCGCTTAAATTCCATCGATACATCAGAATCATTAAGTTAACACTAATACAAAAGAACACTTAGTTATGGTGCTTGTTGATTAGGTTAACAAAGAAGAACAAAAGGGCATCATATGCTTAGTTTACACAATTAGCTACCAAACATCATCAGATCAAATCCATCACAAATCTTCTTGTCTTCACCGCCTTCTGTTGAGTGGTTTTGCTGAAGATGAAGTGCTAATTGTTGGTCTTTTAGCACCTGATGCAAATCAAGAAGATTATATTACCTCATTAGCTAATTGGCACTAAAGATCCTATGCAAGATTTCTTCTACTGTGTATAAGCAAGCATCTACTTCATGATTATTCATAGAAATCTAAGTAGGCTGTGATTAGAGACTGATATAAGCGTAATTAGGCAGACAGATTTGGGTTTTAGGACACAAGTCAAATAGTTGATGTATAGAGACATTACTTGTTAAGGCCTTAGAGGAGGAACTAGTGGCAACTGACAGACGAGAAGGTCTGGTTTGGCCTGGTGGTTTCACAGTCTGCTTTGGAATCTTAGACGGAATATTACTTCTGCTTTTGAAAAACCACACAAGAGAAGCTGTAAATAAACCTCAAACATTCGCATTGTATTATTAAAGTGTGCTAGTAGAGTATGCTAACCTTTCTTTTTGTTCGGTTTTCACCATTTTCACTGATTTCTCGGGTTTCTGAGAGAGCATGTGTGGTTCAAGTCGTTCGGTTATTTCAAGAGGCTTAACGGCTTCAGGGAAAAGAGTCAACTCCACTGCACTGCTTATGGATCCATCAGTTTCTGTTCCCATCGAAAGACAGCTATCAGAGATATCACTCAATCTTTCTTCAGAATCTGCATCTCCCAGGCCTACGAGTTCAACATCTTCATCATCAAAATCAATTCCTTTAGCCCCACCAGCAAACTTAGATGGTTGGTGATAATCCTTTTGGTGTTTACGTTCGTCTGATGAATGTTGTGAACCAGAATCCGAATGCTTGCTACTATATTCCAAGCAGTTGTCAACATCTGAGGTTGCTCTACCAAATAAACTAGAGGCTTCTGCTCGTCGAGCATTTGGTGAAGCTCCTATAGAATGTCTTCTAGGAGATGAAGGCCCTTCCAACCTTAAATTTCTTAAACCACGTTTTAGGACAGTTGCATTAGTGCCTTTTTGCTTCTGAAAATTTTGAAGTTCTTCATCTTTCCTGGCAATTACATCCTTCAAGCTCGATACCTGTTATATCAAGCGACATCAAGATACATAAACCTTTGTTCTCTTTTACTTTCAGTGACCAAAATTAAATCTTAAGACACAGAGAGAGAGAACGAGAGAAAGAAAAAACAAACCTGTTCCATGAGTTGTCTTACATCTCGACCCTCTTTATTACTTTTTGCAGCACCTAACTCCACACCAGAAACCCTTTCGGCAAATTTTAAAGTGCTAACGGTCTCAGCATATGAATCTCCATCAGGATTGACTTGGACAAACATAAGAGTTTTGGCCTGTCCTCCTAAGAAACAAGAGAGAGTTTAGTTAAGGTAACCAACAACAAAAAGCAAACCCCAATATTATGCAATACATGTAACCAAAATCTCAATATTTTCTTCAAAGAGTGATAATGGAGTACCCAATGAACTTTGAAGGACTTGAGTCAATTTGCTGTTTCTGTACGGAACATGAGGGTTCTTGTGCGCTAACGCAAATATAACATCTCCAAGGGCTGATAATGACTTGTTGATATGCTGAGCTTCCTTGAGCCTCTCTCCGGTTGCCTCAGAGCGATCAACCCTCTCACTTCCAGCAAGATCAACTAAATGTAAACTACCTCGCAAAATTGAGTCAGTTTCCACGTCGACGCCACGAACATGGACAGAAAGAACACTGCAGATAATAGCCAACATTGTCTTGTTAGAATTAGAAAATAACAGAAGATAAGCAAAACAAGTTCAATAAAAAATTATACGAACCAGTGTGATCTACTGCTCCTTTCATTGAGAGCTGTAGCACCAACGGTTCTGTTCATTAGTCCAATGTTCATAAGCTCAAGCACATCTTCAGTCGATCTCACACAATGCATGCTTGCATCAGGGACTGCTAGCCCATTTGGTAAAGCGGTATTCCAAATCCCTAATGTATGCAAATTAAGGAAATTTTATATTGAACGCAACCAATTAGTGCAACCTAAAAACAACACTAAGACCAATACCAATTTCCCTATGAAGCAGCAAATATATATATATGCATGAATATTCCAAAAAATATTGAGTCACTATATTGGATTAGAGAAGGATATCTTCGATTGGAACCACCATCAGAAAGTATGTCACGAACTTGCTCATTATATATCTCAACCATTTGAACACCAACTTCATACATGACAGAGTTTTGTCTACTCTGAGTTAAGAGAAACAAGTCATTCAGAGCTCTATAATTGACACCCCATTCTTCTTTTGAAGTGATGCTTGGCCCACTCTGTGTTAGCAAAATAGAAATATTTCTGTTAGAAACTTATAATTCTGGGCTAAAGCATAGTATTAACAAAATCAAGCTAGTCCTTTACCATTGTATAAGTTTTTCCAGAACCTGTCTGACCATAGGCAAATATACAAACATTGTAGCCATCAAGAATGGATCGAATTAATGGTCGAGTATCTATGAAAACCTCCTCTGCATGAGAAAACAAATTCACAAGATAAATATTATATAGTATATATAACATCCTTAACTAGTTCAGCTAGATATACAAAACATACGTAAACTGGGAGAAGTGGAGGAGAACGCTAACAATATAAAAGATGGAAAGAGGGTTAAACCTTGTGTTGCTGCTTGACCGAAAACTTTATTGAATTTAAATAACCGATGGGTATCTTTCCCTTGCTTTAAGGGATTCGCAACCACCAATTCACCATTCTCACCAATGTATTCTATAGTTGTTTGTCTACTGTTTTGCCCTGGAAGGAATGGTCTAATCCGGCAATAGACTCTGATATTTCCTAAAAAGCAAGAGAAATAACAAAAGTAAGTCTCTTCTTTAATGGTCTAATACATACAACTTACATTAACTAAAAGAGTTTTACCTTTCAATTCTTGCACTTCATTGTACAATCTTCGATTTTCTTCAAGGACCACATGATAATTTTTCGCTGCATCAGCCACTCCTTTGAGCTTTAAACCTAAGAAAGATTATAAATAAGAAGTTGTTTAATCTCAAATAAAAACAGACCAAGCAATCATAAAAAAATTAACAGCAGTCTTACCGTAGTAATTTAGATCCTCAAAGTATTTCTTCTGTGTCTTTAAGACTTCATGCTTTATAGACATTGAAGTAGCATTCAGTTCCTACAAAATTAACAGATTTTATAAATTCTAACTAACTACCAGAGGTAACCAATGTTAGAATTTTATCATTAAAGTTAACCTGCAAGGCCCCAGCCTGGTTGTCTATAAAGTTCTGGTAAGTGCACTCTTTTTTCTCCCATCTTTGATATTTATGTTGGCACAACTTCTCGAGTTCTTTCACCTTCTTACTTGAATCTACAACCTGTAACTCTGCATCCTTTAACTTCTTCTCCAAATCAACTTTAGTTTTTTGTGCTTTTGCTTCTAATTCCAAGCATTGGTTTTCATGCGTCTCTTTCACCACTTTGAGTTCCTGCTTCAGCTTGCGAATCTCGGCATCACTGCGCTCTTTTTCCTTTTTCAGTCGCACCACATCTTTTTCTTCTGACCTTTCCCTCTCTTCTACTCTGTTTTTCTCAAGCTACAGAGCACAAGCGAGAAAAGCACCATTATATTAACTCCTGTTAGGGAAATCTAATACACAAGCCAAATGAAAAATGATGTACGTAGTCACGTTATTAAGTGTGAGGCGCACACACAATGCTTTTATGATAGGATCTCTCAGACTGAACCTTTACCAATATCTAGGATTGGTTTAGAGGTTATTTTCCACAAGTAATATGCTCAAAATTATGGGCTCAATGTAAACCAACTTTTCCAGATGCAAAAACAAAACTAAAGGCGAAATATGGATTAAGGAGATGATATATATTGTATCAGTTACCTTTATATTCTCCATACAGTTAGTAACAATCTACAACAAATAAAAATAGTAAATACCAATCAGTAAACGAAACAGAAATAAAGCAAAGAGAAACTCTAGAACCAAAGACAATAGTACCTCGTTTTCCTTTGTCGTCCCGGCTGCCAAAGTCTCTAGGACCTTTATTCTTGACCTGTATTTTTCTTCACGTACCCTAAAGAGTATGTTTTGCTGCACCCGTTTCATAAGCATATTTTATGACTTGGTCAGAAGGATGATACGTACATTACAGGAAAAATTAAGGAAGAAAGGCCTTAGGTAACCTTACATTCTTTAAGTTATCAGCTTGATTTGAGATTCTCTGTTCAATCACTTGCACAAGTGCGCTCAAGAGAGATGCCATAGCCTGAACAACACATGAAAAAAAAAAAGGAGAAACATGATGGAGAGTAAGCAGAAATATTCCATGAACTAAGGACTGAAAATCTAAGCAAACCAGAAAACAAGAATCAAGAAAAGGATGTCATTAATAGCTCAATCTTTGTCTTACATGAGACACATGTCCATTCATCTTCTTCATGCTCTCATCTAGAAGCTTATCCAGCATGTCAAACAGTGACCTAGTAGGAGCATTCTGAAAAAGAAATGTCATCTGAATCAGGAACAGAGGTAATAGCTAAAAGTTTGGACACAAATGACTAAAATTATGTTAGAACACTTTACTCGCAAACTGTTTGATTTCAGTAATTCCGAAATTTTAGCATCAGATATATCAATCTCAGATCCTTCCTTTGACTGGAATCCATCAGTAAAGTTGCGGTCATCCCCTCTTGAATTCGAGTGGTCCTCTGGCAAGCTCCATCTCCTCCTCGCAGATAGTGAATTATTATCATAACTACCATCAGAAAAACTTGCTTTAAGCGCCTTAAGGGACTGTAAAACTGGCACCATATCCCCCTGCATTTTACCTTTAATGAGTAGTCATAACTAAATGGAGAAACACAAGAGAGGGCCGAGAGAAGAAAATATACGCGAGCAGAAATCATTCAATCTTATCATCAAATAGCAAATCAGACAATAGCCATGATTAGAAAAGTGTTCCCACAACCACTTATTTTATGTGACATGGGATAATTTATATAAATCAAGAGGTTTCATATTTTAGATATCAAACTTTCCACAGAAACGAAGAATTATATCGATGAAAACATAACGAACCTGTTCTATGTCTGAAACTTCGAAACTGGGCAGGGCCATTTCATCCATCGCAGTCAGAAACCGCTCAATTTTTACAGAAGCAGGCTCAAAGCTACCTCCCTACAGATTAGCCAAAGAGGGTGAGTCTAGTTAGCAGATGAGTAAGGGGAAAAAGATACATAACCAGAAGTTTAGCATAAAATAATGATAAAAAATATATATAAGCCAAAAGGTCATCAAAATTCATAAGTACCATTCTCATTGATCCAGGACTAAGCTGATTCAAAAGGCTACACAAGACAGTTCCATCCCTTAAGCATGCTCTGAGTTCGTCCTCTGAAGCTTCCCATGGTAATTTCAAATAAGGAAGTGTCTCATTTAACCACTCCACCAAACTCTGATGACCTGAGGGTGAAATCAATAAGAAATTGACAAAGGGTGAGAACAGAAACCACCATCCCACTTCCACCTACACCTAATATGAGAGGCAATCTTAAAGGTTCATTTTTTATACGACCCAGTTGAAATA
Source organism: Cardamine occulta (assembly GCA_028015245.1). Taxonomy (NCBI): domain Eukaryota; kingdom Viridiplantae; phylum Streptophyta; class Magnoliopsida; order Brassicales; family Brassicaceae; genus Cardamine; species Cardamine occulta. The sequence goes on from CM051366.1 coordinate 14,564,145, forward strand.
TGACAAACCATATCAAACAAGAGAAATTGACTCATTCAAGATAATCCTGTAATAACTCGAATAACCCTGTAAAAAATCAAGTTCTGAAAGATAACAGTTTCAAAAAACATTTTTTAATCTTTGGATGAAAATGAGAGGATGAATTAGCATTAAAGAAGATAAACCGCAAAGAAGTGAGTGGATAATATTACCTTTCTTACTATCATCCATGCTTACACGACTTTCTGATCCATCAAAACTCAGAATGCTAGATCCATCTGATCGAGCATAGACACCATTCATATTGGCGTCCTGTTCCAAATGACTCATTTCAACTCAGAGATTACGTAGATCCCAGAAAAATAGTTGCAAGGAGACCCTAAAGCCAATAACAAACCAGTAAGCCAACAACAAATATACTTCCTAATCTATGGTGAATCATAAAAATTCTTACTTCATCATTCTATAAACAACAACAAAATTTCCTAACTGTGTACCTTCTAACATTATCTCTCCTAACCTAAAGAAGAAAAAAAAAATCAAAACTTCCAATGAAAAACTTCAATAATCGGTGTTACATGATCAAAAATGCATAATAAATGCTTTCAATTTCAGATAAAACTAGTTTTCTTCCCGCATTTCAACAAATAGCCACAATGCCGACCAAATCAACACATAAAATCAACTCTAATTTCTATCAACGTCCATCAAAATTACGCAGATCCAGTCAAAAACCCTAAGAAACCATCTACGCTTTTGTAACAGAGACGAAGGCAACAAGAAAAAAAACGAAACGAACCTAAGAAGCCATGAGAAGCCGGTAGATAAACCTTTCGAGAGTGGAGAAGCCGCAAAATGGCGACTGTTCTTATTGAAATTAAACGGAAATTACTCAGATTCACGGCGAGAAATGGAGGCGGACGTTAGAATTCCTCGCCGGAAGAGAAAATTTCGAAATTTTTCCAGTCGCACGATTTTGCTCACTGTTCTCCCTTTTTCTCTCTATTTTTTATTTTAGATTTCGAGAAAACAAAAGGCTAATTACGGTTCGAATTTCGAAAAAAAAAAAGAGAAAAATGTTTTTTTCCTGGAAATTAAAAATTATTTTTTTAATGTTTGATTTTGCTTTACGTCATATGGTCTTGGTGGGCCCTACCCTCGCTATGGAAATAACTTCCCGCTTTTTCCTATCCAAATCCAAATATTTTTTATAATGTTTGTATTTTCAAACTCTGGGGAAAGAAAAAAAACTTAAGTTCGGACCTTATTGAGTTTCGGTCCACTTGGGCCCAACTAAAGGCCCGGACCAACTGGATCGTACGTCCGTTAATTTGTTCACCATCCTACCAAAATCTGTGTATGCCTAATTTTATCTTGTTTATCAAAATAAAATTTTGTGGTGTATTGGATCATTTTCTTATAGTTTTAACTATTCATGCTATAAGTTTTTTTTTGCCGAAAAATGATAAATGAAAAACAGCCATAACTATAATAGATATAGTTAAAGACTATGTTAAAGAATACTCCATTTGGAGAAAAAAAAAATCGATTTGGAGACTAATTTAAAGAAAGATGATCTACTTGCTTCATAACCGGTACTAGTTAAAATAAAGATGATCTGATAAAGATTATATATAGTTGAAATTATATATTTGACACATACCATTAAGGCATTAAACATCAAATTCCACCACAAAGTTGGACTGGCCTGATTCCAAGTTCTAATGTATGGTTTACGAATATATCTATATATTACCATGTGCATATTTCTATTTTTGCCATGTTCATTCGTGGCGCCACTGTCATCATAGGTAAGAACGTGGAAAAGAGTGGTGGAGTTAAAAATTATAATTTTAATGAGATAAAAAAAAAGCAAGAGAATGTGGTTTTGAATTAATTACACCAGATCATAGTCATGCACGTGGACAAAATAGTTTTTAAGTTTTAACGGAAATGGTTTTGTCATCACTAATATATGTGTGATTTACCAATGGAAACATATTATTTTACGTCACGCAAATAAAGACAATAAGACAATACATACGTGATGAGTATGACTTTTTAGACTCTCTTAATAAATCGAATACATGTCTCAAAATTATTTTACAAGGAAAGATTTCTGATTAAAGTAATTAATTTTGATGTAAATTTTGGTTGGTTTTATAATTTATGATGGAATCATAGAGAGTGGCTCGCGCTGACAAAGTTATTAATGCTAAATTAAATAACCTGGACCCCAAAAAATGGACTGTTCGATCAGTGTTTTTTATCAACAGTGGACTCTGTTCCATGCAATTAATGCGAGCATCTCTTTCATTTTATATTTTTATTTTTCACATTTTTTTTTCTTTCTAATGTGTGAATAATTTATTTATATTTTCAGTCTCGATGATATAATCTTGGGCTTGTTAAGGAAATAAATAATTATTATTTTCACTCGTTAATGCGGTTAATAGGTACAACAAATAACTACATATTTAGTTGTCTACGAATTGTTTGTATTTTAATTGTACGTTTTTATAATCAAGTTTCTTTTTGGGTTAAAATTTATAATCAAGTTCTATAACGCAAAAGTCAAAATGATCCTTTTTGAGCGGGGACTATAGAATCAAATGTTTGCGTGTGTTCACGATGACCACAGTGTCCAAATAAAACTAGATAACTGATTTTTAGAAAAATACAAAAACTTTATAAATAAATTAGCAAAGAAAACCCTTTAAGGAAATTACTTAAAAGACAGATGTTGACATAAGATTATTATCTATATAGTTGATTAATTTCTATTTATTATTTAAAATTAGAAATTTCTTAGATTGTTTTGAAGTTTTTTACATTGTTAATTACAGACAATTTATCAGAATATAAGAAAATATGACAATGCCAATAGCCCTTAAAACTCCTAAAAATATCATTTTAACTAAAATAAAAAATAACATAACTACTAAACGATGCATATTAATTATCCTCAATATAAAATGTAACAATTTCTTTCTGCATCATAATCATACAATAAATACATAAATTAAAATATGTCTTGCTTCTTTTTCAACGTATAGACACGACAAGTAGTCCTAGTTAAGGGTGATAATTTTGGGAGATGCGAAGATTTTTTTAAAAGCTCAGAGCTTATGATAGTAGTAATGATTCTTGGTTTCTTCTTTATTAATTATCATCTCATTTAATTAATCATTTTTGTGATTTTGATCCACAGTGCTGAACCCTTAATTTAATCCCTACCATTAGAAGTCAAACGATGAAAAATAGATCCAAACTTCAGCCATTCTTGATAACTTTAGTTTGACTGTATGCATATATAGGTGATTGGCTCGTGTGTGCATATTTTAATTCAAGAAACTTATGGGTTTTGCGATACAACTGATGAAGGTGGATTATTAATTAGTAGCAATTATAACTAAACGTTCTAGAAGTATATTCTTAGAACATAGATTAACTTTTAGTTAAACAATGCAAAGTAAGTCAAGCTAGACTGCAACCATGTCTGTCTGTTTGCGGGAGCTCCTCGAGGCATAACATTAAATTCGTGTTCTACTTCGTGTTTCACCATTAGAATTGATTGTATCTCAAAAATAAGAAAATCATTTCCGACGACAAGCAATGGGCCAATGCTTAATTATTTACTTAATTGTAACCATTGCAATGGTTAATACTACTTATTGGGGTTTGGTTGGATCTATATGAGTGTTATTTTTACGAGTTTTTTATTTTTTTCTATTGATGTAGTATGTTTTTTTTTTTGGATAATCCGGAGGTTTCTCCGGGTCTTAGGTCCAGATTAATCCTCCTTAGGCCTAGATTAATCCCCTTTAGGCCCAACTTCCTTTTTGCACAGCTTCGCTGTGAGTTAGGTGACCAAATGGATTAAAATCCGGATCTCAAGGCATGCACATACCCAACCTAATTGATGTAGTATGTTGAATATAAATAAATCAATTGACTAAATTATAATTCTACACCAAAAAAAATAATTGGGTGTTTAGTTTAGTTTTTTAAATGTAGGACTCATACCTTTGTTGAGTTGCTTCACTCAACAATTCCGTTCGAAATAAACCCTTTTAAAAAAAAAAAATTCCCTTCGAAATAAAAATAAAACAGTTGACTAAAACTTGAAAAAAATATGAGAAATTACGTTTTGAGCTATATAACATATTTTTTCAAAGTTGCAGATATTTAAACTAATAAGTAATTATTTTATATTAAATTAAGTATAGTCAAAATAGTTCAAAAGACCAAAAAGATATATAGTTTTATTTTTACTCCGCACTTTCAACACAACCATCCTACAAACCAAAATGTAAAGAGTCGTAGTTTTATTCTGATATGGAATTACTAACATAGAAAAAAAAATTATCAACACGGAAGAAAAAACTATTTCAATTTATTTGAATTAAAAAAAAAAATTTCCAAAAAGAGAGTGGTGCTTGGAACACCATATTCAAAAAGGTCGATACACACTACTTTTGTCTTTTTTACCACTTATTTTTAAAAATATATTATTAAAAATTCCTCGTAAATTTCAGTGTTCTGTGATCATATACAGTGTATGTGTATACACACCTAAAAAGAGATTCGGATACCGTCCTTTTTCTCTCGACTCAAAGCTCAATACAACCACAACAATAGTAACTTCGAAACACACAAATGTTTTAATCTTTTCCCCCATTTATAGAAGGTTAAAAACAAAAAAAAATTGTGGTTTTTGTTGTCTTCTTCCTTAGGAAACGGAACCAATGTCATGTAAAATCACTAACTCATATGTCATAATCTTTAACTCCCTTCTGCTTTTTTTTGTCTTGCCTTATGATTTTTTCATAGATTTTAACTAATAAGTTTGATCTCTTGTTTTCTTTGAAGAAACAATGGCTGCCGGAGAAAACAAAACAGTGCCGGAAAATCTAAAGAAACAGCTTGCAGTTTCAGTTCGAAACATTCAATGGAGTTACGGAATCTTTTGGTCTATCTCTGCTTCTCAGCCAGGGTACAATCTCATAATCCTTATCCTTAAAATTAACATTTGTTTGAAACTAAAAATTTTCTTGAAACTTTCAAAACCAAAATTGTCGATTCTTGAATCCAAAACTCAGATAAAACCTCTAGGCTCACTTAAAATTTTCTCTCTCTTTTTCACTTCTTGATTTCTCCTATTTTATTTATATACCTTTTCTTGGCTAATTTTTTTTTTTTTGAATGAAGAGTTTTGGAGTGGGGAGATGGATATTACAATGGAGATATTAAGACAAGGAAGACGATTCAAGCAGCCGAAGTCAAAGTTGACCAGTTGGGTCTTGAGAGAAGTGAGCAGCTTAGAGAGCTTTACGAATCTCTCTCTCTCGCTGAATCATCAACTTCATGTGGCTCTCAGGTCACTAGACGAGCCTCCGCCACCGCACTCTCTCCGGAGGACCTTACCGACACCGAGTGGTACTACTTAGTATGCATGTCTTTCGTCTTCGACATTGGTGAAGGGTAATTCTGTCTTTTCCTTATTATCCATCTCTATTACTCCATGGTCCTTTCATTTCACAAAAATATCGGTTTAGCAATTTAATGTAATTTAAAATCCAAATTATAAAAAATGTAAACTATATCAAAGTTTTCAGAAGCAACTTATTTTAAATTTGCTTCTTGTAAAAAAATCACAAAAACGACTAATATGAATGGAGGGTATTTCAATTTTGCGTCATTAAGAGACAAAAATACCCTTTATTATCTTTCTCCTTTAATTCTCATTTTCCATGGGAGCTTATTCCGACACGTACGAGTTTAATTGTTACAAATACATAAAGTATTGTTTATGCTTTCATAAGTATAGTATTAAAGTGTTAAACTGAATTAAAAAACATAATATTAACTTATAGTATTATTTAAGAAGTATAATGGAAACGCGAAAGCACAACTGAAATAACTATTTTGTATTAACATTTTACATTTAACTTTGGCATTTTTGTTCTCCGATTAAGATAAAAGTTTTGAGATAAAAAGGGTATTTCCGTCTTTTGATTGTAGAATCCCCGGAGGAGCTTTCACGAACGGAGAACCAATATGGCTTTGTAACGCTCAAACCGCTGATAGCAAAGTCTTCACTCGCTCTCTTCTCGCTAAAGTAAGTTTTGCTTTATTTTCGCGATATGGAGACGCTAAAGCTATAACTGAAAACGCTCTTTTCGTGTGGCGTTTTTGTTCTTTTAAGAGTGCTTCGCTTCAAACAGTGGTTTGCTTCCCGTTTCTTGGAGGAGTCCTTGAGATTGGCACAACCGAAAATGTAAGAATTAGTGTTTATCAGTTTTATCATTTTATGTTCGAGGGTTTAATTGTTAGTTATAAAAGTTGAAGGGCAATTTCATTATTTTTTTATTCTTCTAGATTACAGAGGATTTAAACTTGATACAATGCGTAAAGACGTTGTTTCTTGAAGCCCCTCCTTATACTACAATATCGACAAGATCTGATTATCATGAAATATTTGATTCTTTAAGCAACGATAAATACATTCCGGTGTTTGGAACTGAAGCTTTTCCGACAACTTCTACGAGCGGGTTTGAGCAAGAACCAGAGGATCATGATTCGTTCATCAACGGTGGTGGTGCGTCTCAGGTACAGAGCTGGCAGTTTGTGGGTGAAGAACTCAGTAACTGCGTTCACCAATCGATGAATTCTAGCGATTGCGTTTCTCAGACGTTTGTTGGAACAACGGGGAGAGTTGCTTGCGATACAAGAAAAAGTAGGGTTCAACGGTTAGGTCAGATTCAAGAACAGAGTAGCCGTGTAAATATGGACGATGATGTTCATTACCAAAGCGTGATCTCGACGATTTTCAAAACTACTCATCAGCTAATACTTGGACCTCAGTTTCAGAACTTCGATAAGCGGTCAAGCTTCACAAGGTGGAAGCGATCATCATCATCATCTGTGAAAACGTTGGGAGAGAAATCTCAGATGATGGTAAAGAAGATTCTCTTTGAGATTCCTCGAATGAACCAGAAGAAAGAGTTGTTATTACCGGACACATCAGAAGAAACTGGGAACCATGCGTTGTCCGAGAAGAAACGACGTGAAAAATTGAATGAACGGTTCATGACATTGAAATCAATCATTCCTTCGATTAGTAAGGTAAAATTTTGCTTTTATTACATGTTAAAATATTACGTTTTGAAGGAACTGATCTTGACTCTCTTGTGGATTCTACAGGACGATAAAGTATCGATTCTTGATGATACGATTGAGTATCTTCAAGAACTACAAAAACGGGTTCAAGAATTGGAATCTTGTAGAGAATCTGCGGATACAGAGACGCGAATGACGATGATGAAAAGAAAGAAACCGGAGGATGAGGACGAAAGAGCATCGGCGAATTGTATGAATAGCAAGAGGAAGGGAAGTGATATGAATGTAGGAGAAGATGAACCGGTTGATACCGGTTATGTTGGTCTAACCGATAATTTAAGGATCAGTTCGTTCGGTAATGAGGTGGTTATTGAGCTTAGATGTGCTTGGAGAGAAGGGATATTGCTTGAGATTATGGATGTGATTAGTGATCTCAACTTGGATTCTCACTCGGTACAGTCATCCACTGGAGAAGGTTTATTATGCTTAACCGTCAATTGCAAGGTACAATCGTTAATTCAAGCTAATTTAAGTTAGTTAACCGGAATATGAATAAACTGAAATTTGATATGTATGTCTCAATGTTGGTTGCAGCATAAAGGGACAAAAATAGCCACCACAGGAATGATCGAAGAGGCACTTCAGAGAGTTGCATGGATATGTTAAGGTCTCATACTCTCATGGTTTAGACTGACAAAATTAGCCTTTTCTCCGGTTTGGTTTTCCAATCTTCGGTAGACGGTCATTCTAACCGAATTTTTGTTATCTTAAATTTCTGCAAGGTCCTTTGGAATTCCTTTTGGTTCATAAGGTAGAAGAAGATAACGAGAAGAAAACAAATATGAATTCCTTATTTAACATACTATGAAATTAAATCACGCAAAATAAAACATATCGGTATGGATATGGTTCGTGCAATATCCATTTTTAATAGGCAAATACACTAGAAAACTTTGTGGAAGTGGAACATAGGTAAAAGTAAAATTTTTGCAAAAGAAAAGAAGTAAAAAGTAACGAATGCATAATTTTTTGATTACTCTAAAGTTCGACCAAAAAACATTATAGTAAAATCTAAATAGATTAAGATAGTCCGACTTCAATATTATTGTCATGATTCTCACTCAAATATTCTCTTGGTATTTTTAGAAAAATTAATGTAAGAAAATTAAAAATATATTTAGAAAAGTTAAAGATAGAATTGGTGGTCAAAAGCTGGTAAAAAGTGTTCACAAAATACAAAGCTTCATAGAAAAGAAGTAATGTCATTTCAAATAATTGCATCTTACGCCACTGAGAAATTGAACATGCGTAACCATTTTAACATTAACTTTTTCTTTTAAAAGGAATAAAATCAAAAACTGAAATACATTTGGATTTCGTATGGTAGCATCAAAATAAGTATATATTTTTAGTAAATGTATTGAAAATACATGATGAGGTGTTAGAAAAAATGGTTTGAACAATTTCTTGATTTAGAAAGAAAATTAAAAGAGTGGCCAAGAATTCTTTAATGAGATTGGTTGGCATGGTTGGTGGCCATTAAGAAGATTCATGAATTGGAGAAGTTGAGGTTTAGAAGATAGAAACTAGATTTGAATACCGACGACAGAGATGAGACTACTTTTAAGTTTAACCTACTTTTCGGTATCTTACATAAAGTTACGAAACAAGAGTCTCTAGTCTAGTTCACAACCTCCCAAATTGCACCTGAAAAAATGCAAGAAAATTATATATTGGATATAAGTCTGTAACTGTAATGTATTATCCTAGCTGCAACATGTACACATGTACAAGTCTCGGTATGTCATGTATATACTATATCCATTTACATTATATACTGTATAAGCCTGAACACAACATAATTATCCAACCATAGCATAAGTATTATCCTACATTAGCACGCTCGTCTCTAGCTCATGGCAAGGTTAGCATTTGCCATCGATTCTTGCTAAATTTCAGAAAAAATTTAAGAAAAAAAAAGTCAGTAAAAAAAATTGTAAAAGGGTTTAGCCAAATTTTAAACCAAAACTTAAACAAAAAACGCTAAACAAAAAAAAAATTGTAAAAGGACACTCCAAATTTAATTTACCTAGGGCCCTAAAATCTAATGAGACGGGCATGTACATTACATGCAGAAATATAGTTATAAAATGTAAATGTATAAAACCGGGATATAAACCCCAAATATATCATACACAAACTCAGCTTTAGCATATATAAATCCAAAGCATATACAGTAGAACCTCTATAAATTAATACTATATAAATTAATAACATTTCTAAATTAATAAATTATTCCGGTCTCGAGTTGGGTCTGTGTAATAATTGGCATATTTCGATAAAATAATAAGATAATAAATTTTTTGAAATCTCTATGTAAATATATGGTCTCATTAATAACATAAATTAATAATTTTATAAATTTATTATATATATAAGAGATTTTAGTGAAATATGATTTTAGTGTTGTTTCTTTATTCGTAAATTTGTTAGAGTTTATCTCTATTTTTTCTTAAAATGTCAAAAATATATGATATTATCTTCTCAAATTGCATCAAAAACTATAAAAAAAAGATATATGCAATGATTATTTCTTAATTTGTAAATACATATCGAAGTATTGTCTTCATTTTTTCTACTTTCTATATAACTTTTTCTGAAATTCGGAAAACTCTCAATTAATTAATTATTTTATCGATAAATTAATAACCTCTATAAATTAATAAAATTTTCTGGTAGTCCCAACTGTATATTTTCACAATATCATCTGGGTACTCTAAATTATAAACCTAATTGCAACAAGTCATCTACAACATTTATAAGATACAACTACATAATGCACCGATCAAGTCCTTTTTATCGACTAGACTCTAATCAATATCCACCAAATATTAAATTGAACTCAATGCCTTTTTTGATGTGTTTGGTCTGCGTTAGTTATTTTATGTGGTTTTTTGTCTAGCATTTATTTGGTCAGCGTTACTCAATTTTGTTATGTGTTTCATTGTTTGGTTGGCGTTAGTCAATTTTGTTAGTCATCTTTATGCCGACGACGAAACGAGCACTAGTCGAAACACATAATAACAAGATAACGCCAACCAATGATCACTAGTCATCTTTATTTGTTTTGACTAGTGATCATTGGTTGACGTTTGTCATTTTTATATGTATTTCGACTAGCGATTGTTATTTTTATATGTTTCGACTAGTGATCGTTTGATCGGCATTAGTCATTTTATAATAGCGATCGTTTCGTCGGCGTTAGTCATTTTTATGTGTTTCGACTAGTGCTCGTTTCGTCGGCGTTTGGACATTTTTTATGTGTTTCGACTAGCAATCCTTTGGTCGGCGTTGGACATTTTTTATGTGTTTCGATTAGTGATCGTTTGGTCGGCGTTAGTCAATTTTTATGTGTTCTCCGGTGTTAGTCATTTTTATATATGTTTCGACTAGCTATTTGATCGTCGTTAGTCATTTTAATATGTGTTTCGACTAGCAATTGTTTTTTATCGTCGTTAGTCATTTTTATATATGTTTCAACTAGCTATTTGGTCAGCGTTAGTTATTTTTATGTGTTTCGACTAGAGATCGTTTGGTCGGCTATGTTCATTTTTATGTGTTTTCGTTACCGATTGGATGTCAGGGTCCGAGTTAGTGAGACCTTTGGTGCCTCACGCAGCCTACACATACACTATTTGCATCTACCCATTCACAACCTATTCATGGTTTGATAGCTTCCCATTTTATGGTTTGCATCTCCATCAATTCATGGTTTGATAGCTTCCCAAACTTTGTGTACCTTGAGTGCTACCTTCATTTGCTACCCATTCACAACCTATACATACATCTACCCAGCCTATACATACATTTATGCAGCCTACACATCATAACCCATTCACAACCTATACATATATACAGCCTACACATACATCTATGCAGCCTATACGTCTATTACATACACACTTCACACATAATAAATAATACATACATAGAAAGGCAGGCCAAGCGCCTATGTACACAGCAGTCCCAAGTCTTTGTTTCCTTCACTCTCTGCAAAATTAATTACAACAATTTTCACTACCCATTCGTTCTATACTTTTCATAAAAATTTAAAAACCATTCAACATTTTCTTAGACATAACATATATTTCAGAACACCATACATAATTTTAGATCTCACATCAAGATATTAGATATAGCAAGAAGACACCAAGTCTATTAAAGACACATATATAGCTAAAATCAGCTTATTAAAGACATATATATAGCTAAAATCAGCTTATTAAAGACCTATCATTGAAGTCAAGACATCAAAATATATAAAATGGACTTAAAACAGAACAGCTGTAATATTCGTTGAACTCCATAAAATTGTTTGAAAGATGACGAACATGGAGATTACTAACAAGAATCTTTCAATGGTAAAAACAAAACAACTTAGAGGAATTAGAATAGAGCATCTTACAAGTGGATGATGATGATTCTGTTATGTTTGTAAGATGATGATGATGATGCTTGTAAGATGACGATGATGATGCTTTTCTGTTTGTAAGATGATGATGATGGTGCTTGTAAGATGACGATAATGATGCTTTTATGTTTGTTTTCTCAGCTAATGAGAAAGATAAATAAGTTTGAGTGAGAATTCAAGTGGAAGAACAGAAGTAAGAGAACATAAAAAGTGTGTATTCAACATTTGTAAATTAAAAATGATCTGAGCTCTCGTTGAGTACTTATAGAGTAATTATAAGAGTTCTTTTTCAATTAAAAATATGATTAAATTCAAACGGTCGAATATGTTACCGTTTTCTCAACGTTCATATTTTCTTACTCTCATGTCAAATCAAAATTTTGAAATCGTATACGCACTCAATACTCTCAAATAAAAAAAAATATTTTATTCATTTTTGTAATTTTTTTTTTTATCGTTTCAAGTATTTTATATCTTTATTCATAAGACTGTTTGAAATGGATCAATGATTATAATGTGATAATGTCTTTCACTGCTTTATCAATTATACGTTGTCTAAAATACAAATAAAAACGATGTGTATCATCATCATCATCATCATTACTCATTCATAAGAAAGGCATTGTCCACTAATGATAATAATAAGCATCATCACCATACCTGTTTAATTTGATAAAATCTTTTTTACATGATCTAAGAATTGCAAACACCCATAAATAAAAGACCCCAAATTTATATGTTTTTTTTCTTTTTCTTTATTCCCATTCGATCGTTGAAGGAGGCTTTGATGTAATGTCTTGAACCACACGGTTTACTCCTTGAACGCTGTTACAGATTTTCCTGGAAACATCGTCCAGAAACTTGTGCTCAAAATTGAACCTGCAATAACATTTTTAAACATCACCAATCTCAATACACATAGTCATCATATAAACTCGCGATTGCGTTTGCACCGCAAGAAACTAGCCAACAAAAATTAACACCAATAAAACTACGATTGGATACATATACTTGTTATCCCTAAGAGTATACAAATACATGACTTAAAATACTCTGAACACCTAAATTAATCTGTCTTTAACTACTCAAAAACCCAAATACTCAAGACCTAAAGTACTATAATAACTGAATTAACCAACTTCGAAATATTTGGTAGGTCTAGAACCTGAAGTATTCACATTAACACTGTAACAAGTTAAAGATGAAAAGGGTTTCTATATGTATTAGTATTGTGAAAGCTTGTAAGAAGCTTACCAATCTGCAGTCATTCCATCTTGGCTTGTAACTGCGCGAAGAGCAACGACATGAGAATGTGTTCTCTTGTCACCTTGGACTCCAACTGATCTTACAGGCAAGAACACTGCGAAAGCTTGCCAGATTGAATCATAAAGACCAGCATCCCTGATTGATTGGATGAAAATCTCATCAACCTAAGGAGATGAAAAAAAACCGAAAGAAAAGATGAGTTTGGTGTATGGTCATGTGCAAAACCAAAGAATTTATACAGACGGTTTGAGGTTTTAGAGAACTTGCCTGACGAAGAACCTCAAGGGCATTTCCTTGGGTGACATCGCCCAAGACTCTAACTGCGAGTCCTGGACCTGGGAATGGGTGACGCTTCAAGAACCCTACTGGAACATTCAAAATTTTTCCAAGCTCACGAACCTTTATGGCACAAAAAAAAACACACCGAGAAAGATCAAACAAAACACTAGACAATTACAGACAAGAAAGATAGTTAAAGACAATAGTAACACACCTCGTCTTTAAAGAGAAGCTTGAGTGGTTCAATGAGCTTCAATTTCATGTCTTTCGGGAGTCCTCCAACGTTATGATGACTTTTGATGGTGTGAGAATGAGTTCTATCAGTACCAGGAGGAGGGCACGACTCAATCACATCAGGGTATAAAGTCCCTTGAACAAGAAAAGCAGGTTTCTTCCCATGTTTTTTCTCTAGCTCTTGAGCAAATTGATCAAAAATGTTAATAAACTCCTTCCCGATTATCTTTCTCTTTGTCTCAGGGTCAACAACGCCTTTGAGTTCACTCAAAAACCGCTCGGATGCATCTACACAAGTAACAGGTAGATGCAAGTCTCTCTCAAAGGTATCCATCACACGTTCTTGCTCCTTATACCTAAAAAGCAGACCATCCTCAATTAATAAAAACACAACAAAAGTACATTATCACAGAGATAATAAATCTTCTTCTCTGACCTTAATAGCCCGTTATCGACAAAGATGCAATGAAGCCTATCTCCAATTGCCTTGTGAACAAGAGTTGCGGCAACAGTAGAGTCCACACCTCCTGATAAGGCGCAAATGACATGCTCATCAGATGCAACGGTTTTGTTAATCACTTTGATCTCTTCTTCCATCAGATCCTCCATTTTCCAGTCTGCAGATACTCCACACACATCAAAGAGGAAGTGCTGAAGTGTCTCCATCCCTTTTGGTGAATGTGTCACCTGCAAAACCCAACAAAAAAAACCATTTCATCATAAGCTAGAAATTTACATTTAACCAGCACACTCATTTACAAATTGCTATGTCAATCAAATAGAAGTACCGAGTTAAGATAAACAAAAATCTCACATTTTTTTCACTAATCAGGAGTCACAGAACATGAACTAAATTCTCTCAAGACTCATCAGATTTATTAAGCTAAAGTTCCAGACTTTATCATCCATAAACACTAAATCCACTAAAGATCCAATCCAAACTACTATATCAGATTCATCAGTATCTACAATCAAACTACTCAATAGCAATCATGCTAAAGATCCAGACTTTATCATCCATAAACAATAAACTCAACTAAAAACCCAATCCAAAACTATGATACTACATCAGATTCTCTTGAAGTTTCAATACCTCAGGATGATATTGCAATCCATAAATCTTCCTCTTCCGGTTCTCCAAAGCAGCAACAGCTCCTTGAGCACTCTGAGCCACAATTTCAAACCCTTCAGGAAGCTTAACAGCTTCATCACCATGACTCATCCAAACCATTTGCTTATCTCCACCACTCTCCGACCCAAAAATCTCCGATTTACCCTTAACTTCAATCTCCATTTTCCCATACTCTTTACTCTCACCTTCTACAACAACACCTCCAAGCTTCTGCACAATCAATTGCAAACCATAGCAAATCCCCAAAATATGAACACCGTTAGTCTCTGCCCATTCAATAAACCCTTCAGGGAAACTCGGCGCGTCGAGCGCGTGAACAGAGTGAGGTCCACCGGAGAGGATAACGACTCGTGGGTTATAGCTAGTGATTGATTTGAGCGATGAAGTTCCACTGATTACGAGAGAGAAGACGTTGAGAGATCGAATACGACGAGTTATGAGATGTGTGTATTGAGAACCGTAATCAAGAATCAGAACTGTATCAGGCTTCATCGTCGGCGTCTCCATGGCTAGGGTTAAAGAGCTTGGTGAGGAAAAAGAGGGATTTAGGGTTTTTCACTGTTTATGGTCCAGAAGAGGCTTGGCGGGAAGTGGAGGCTTATAAAAACAGAGCTGAAGCAACTAGGGTTTTGTGACTTTTGTCTGAATCACAGAAAACGAGAAGACGATCTTTTTCTCATTAATAATGAGATAAACGAAAAAAAAGCTCGAATCTTTTTGCCCACAATTTCCGGATGCTAAACTTGCAAAAGCTAAAACCCTAAATCCCTAATTCGGTCAAAAGTCAAAACCTTTTCAATGAGTCAGAAGCTTTTACTTCAACAAGAACAACGATAAAATCAAAAAGATTGAATCTTTTTTTATTTAGATAACTAATCATGAAGATAAGATTCTGAATTTTTTTAATATTTTTTTATACAGAAATCTGTTACCAAAAAAAATGTAGAATTTTTCCGAAGAAAATTCAAACTAATCCACATATCCTCCTCTGCATTGTTCTTAGCTCATGAGAGAGCTCAAGCATCAATTGTTTCAGAATCGTTTCCGCAATATCAGATAGAACACCTTCAGATTCACCACCAAAATCAGACCAAAGACATGGCTTTATAAGATCAGTCTCAATGATCTGATCCAATGTTCTTGGAAGAGAGTTAAAGCAGAGTAATCTCCAGTCAAAACGTTTCATCGTCTCGTAAATCAGATCTTCTTCTCTAAGGGATGATTGTAGATTGATGACTCTCGAGCTGTCTGATGGCGTGAAAGGCCAAAACTTTATGTCTTGACGGTAAATCTCGCGGAGAATCTCGTCTGTGTAATCAAGAACAAGAAGAAGCTGATCGTTGTTGTGATTACCATGTGAGAATTCGTCCAGTAGCGATGTTTCTTCGCTGCATCGCGCCATAAGATTAGTCCAATTCAATCTTGAAGCTTTGAGAACTTTCTTTACAAACTCATGAACAGAGTCTTCATCGACAAGATTGATGTTTGGATTATCAATTTGCTCTTCTGCAAGAAAATAACAGACTTTTTCGGGTAAATCAAACAGATATTTTAGTGATCTAAGGATTAAAATCACGAAAAATATGGATCCTGGGGCTTTTACCAAGTTTAGAAATTTTCAAATATCCATGAGTAACTGTTTCGTCTTCCAAATGAATCCTCTCAAGAACAGAGACAGGACTTGGTTGCTCCTGCTCTTGCTTCGAGTCATGAACATTGTTCGCTCGTCTTTCTAGACACGAACTCGACTCCTGCAACAATATAAAGCATAGATTAAACATCAAATCTGCGTAGAGAGCTAAGAAATGTTAACTCTTTGTCTCATTGCTTACCGCTAATGAGCTCTCGAGACATCTATCTTCCACCACTCTGTCTTCTACATGAGTTCTCAAACTTCTATACTCATCAGAATCTGATTCAAATATTAACAGTTTAGTCACATTGGCTAGAAGATGATTCGTTAAAAGTTTTGTAATCTTTTTACCTGTACAATTGTCATCGAGAGACATTAGATTAGAATTGTCGTCGAGAGACCTTAGATTAGAATTGTATGGATTCGGGTCAAAAACCTCAAAGTTCTTGTCCAAAGACCACAACTTGAAGCTCTCTCTTTTCTTCTCCAGCTTCTGTCTTCTTTCTTTGAGCTTTGTCTGCAAGCTACTCAATGCATAAGGAACTTCATAAACCGGTGAAGAATTAAACCTCTCTTGTTGCCTTTCCACCAAGAATCTCCTTGGCAAAACATCGTTCTCAACACTTAGCTTGAAAACATCGGATTCAACCCGTTTCTTGCGCCTAAACACTGGTGACTCCGGGCTACTACGTCCTCCAACTGTACTGGTTGAAACATCACTTATTCTAAAAGCAGCATCCTCTGTTTCTCTAGCTTTACCACTACCTTCAGGTTTGTTTTCTGTGTGATTGTTATCTTTGTTAGATCCAACAACAAGCTTCAACTTCTTGGCTAGATGTTTGAATCTTAAGTACACTTTATCGTCAACCGAGCATGATAATCTAGGTTTCAAGAGAACAATTCTATCCAATTCATCAGCCATTGATGGAGATTTATCCCGCGGTTCCTTTACCTTAGATCCCTCCAAGTCTAGACCTTTCTTGGCCGAGAATGAATTAGGATCTTGTAAGAGTGTAATGAACAATTCTTTATTCGAACTTAGAATATCTAATGCTTCCATGAACTGCTTAGACCGATCTTTCCCCTTCTCCTCCGCCTTAGAACAAAACAATGATTCAGCAGCTTCATTCACACAAACTTGAAGATTAATCTCTCCATTCTTCTTACAATCTCTCCCATTCTTCAGATCCGTATGCTTATCCTTACCACTTGTCTTTTCAATCAAAAAAGATTGCTTTTGCTTATCAGAGATATCACGAGTTTCCTCCTTTAGACTCCTGATCCTTCTTACCTCCCTTTCTAGTAATCCCTGGACAGGTTTTGATTCATACTTCTCATGTTCTCTGTCAGAACTAAAAGATCTTCTCCTTGTTTTAGGCTTACATGAACTCTCTTCTTCCACACTCCGCTGAACAAATCAAGAGATTCAGTTTCTCTCACAAATCTCTCTCCTTTAAGCTAAACCAAAAACTAAGAATTTTGAATACTTACATCATTACACTGACACTTCTCATGAAGCCTCTTGAGCAAATCAAGTTGGCTTTTAGTATAAACATTACCTACATAAACAGGAAGAATCAAATTAACACTAAAGATCATAGTCCAAGAAACACTGATTTAAACAGTAATAGTACTAACCAGCAGAATCTCTGATGACTTTCTTCTTCTCTGAACCAAGTCTCTTATTACCAGATTTGACATGTCCAAAATCGAACAAGTTTATCAGTTTCCAACCACAACCAGACTTATAACTCTCATAGACAAGAGGGCTTTTTGGGAAAATTGCAGGTCCAGGACTCTTGCTACTTCTAGGTGATCTCTTCTTCTCCATTGATGATCAACGAATTTCACAAATCATTCAACACTCTTGTCCTCCTCCTCAGTAGTAAGAACCTGAAAAAAAAAACCCTTATCTTTTAACAAAAATCAAAAACCTTTAAAACAGAGAATCATTCTAATCGTGTCTGAAAATTGCTTCTTCTGGATACATAACTGCCAATTTTACTTCCTGGGTTTACTTTTTCCCTTTCGTTAAACCCTAAACTGAGATTTTCAGTAAAACTTTCTTCTTACATGAAAACAAAAACTTCATTCATCCTAAAAATGTTTCATGCATGTATGTGGTGTGAATTTTACATAAATAAGAGAGATTTGCTTACCTGAGCTTTTAAGTTGAAATGGGTCAGAAAAAGTTGCAAACTTTTTCCTTTCAGAGACTGTGGAGCCAATCAAGCACTAAAGCTTTTGTGATGTACTGATAAACATTAAAAGTTAAAACCATAGATTTTTGTTTCTACATACCCAAAAAAAAAAAGTGTCCAACATGATTGAGTTTGGGTTTTTGAAGATCTAAAGAGAAAATTATAGGGACCCTTGTCTCTTCATCTACCCATGAAATAACAAAAAAATATTTATTAAATTTAATTTTGGGATTTTTTGGCTTTTAAGAAAAATTGTAAAGGACAATAAATGAGGATTACTGTTTATTCTTGGTGATGGGTCCTCTCGCCATTAAAGAGGCTTTAGTTTCGCTATGGAGAGAAGATGATGAAGATGAAGGAAGAAGGAAGATAGATATATAAAATTAAAGGAAAATAATATTTAAAAAAAAACTAGAAATTTACACCCTCTTAATTTTAGATTTTTTTTTTGTAGACGATCGGACATTTTTCTTCTCATACGATACGACCAGACATTTATTAAGGAAATTTTTGTTGTTTTAATAATCATTTAATAAATTTACTTTAATTTGTTTGCAAAATAATTAGGGAAAAAAGGAGAAAGAAGGAGAGGGACGTGAGAATGAAAGAGACACTGAAATTTGCAGATCGTTTCACATATAAGACAATGCTTTCAAATAAAGCTTTTATTTCTGTCCTCTTCTTATCTGCAAATATATTTTTTGCGGTAAATATATTTGTGTGTGTGTGGTAAAATATATTTTTGTTTGGTGTAAATATATCTTGTGTGAAATATAAAATGTTACAATGGTTTTTTTATGTGATTTAAAACATTTATCACTGTCAGTAAAAGGTACACTTTTTGGTCCCAAGTTTATTTTATCGAAAATGTAACCGTTGGAATCGAACTCAAATAATGTACATCTGCTTTTAATGATTATGATTTATTATGTATATATATTATGCTATTATAGTCCTTGTAGCCATTTACCGAGTGAGATAAATGAATGTTAATAGTCTGATTTTCTGCAGATTAATCTTATTAATTAGTAACGTAAAGATTTTTATTTGTCCATTTATGTCATGCTTGTATACTACTTATATGATGTATACACAAGAACACATGCACATTTAATATGTGTGTATACTATATCATATGATGTATACACAATTACACATGCAAATTAATTGTATATGTTTGAATAAAATATATATTTATAGAGTAGCCGATCCCAATACGGCATGTTCTTTTTTTTCTTTCTATTCTCATGTTTCGTATTTGCTACTGGCTCTGTAATTTAATTACAAATATTCATCAGATGATAAAAAAAAAGAGAGTACAAAACTAGAATTGTAACTGGTACTTAGAAAAACTGTATTAAGACGTAAGTACTTGTTCATATCGCAATGCACATTCTTGGAAATTCTGTCATATATAAGTTTTATCGTTAAAAGATATTATCTCCAAAAAGGTCCATGTTACTTTAAATATTTAAAAATGTTAGTTGTATACAATTAAATTTATCAATCAAATCCTAATTGTTTCCCTTATACTTACTTATTCTAAGTCAATAGGATTAGATTTAACACTTAAGTCAATATGACTTAATTATTAAATTTGAGATTGCATTTTAGTATAATCTATTCGTGTGGTTCTATAAAAATTGTTGGATCATTAATATGATTGTTTAACTGGTAACTGTATACTTGTGGTTGTCCACTTGTTTCATATTGTATTAATAATCAAATCCATCTAACTTTTTCACAAAAGTTTCTCTCTGCCGTTCAATATAATATTTATACCAAATTGTCAATACATATTATAATCGGTTCATATCATCATGTACGTATATACAATCGATGAATGGTTATAGATAGTGTACCGACAAAGGTATCACGACAGATGACAATTTTCATAATTACATAATTTTCGTTACATCAATTGTAACATTTTAAAATATAGCACATAAATAGAAAAAAAATTCGTAAATGCAAAGTATCTGTGATGATTTGGTCAATACGTTTATAAGTGTTTATCATTAGCTTGGAATATTAGAGGATATGTTATATTTCCTTATCTATTAAAATTGTAGCTTGTATAGCAAGTTTAGAATATTCTCTTATGATGCACATACCTATGTATATATATCTTTCATATGATCAATAGAAAAACCAGCTCTTTCTTATCATTTTGATATGGTATCAAAGCAGGAAACCTAAAAAAAATAAGATTGAACAGTGGAAGGTTGTTAACTCTATGCTTGTAGCATGGATTATGAACACCATCCTTTATCCAATATCTAATTATGTTTTGTGTGATCGTTTTTCGGATCAACACAAAGCTTTTCTAGCCGCGATTACCTCTGGTTACATCCCCAAAATATATGAGGAAGCATTTAAGTTTAAGGAGTGGTCTGATGCCATGGGAGGAGAAGTTACAGCTCTTGAAGAGAATGAAACATGGTATTTAAAGGATCTTCCTCCGGGTAAAAAGGCTATTGATTGTCGTTGGGTGTTTACTATAAAATATAATTCTGATGGTTCGATTGAGCGTTTCAAAGCAAGACTTGTTGCACGAAGTGATAAACAAATTGCTGGGAAAGATTATGATGAGACTTTTGCTCCAGTGGCCAAGATGACAACGGTGCGAATGTTTCTCAAGATTGCAGCTGTAAAGCGTTGGAAAGTACACCAGATGGACGTACACAATGCTTTTCTACATGGAAATTTAGAGGAAGAAGTATATATGAAACTACCACTGGGATTTTGCTCTGCTAACCCGAATAAACTGTGTCGACTTCGAAAGTGTTTATATGGTTTACGTCAAGCCCCACGTTGCGGGTTTGCCAAGCTCACGAATGCTTTACTAGGATATGAGTTTGTCTAAACGGTTCCTGATTACTCCTTATTTTTCTTGAAACGTGGAGACATAAGATTATATGTCTTGGTATATGTGGATGATTTATTGATTGGAGGAAATGATGTTGCTTTTATTTCTCATTTCAAGGGTTATCTAAGTGAATGTTTTCGTATGAAGGACTTAGGACCCGTGAAATATTTTCTGGATATTAACGTTGCAAGATCCCCCAAAGGTATTTACTTGTCTCAAAGGAAATACGCACTCGATATTATTGGTGAATGTGGTTATTTGGCAGGAAGACCTGTAGCTAGTCCTCAAACAAAATCATCAATTACAAGTTGAGGAAGAAGAACCGGTGTACACGGATCCGGTTCCATATCGTCGCTTAGTGGGAAGATTGGCTTACTTAACAGTTACACGACATGAACTTTCTTATGTTGTGCATATTCTGGCTCAGTTTCTTCAAAAACCAGAAGTTAAGCATTGGGATGCAGCAACTCGAGTTGTGCGATATCTAAAGGGATCTCCGGGACTGGGGATTTTATTGACGGCTGATAGTGATCTTCGTATCTCCGCCTATGCTGATTCAGATTATGTTGCATGTCCTCTTACTAGGCGTTCTTTGACTCAGAATATTGTTCTTCTTGGAAGGTCTCCTATTGCTTGGAAAACTAAGAAGCAGAAGGTAGTGTCTAAATCATATGCGGAGACTGAATATCGTGCCATGAGTTATACGATGAGTGAGTTAAAATGGGAACGAGAAATGCTTTCTGAGTTTGGGGTTACACATAATGACCGATGCTACTATTCTGTGACAATCAAGCGGCTCTACATATTGCGATAAACCCAGTATTTTATGAGTGAATTAAACATATCGAAAGGGATTGCAATTTTATACGTGATGAAATCAAGAATGGAGTTTTGGCCACGTCTAAAGTTCACACATCCAATCAGCTGGCCGATATGCTTAGTAAGGCTTTAGGATCTTCACAATTCAGTTATCTTCTTCGCAAACTGGGCATTCGAAACCTCCATGCACCAATTTGAGGGGGAGTATTAGAGGATATGTTATATTTCCTTATCTATTAAGATTGTAGCTTGTATAGCAAGTCTAGAATATTCTGTTATGATGTAGATACCTATGTATATATATCTTTCATATGATCAATGGGAAAACCAACTCTTTCACCACTTTGATATGGAACTTTGGATAAAGTATAGTTTACATGATGATATCCGAAAAAACGCGATGATTATAGTATTAAGAAAAAATCGTTTTTTTTTCACATGGATCTATCATCTATGCGTACGCGTCTATGTAGGTGTAGCATATCTACATTCATGCACGTCAAAGTTACACACTGATTTAAGTTATTTTTTAAAAAATATTTTCATATATAACTGTTTTTAGAATCAAGGCTAGTATATTATCAATTATTTGTTTTTTTGGCAAAAAATAGTTTAGTCATACTAAAGGGTAACAAAAATGGGTAAGTAGTAGTATATTAGCCATATGAATCAAGGCTAGAGAGTGAAATTATATAAATTCCAAATAACTACATTGCTTACACAAAAATCAAACTACATAATTATATTTTGTAGTACGTGTTATCGTAAGAATTAAGACTATGACTTTAACAAAAAAATAAAATAAAAATTAAGACTTATGACATGGCTAGGTGTTTTATTTTTAAGCACGTGGTTAGGCTTTAATTTCCTATGGCAGTCACAGGCAGATTTTGACGATACTCAAAAAACTTTTGTATTTTTATATATAGGAAAAATCAGTAGTTGGACTTATAGCATGTGGAGTGACAAAAAAAAAAAAGGAAGACTTATAGCATGTGCACGTCACGTGTTAAAAATTGGGCCGAGAGGATTTAGAAGTGAGGCCCAATGTGAAAAGGGACCACAAAGGGTGCATTAAACCAACTCAACCAAAAATGGCGGTGGTCAGTCCACGTTACAAATTAAAGTGGCCATGTGAGTTTATTATGTTCTATCAGTGTGACCAAGATACGGATTGATGTTGCCTCATGCTCATCGGCGGATTACAGAACAAGTGGTGTCACTTGGGAACTATAGATTTAATAAGGGTTCAAGACGTGGTTTATAGGTATTGCATCTAAAACTACATGGCTTAATTTAGTTTCAGTTTGATTTGGTTCGTTGCTCTTTTTGGTAAAATAATTCATTTTTTATAAAATAATATTTAATAAATTAATGTTTGTAAGAAAATAAATGTAAAATATAATTTGCATGTATAATGTAAAATACTAATTTTAGAACTATTTAGAAATTTAAATCATTATTTTTTTGGGTTAATCTGAATCTAAAAAACTGTTACTTTAAAATATTTTCTGGAATTTTTTTTGTTTTTTCGATTTTTTTTTAAATGGATACAATTTAAAAATTTGTGTATTATAATGGAAGAAAAACTAGTTCATGTATTTTTTTGGATACCCAAAAAATTATGTATTTTAATGGAAACTGATAAATAATTGATGTATTTTTATGGACTTTTCTCTTTAATTTATTTGTTTAGAATTGGTTTAGCAATATTTTTTTTCCAACCCATACCACTGCAATTTTAAACAATTTCTTTTGCATATTTACCCCCCCCCCCTCACCCCACCCAATCAAAATATTTGTCAAATAATATGTGAAAATAAACTATTAATTTTAAATAGTGGGCTTTTAGAGTGGGCCATGTTTACAACCTTACAGGCCAAATCCAACATAATTATGAGAAACCCAATCAAGTAGCCAGCTACTTGAAACGCAGCGTTTTGATGACGTCACTGAGTCCTCTATAGGCACCGTTTCGCAAAACAAACTCTTATCCCCTCGAAAAACCTTTCACTGCTTTCTCACAGTCTCTCCAATGGCGTTCACGTTTCTCTCTCCTCACCCAGTCTTTCTCTCTCTAAGCGAAACCACCTCTTTCTTCTCCTACAAACCTGTTACCTTACCTTTCTCCAGAAATTCGCGTAATCTCACGTTATCGGCGGGACCTGCTCGCCGGAATTCGTACCCGAATCCTGCAGATGACGATCCACCTGAAGCTCCAGAGGATTCAATGCACGGAGTATCCAAGTTTCAGCAGATTCAACGTCAAGCTGCTCGTGCACGGAAGCTAGAGGAAGAAGATTTCGAGAAGAATCGGAACACGTATCTCTCCGCTATCGCTGATGTTGAAGACGCGACGGAGACGGGACGAGATGATGTTGAATCTGGTGGCGATCTGTTTTCAGATATCGATAGAGCGATTTCAATGAAACGAAGCGAGTTCGTTAAGAAAGGATTGCTCAAACCTAATCCTCCCAAAACAAAGTCGCTTAAGAAGATTGAAGATGAAGATGGGGAAGAAGGTGATGTTAGTGATGTTGTTGATGAGCTTGATGAAGAAGAAGTTGTAGATTTGGATGAAATTGATAAACTAACTGGATTAACGGAAGTTTCTGATGAAGAAGATTGGTTAGATGAAGAAGGTAATCCTAAGATCAACAAGAAGAAGGAGATTGGATCTGATCATCAATTTGAATTCGATTTGGATGATTTTGGTGGATCTAAAGTGAGAATTGTAGAACCTAAATTCAAAATGAGCTTAGCTGAGCTATTAGATGAGAGTAAAGTGGTACCGATCTCAGTTTACGGCGATTTAGATGTCGAAATCACCGGAATTCAACACGATTCACGAGGTGTTAGCGCCGGAGATCTATTCGTGTGCTGTGTAGGAAATGAATATTTCTTGAGTGAAGCTGATAAGAGAGGAGCAGTGGCGGTTGTAGCTAGCAAAGAGATTGATATTGAAGATACTTTAGGTTGTAAAGCACTTGTCATTGTTGAAGATACTAATGCAGTTTTAGCAGCTTTAGCTTCTTCTTTTTATAGGCATCCCTCGAAGGAAATGTCGGTGATCGGAGTTACTGGTACCAATGGGAAAACGACTACTACGTATTTGATTAAAAGCCTCTATGAAGCTATGGGTGTGCGAACAGGAATGTTTACCTCAGTTTCTTGTTATATCCATGGTGATACGAAATTGGATTCGCCTAATGCTATGACGAATCCTGATGCTGTTTTGGTTCAGAGTTTGATGGCTAAGATGTTGCATAATGGAACTGAAGCTCTGGTTATGGAAGCTTCTCCTCAAGAACTTGCTTTAGGGAAATGTAATGAAGTTGATTTCGACATTGCGGTTTTCACAAATTTGACGAGAGATGATACGGATTTCCGTGGTACAGAGGAAGAGTATAGAGATGCTGAAGCCAAGTTGTTTGCAAGAATGATTGATCCGGAAAGGCATAGGAAAGTGGTTAATATAGACGATCCAAATGCAGCATTTTTCGTTCAGCAAGGGAATCCTACAGTTCCTGTTGTGACATTTGCCATGGAGAACACGAAAGCCGATGTTCACCTGCTAAAGTTTGAGCTTTCCTTGTTTGAGACACAGGTTTTGGTTAATACCCCTCAAGGTATACTGGAGATCTCTTCGGGTTTGTTAGGACGGCATAACATTTATAATATTCTTGCGGCTGTGGCTGTTGGAATTGCTGTTGGAGCTCCTCTTGAGGATATTGTTAGAGGTGTTGAGGAAGTCGATGCAGTCCCAGGAAGGTGTGAACTGATTGATGAGGAACAAGCTTTTGGTGTTATTGTGGATCATGCTAATACACCTAATGGCTTGTCAAGGCTGCTAGATTCAATTCGAGAGCTTAAACCGAGAAGAATCATTACCGGTATATAAATTTCGTCAATCCATTTAATGCTCCTTATAGTCTTTATACGTGTGGTCGTCTGATTATTTTAGCGGCCTTTTTTTTTCTTTTGTTGAAGTTATTGGTTGTGAGGGCGAGAATGAGAGAGGGAAAAGACCGGTTATGACAAAAATCGCTACTGAAAAGAGCGATGTGACGATGTTGACATCTGATAATCCAAGGAATGAAGATCCATGTAAGTAACTCTAAGATTAGATTGAGTTATATAAACCTTGGGTGTGTCCTGAGGTATAGTAACTGTTAGGAAAATTTCCAATGTGGTTTTAGTGGATATCTTGGATGACATGTTGGCTGGGATTGGATCAACGATGCAAGAATATTTGAAACACGGTGAGCACGATTACTATCCACCTTTGGCAAATGGTAATAGACTCTTTCTTCATGATATTAGACGTGTAGCTGTGCGTTGTGCTGTTGCTATGGGTGAAGAAGGTGATGTGGTTGTAAGTATTCAAATAAACCCTTTTTCTGTACAGTACATTCCTCAGTGTGTCATCAAGTTACTGTATTTAAATCCTTTATAAGGAATAAAAGTAATAGGATCAAATAGTGTTCTACGGTAAGCTTGACACTGCTCTGTTTTTGCAGGTTGTAGCAGGGAAAGGCCATGAAGCGTTTCAGCTTGAAGGTGATAAGAAAGAGTTCTATGATGACCGAGAGGAATGTCGAGAAGCATTACAATATGTTGATGAGCTTCACCAAGCTGGAATAGATACAAGCGAGTTCCCATGGCGGTAAGTGGAACCGTAACAGTTTCATTTTCTAGATGAGACGATAACCCGAGATTCTGATCTGTGAGAGTTTCTGAAACTTCACAAGATGCTTCTTGACCACTAATCTGTTATTTTCTCCTATTCACTCTGCTTCTGCAGGTTACCAGAGAGTCATTAATATAACTATGATGAGATCATTAGAAGTTAGCTTAGTCAATCCATGAAGTCAGATCTACTTCCACCGTGGCTCGATGCTCTTGTGAAGATCGGTTTGTAGGGAGCTAATGAATTCTACAAAAGAGATATAAAACATGCTCAAGGAAGGAGACTAGAAACTTGGAGGTATCTAACCTTGTGAGTCACCATTACCTTAAAGTTCTTCCAATTTTTTTACATATCGAAATATCGAATTCAAGTTGTTGCTTCGAAGATATATAAGAGTTGTTTTGTTTGTCATTGTTACCGCAGGTGAGATATAGGAAAATTCAGAAGGTGGAAGAAGATGTGTACAAATTTTGTAAGTGTTTAAAACCCAAAAATGTAAGTGGTTGGGTTTGTGTATGTGATTCAATTCAAACCGAACCAATAAATATGTGAAAATTCAGATCTTTATTTCTTAATCTGAAAAATTGAGAAATTTAGATACATGATTGATCGATAACAAGGTTAGGTCGTCATTAATCATATGTGACAAAAACAAGAATACGAAAGTTTCGCAGGGAATGAATATATTTAGTCTTTCGAACGGATTAGGATAGTGTTGAATTTTATTTTCTGGTTATAAATTAAAAGATTCCTAATATCCATTCGTCTTTTTGGGTCCACTCTGAAACCAATAAATATAGTAGTAATATACATTTGTAATCATACATAAAGTGATAAAACCAAATTAATACTATAATGATTTGGTTAGACATACAAAACATGGTATGTCCGAGGAAATTGTCGCAACAAAGGTCAATTCATTATTTATTAAATACTCCCTCTGTTTCTGAATACTTGATGTTTTGAGGTTTTTTTCATGTTTCATAATATTTGATGTTTTGATTTATTTAATGTATTTTTCTACTGTAATTAATTAATAAATAAATAATTATTGTATTTTTGGGAAACAGATAAAAACTCAAACGTCACGTTTCCCATTATAATTATTCTTGTCAATAGCATTAAATCATTATTCATCTTCTTCGACATTTCAAAAAAGCTACCAGGACCATTTCATTTTTTTTCTTCTTTTCTTCTTATTAATATTTTTTCCTTCTCTTAAAACTAAATGAATCAAGAAGAAGATAGAAAAAAAGTGAAGCAAGAAGAAGAAGAAGAAACTAATATTTCTCCTACTCCAAATAAATCTAAAGCTACTCATAAATTTGATTTGAACAAGTTATGTTCGATGAAGAAGACCAACCGATTCTGGCGAAGCTATCACTATCCAAGGCGTAATCGAGGGATGTTCAAAGGATTTCACGATATCAGATCTAAGGCCACCCAAGAATTTGATTTGAATAAACCATTATATTATGATGTAGGAGAGCTTCATCCCAACAGGGAAATTGAAAACACTATAATAGATATGCTTTGAAGATATATTTGCCTAAGTGTTTGTAGTTTTGTTTTTTCCCAAATTTTTTTGTTGTTTCTTAATTTATGTGCTCTGTTTTGTTTCTTTTTTTTTGTCTGTCAACTCTGTTTTGTTTATCTTATTTGTTTGTTTCCTAATTTTTCTCTTTTTTATTATGAGTGTGTTGACAAAAAAATGTAACTGGATAATCTATAAATTCTCTATTTTTGTTAATGAAAAATCCACCAAATTTGTTCACTTTCTTTTATGAACACCACAAAGTCTGTTCCATTGTCTATAAATTCTCTATGTTTGTATTTTATTTTTTCTCCTGTAGACATTTTTCTTCTTTTAATTTATAGGCATGAGCTTATAATAATATCTCCAAACATAAACTATATCAGATTATTTCATCTCATATATATCTCCGTTTTTTGTTTGTGTCTACGTGTTTTGCTGTTTAGTGATACCCTCCTGCTAATTAATTTTGTTAAAGCGTAAGTTACTCACAAAGACACAAACCATTATGATAAGCTGTTATATTCAACACCAAGTTGTATGTAATACATCTACAAAGAAAATATAATACAGTATATGAAGTGTTAATAAAATCATGATAAGAAATTTGTAAATAATAGTATAAAAACATAAAACATATATAAGAATCCACTAAAATTCAATTAATAAAAATACCTGAATTCATGAAAGAAAATTCTCTCTGTTCTTCATGGAATGAAACTTCCAAACCATTCTCTAATGAAGTAAATTCTCTTGTTAGACTTCTATTCAAATCAAACAAAAATTCTTCTTCATTACTTTGCAGTGGTAAATTTAGATTAGAAGTATGAAAAGCCATTACTAGTATAACAATATAAAAAATATATAAGAATCTACTAAAAATCAATTAATAAAAATACCTGAATTCATGAAAGAAAATTCTCTCGGTTCTTCATGGAATGAAACTTCCAAACCATTCTCTAATGAAGTAAATTCTCTTGTTGGACTTCTATTCAAATCAAACAAAAATTCTTCTTCATTACTTTGCAGTGGTAAATTTAGATTAGAAGTATGAAAAGCCATTAATAAATTTTACAACACAGGCAGATCTTTGTCAATATATATAGAAGGTTAATGAAATATAGTTATATAGGTTTTGGCTCCATCCTAATTTTTTTATTTTCAGTTACGTAATTGTGGCTCCAATTTTGAAAATTTTAGTTATTTGGGCATCAAAATTTAACTTGGAAAATGGGAAGGTAGTAAAAATGGTTACAGGAATATGAAAGATCATGGTATGACTTATTTCACGTACTCAATGGTTCTTTTTTCCTTTTTTTTTTGTCATCATACTCAATATTTTTTTAGTTTTTGAATAAAAAAAAAGAAAATAGAAAAAGCTGATTATATCCAAACTAATAAATAAACATATATAATTACTTTTTCTTAATATGTGTGAAGTTACCTTAACATCAAGTATTCAGAAACAGAGGGAGTATAAAATTATTTCAAATCTTATAATTCCACTAGACTGTGAAACAGATAACACATTTTATTTAAGCTAAACCGGTCCAATCAGAAGAGCCAAAACCGGTCCAAAGACTCGACCTAACGTCGTCGTTTTCAATGTTCCTCACTTTGCTTCCTTCTCGCTTACGTCACTTTCCACAGATCCAACAGTCTTATCTGATAAATATAAATATTCCCATTTTATTTTCTGAGAATATTTCCAGATTTGTTTTTTATTATTAATTAATTAATTGTTTTTTAATCTCTTCTCTCTATTCGCTTGAATCTCTCTCTTCATTGTTTTTGTGTGATTTATAGAGAAGAGAGAATCCTTGGGGGCATTCCATGGATTCTTTGAGATTTCTCCGTATTCTTCTTCTATCTACTTCGATTTTACTCGTCTCTCACTTTTCTACAGTCACCGCCGGTGATATTGTTCATCAAGACAATTTAGCTCCGAAGAAACCAGGTTGCGAAAACGACTTCGTTTTGGTACTAATCTCTCACTCATGTCTTATTTCTTACTGCAAATTCAGCTTCTTCTTTGACTAATTTTGCAAAAAGGATTTTGTTGTTTTCCCCTTTCTGGGTTCTTACGGAGCTCAACAAGTAGTTCCGAAAAATAATAAAAATTCGAAATTTGGAGATGAATTTAGTAAATTTCAAGTAAAAGCTCAATCTTTTTAGTTTACTGTTGTAGTTGATCTAAGTTATGGTTTCCTCGATTCTGGGTTTTGCGTACTTCATTTTTGTTCAATTTTTTCTTTTTCATTTCTCTTTCTTAGAAATGAAGTTAATTGTGGGTTTTATGAAGTCTAAATTCTTGTTTACACCTCTGGATCCTTAGAAGTAATTGAAATTTTTGATTTTTGATTCTTTAATCGTAAAATTGTATTTTTCCCCGGATGTATATATCTCTTGTTTGTTGAGCTATTGTTTGCTTTCTATAATGTATGAAGTGTTTATTAAACTGGATTTAGATCTGGTGAAGTCTATGTGTATGATTTGTCTCCTGGTTTGGTTCTTTCTTTAAGGTTAAAGTTCAAACGTGGATTGATGGTGTTGAGAATGAGGAATTTGTGGGGGTTGGGGCTAGATTTGGGAGGCGGATAGTGTCCAAGGAGAAGAACGCTAACCAGACACACCTTGTTTTTGCAAATCCTCGTGATTCTTGTACACCGCTCAAGAACAAGGTTTAATATCAATGCATTTAAAGTAGTTTTGATGTTGAAAGTGGATGCGTAAAAAATTACCGGTTCAATCTTTGTTAGCTTTCTGGAGATGTTGTTATTGTGGAACGGGGCAACTGTAAGTTCACAGCAAAGACAAATCATGCAGAAGCTGCTGGTGCCTCTGCTCTCCTCATCATTAATAATCAGAAAGGTATACTTGTTTTGTTGTCGATCTGCCTGTTGAAATTGTCTAATGGCTTTGATGTTACTATCACAGACATTATTGTTTGTAGAATCTAATGGTTTATATGTTTGTTTGTTTGACAGAACTTTACAAAATGGTTTGTGAACCGGATGAAACGGATTTGGATATACAGATTCCTGCCGTCATGCTCCCACAAGATGCTGGTGTAACTTTGCAAAACATGCTCACCAATAGTTCAAAAGGTTCGTCTTAATGATGATCTGTTTAGCCTTTTTTCCAATCACGATATGCTTCAGATTTAGTCATTTGTGCTGAAATTTCCGAATCAATATATGTACTTGATGCAGTGTCGGCGCAGCTTTACTCCCCAAGACGACCAGCTGTTGACGTAGCCGAAGTCTTTTTGTGGTTAATGGCTATCGGTACCATTTTGTGTGCATCTTATTGGTCTGCATGGAGTGCCCGAGAAGCAGCTATTGAACATGATAAGCTACTGAAGGTCAGTCATTTCCCACTTATTTGGGAATACTAAGATTAGGCTAGAAACATTTAGTTTGATGGTGAAGATAACGTAAACTGCCAATAAGTAAGGGACAAAGTAGTTGGTAACTTGGTTCGGCCGAGGAAGAAAAGTCAATTATAGTATACTGAACAACACTAAGGCATTTCTTTACCATTTTACTTTCCCGTTTATGGAAAGGTTGTGTCAACATGAACTTCCAAGAAATGGATTGGTAACGGATGGCTTTTCTAATGAACTGGGCTCCTTCTTGTGGCATTTTTCTACTTTTGACAAGAGACTCACATGGTTTTGTCTATTTGTTGCTTTTATTGATGTTTTCATTACAAGTGTTATTATTGTTCTTACGTAGTAAGCATTTGTACTTCTAACATTTTCTTCTTTTTTTCCCGCACAAATGTAGGATGCTATAGATGAAATCCCTAACACAAATGATGGGGGTAGTGGTGTTGTAGAGATCAATACTATTTCCGCTATTTTTTTCGTAGTCCTTGCTTCGGGTTTCCTTGTGGTTCTTTACAAGCTTATGTCTTATTGGTTTGTGGAGCTTCTTGTGGTTGTTTTCTGCATCGGTGGTGTTGAGGTACCAACTTCTTTTCAGTTCTTTTCTTTTTCTCTGCATCCTCTCAGTACGAGTCTCTTTTGATTTATGATCGTTATCCAATGCATACTTTAATTGAATTGACAAACTGGTTATAGTCTTATATGGTCTAATATCTTCTTCATCTTCAGGGTTTGCAAACTTGCCTCGTTGCTTTGCTATCAAGGTAAAAGCATGATTCCTTTTGCCACCTATTGCCTATAATGCCCATCTTGGGGGATCTCATGAACTGTTCTTTCTTTTGCAGATGGTTCCAACGTGCTGGAGATGCTTATGTAAAAGTCCCTTTCCTTGGACCTATCTCTTACCTGACTCTTCTAGTTTCTCCTTTCTGCATTGTTTTTGCTGTTCTCTGGGCTGTTTACCGAGATGCCTCCTTCGCTTGGATTGGCCAAGATGTTCTTGTAAGGATTGCAGTCCCGTTAATTTATATTCGACTACAATCTATTTCGGTCAGATGGTATTTGATATTGTTGTTCTATTGACTAGGGTATCGCATTGATCATCACAGTACTGCAGATTGTTCATGTCCCAAATCTTAAGGTAACTTCTTACGCATGTTTATATTTCATCTGAGTTTACAAGACCTTTTTGGAGGCATGTAAAAAAGAACGATTCTAATGTCACATATCACTTGGAACAGGTCGGGACAGTTCTTCTCAGCTGTGCCTTCTTGTACGATATCTTCTGGGTGTTTGTCTCCAAGAAGTTGTTCCACGAAAGTGTAATGATTGTTGTAAGTAACCAACCAATCAGCCATCCATCATTTTCATAGCATCAATGCCTAAACTCAAATCTCGACTAGGAATCTTCATCTCATCTCATATGTCCAAGAAAATGCAATGTTGCTTATTTCTTCTTTGCAGGTAGCTCGTGGTGATAAGAGCGGAGAAGATGGCATCCCGATGCTACTGAAGATTCCGCGCATGTTTGACCCGTGGGGAGGGTACAGCATTATTGGATTCGGTGATATTCTTTTACCCGGTTTGCTAATCGCATTTTCTCTCAGGTTCAACAGCCAAACTCTCTCTCTCTCTCTCTTCTCGTAGATTATCATCTATAGTTTCCTTTCACCAAGTTGTAAGCTTTCCAACATTTTTTCTTACAGATATGACTGGTTAGCTAATAAGACTCTTAGAACCGGCTATTTTATATGGGCAATGATTGCCTACGGATTAGGTAAAGCACACACAAATCCGCTTAAACCCACATATCTTCTAGTTCTCCATCATTGAAAAACATTCAACCATTTGAAAACTGCAGGTCTTTTGATTACTTACGTGGCTCTAAACCTAATGGATGGACACGGCCAACCGGCATTGCTCTACATTGTCCCTTTCACACTCGGTAAGTCGGATAATCTTCTCCACATATCTCTCTTTCACTCTCTCCATAACGTGCATCGGATGAGTATTAAGAGAAATCTTGGGTGGAAAATGCAGGAACAATGTTAATGTTAGCTCGAAAACGAGACGATCTTTGGATACTATGGACAAAAGGAGAACCAGAAAGGGCTTGTCCTCACCATGTCCGGCTTGAACAGTGCTATGAGAAATGAGACGACCTGACCAAAATATGGAACGCAAGAGACTTTTACAAAAACAACAAACAAAAAGCCTTTGGGTTTGTAACCAATGTAACATAAGTTGTAAGATTATTCTTCTCTTTAATCCCTTTTTAATCTTATGTTTGTTTGTTACTTACATCATCATTATTGAAGAAGAATCCATGATCGTTCTTTGTCTATATGGGTTGTTTCTTTTGTAAGAGAAGAGTGTTGAAACAAAAACGTTAAATGTGTACAAAATTGTTGTCATCTAAATAATAATCTATATTTTTTCTATTTCGTCTTTTCTTTTTGGTTTCATTACTATTCTCACTTACTCGATTTTCCACTACCTAAGTACAGTATTTATAAACGAATAAATTTCAACTATGTATGTATTCACAAGACACGAGAACATAGTATATGACCCGATCCATAGCAGAACATAACAGACTCAGAAAAAAAATATTGAATCCAAAAGTAGTTAAGTTTGAGCTTTCGGACCAAATACCATTAGGTCCATTACTAAACAATTTTTGCTATGCAACTGATGGATTCAAGAGCGCATTAAATAGATTACATCAAAGAGTTTTAGGTTTTAAAAAGATTTAAGATATTTCCCTCTTTTTTTTCTTCTACTTCCAATCAGCAACGAATCAGACCAAACAAAGAAGGAAATAGACAAATTAGGTGAAAGATTTGATGAACTGTTCTACCACCACACCTTCCTATACACAAATCAATTTTGTTGTTGATCTCTCTATCACTCACTCCCATATATCCTCAGAGACAGAGTGAGACAAGATAAAGACTTCAGATTTTCCAAAGACAAAAAAAAAAAAAAACGAATCCTCATTTCTTGATATTAGCCAATGGTTGAGACGTGGCTCAGTAACCCTAACCTCGACCCTAAACCTCGAGATCCTGACCCTTCAGGTTGTGTTGTAATTCCGAGATCCGGGAGGAGTTTCTTCAGCTATTTGTTTTGATGGTTTTTTTTTCTCCATTGGGTTTTATGGTTCTGTCATTGGTATCGAATCATTGGACTCGACGGGGTTAGGGTCCTCTGTTTGTCGAACCGGGAGTTGAAAAACCGGGTCTCAGGTCAAGGGACTTCAGTTTCAGATGCTCGCTTAGGAGCTGTTGGGAGACATGATCAGATAGGACTGGCTGGTTGTCCTTGTTCCAACCATAGCCTGGCTGGATCGAACCGTTGTTGTCCCAAAATATATGAGGAGGTGTCCTTGGACTACTCCGTGACCGATCTTGCTGCCTACTAGACTCCTGAAAGAAACTGTTGGTATAGAAGTTTCCGGCACTTCCCGGGCTTCTGATTGTGCCTATGCCTTCATGCAAGAAGTTAATTCCAGTTTGTCTTTGGTGATGGAACGGGATGGCTCCACCGCACCCGGTTAAAGGTGTTGATGAACCAGAGAGAGCGTGGGGACTAGATATTGGGGATGGAGATCTTCTTCCGCTAATGTGTGGTGAATGCGAGTGAAATATTGGACTACCGACTGGTGATATCGGGCACGACATGTTCCTAGGAGATTGGGATATACTGCGACCAAAATGAGGACCTTTTAGCCACAGAAATGTTTAGATGCTTGGAAAATGAAGGTAGAAACGGAATGGCTAATGGGTACCTGAATCCCGAGCCAGGTTTTAATCCTTTCTGATGGTAATTGGTTGCATCTTCCGAGTCTAAGCACAGAAGACTCCTTGCGTGTCCAATGTCCTGAAACAGACAGATTTGTCAGTAAATCAGAAGCATAGAGAGAATTTAGATTTGGGGAACACGAGCTTTCATACCAGTGATCTCATGGTGTTCGAAGCTACATTCATGGTTTCTCCAGGCTCGCCACTCCCAATAGGTCTTTCCATCGGCATTGCATTCCTTACAAAAGCATGATCTAAAAGCTGAGCAGCTGTAGGACGATTTGAGGGGTTTCTTTGTAGGCATTTTCTCACAAAATCCTTCCCTTCTTCAGATAAATGATCAGGGATATCTGGAAGCTCCTTACTGTTTCCAATCTTGAACATAGCAGGAACCTATAAAGAACTCAAATGAATAAGAATGAAAAGAGTCACATCAATAAATCTCATCTTTGTTGATGATTTACTGACCCCTTCATACTGGCTCCATGGAGGTTTCGTCGTAGCCATTTCTAAAACGGTACATCCAAGACTCCATATATCGACTGCAAGGTTACTGCCATTTGAATTCTTTATCACCTGAAACCCAAGTAAAATATAAAGCATCAACATAAAGCCTCTCAACATGAAATCGATGTTTGTAGCAGAGCATACTGACCTCAGGTGCCATCCAATATGGGCTCCCTTTGAATGATAAAGGACCAGATTGAGCAGTAATCTGCATTTTATCCATGAATTTGTATTAGATTAAGAAAAATCTTCTAGCTGGGCTTAGTGTAATTTTAGCGGATCAGTCATTCCTACTTGAAGCAAAATAAGACTAAAACAAAACAAAGGGCACTAGAATGCAGAGATTATATCCATACATGTTTAGCCATCCCAAAATCAGCCAGTTTTACTCGTCCATGGGGATCAACCAATATATTTGCTCCTTTGATGTCCCTGAAAAAGTTAAAATCCATATTCACTTAATTCACCAGCTAAGGAAGGGTGAAAGAAAAGAGGAATCAGGAGAATGGATAGAATTAAGTCATTAACTGGCTTCACCTATGAACAGTATTTTTGGCGTGCAAATACGCGAGCCCTGATAAAATTTGTTGAGTGTAGTTACGGATGGCATTTTCACCGAATTGTCCATATTCTTGAAGAAGTTTATAGATCGAACCACCGGAGACATACTCCAGATATATATACAGCTTGTCATCTACCTGTATTGGGACGGGAAAGTAAAGAGTGAAGTCATATGCATGAGTTAGTTCAGCTGAAACAGTTGATATAAGAGAATAAAAAGGTCCAAGAAATATCTGTAAAACTTACGGTTTCAGAGCCATAATACTGCACTATATTTTGGTGTCGTAAACGGCTTAGAACTGCAACCTCCTGTGAAAGTCAATCAGTGAAAAGGTTAGAAAATTCAAAGACTAAAAGTACCAAAGAGTAGCTTTCGTTGTTCTGAACAGATGAAATGATGATTTGTAACTCACTTGGCCCAATTGTTGAGCACTTTCCCTTGACTTGGGATCATCTGAGCACAGAGTAACCTCTTTCATGGCACACATCTCACCACTTTCACTGAGAAAGAAAACATAGCCAATCAACCCAGGAGTGGCGTAGAAATATAACATAAGTTCTCATATTCAATGATTTGTGAAGAGTACTATTCAATTTATTGTAACCATGAAACTGAGATTTGCACCAAGAAACTTAACAATCATATGGAGCAATAGTTTCTACCAAAATGAAATGGTTTTAACAGCAAGATTCTTCCTATAGCCAAGATAAAATGCGAGACAAAGAGAGCATCTTTCCAACTGAAATCAGACTTGTTTAGTTACCAACCTGTTAAAGCCAAGATACACATGTCCAAAACTGCCCATCCCCAGCAATCTCCCTTTTTTCCATCGCGATCCAGGGCTTACCGTAGCCTCTGCCCTTGCTGGACTTCGGGGGACGGATGGCGATGTTGCTGCTGAATATGAGGGCGAAAACGGACAGGTATTAGAGATTAATAACGGTGGGAGAGGCAGACGGTGGCTTTGCTGTCTGTTATCATCAAGTCTTCTAGTAGGAGACCCAGTAGTTGACCCTCCAGCTCGTGGATGAAGAGGTGTAACAGCACCACTCTGTATTCTGGAGCTAGGACCAGGACTCGTCATTCTTGGACTAGGTACAGGGGAACATTCAGGGCTACACCTGCTCTGAGGCCAAAACAGCTGAGCAGCCATATCTCCACCAATGGAATTGTTGCCCGAGTTGTAACCTGAACCTGGGCTTGAGCACTGTCCAGATCCAAGCAAAGAAACATCTGTAAATGGTTTACTAATCAACAACCCATGGTTTGAGACTTGATCTGGGACAAAGGATCTCATTGGACTCCTAGAAGGACTAGACAACAAACTATCTGGAGCACTGCAGAGCACTAAATCTCGTTGCGGAATTTGTAGATTCTTCACATGAGTGCCCAGTGGTCTCCGCCTAGGAGATGTCGACAGAATCCTATTTTTATTAGATGCATACGGGACTGGCTTGAACATCTCAGCTGAGTTCTTGTTACTCTGCATTTGCTGATCCCTATACATAAAGAGTTGGATATAACATGTTTAGAAATAAGGAGCAAAAGAAAGAAAGCATTGTCCACAAGAATAACAATCACAATTCAAACTCACCTCGAAGAAATGTTTAGTGCTGTTCGGTTCCCATTTTCACAATCAGAAGCCAACGGACTAAGAAGAGAATCAGATGGATTGTCACCCACAGAACTTCCACTAGACACAGAAGCAGTGGCAAAATCAGCCTCAGCAACATTATTATCAGGCATACTTGTAGCAGAATGAGGCTTTGGAAGTGGCAAACATGATGATGACTTCAAACTTGCATCTAAACCTGATCTTTGTGATCCATTCATTCCCGAATCAGTAGTCGTAACAGAAGGACGAACAATAGGACGAGGAAGAGGTACAGCAGGAGATCTCTCTGCAAAACTCTGACACCGCGAAACACGAGTAGAAGGAGACGGTGATCTAGAAGGTAACCGAGATATAGCTCCTCTCTCAGAAACAATCTCATCTCGTCTTCTTCTTGCCTTCCTTGAACGACCACTAGACCTATCCTCAGACGCAAATCCTAATTTCCTATTAAACGCATCAATGATGCTCTCTTTATTCGTCTTCTTCTTCTCATCTTTCGATTTACTCCACCAAGGCATGATCTTCTTCCCCAAAAACCACACTATCACTCTCTTTTAGCTTACTCAAAGATCCATTTTCCAAAACTATGAAATTATCCACAGATCTACACAGACAAATTCCATTCACTAACAAAACCTAAGAAACCCCTAAATAGAAACCATTCAATCCCAATTCCTCAAATCTACACACAAAATCAAACGATTAACACAGAAAAAAGGACCTGAAGCAAATTCAAAATTATAGCGTTTTAAGCTCCATCGAAACCTATTCATAACAAAAATTACCAGATTCAGCAGCTTGATATGGAAACAATCGAAAGCAATCGAGAATCAAAAGAGAACAGTGAAGAGACTTGTTCAGATCCCTAAATCCGAAAGTAAAAAGAGAAATTGTGTTGTTAGCTTCTTCTTCGAGTAACAGTGAAGTGAGTTAGTGACAGAGAAAGAGATAACGAAGAAGACGAAGAAGAAGATGAAGA
Source organism: Cardamine occulta (assembly GCA_028015245.1). Lineage (NCBI taxonomy): Eukaryota > Viridiplantae > Streptophyta > Magnoliopsida > Brassicales > Brassicaceae > Cardamine > Cardamine occulta. The sequence goes on from CM051366.1 coordinate 14,603,228, forward strand.
TGAAGAGGCAAGAAATTTGGTAGAGAGAAAAGGAGAGAGAGAGAGAAAAGGAGAGAGAGCGCGTTCGAAGAAAGCATTCACTCTTGAGATTTCTTCTTCGTGCGTTGTTAATCTTCTAGTAACCAGTTTAACCGATACTTAATTATTTGATTAATTTATATTATTTTATTTCTATTTATATCTTTTTATTTTATGAAAAAGACAGAACTAGAGATATATATATCAATAAAAGTATTGAAAAGACATATCTTCTCCGATTAGGCCTGAACAGGAGGCAAATACTTGCTAATTTCAAATTAATTTGGATCCAACTTTAATTGAATTTCTTTTGGTTTGTTACTTGATCCGTCCAAAACGAGTATTTGTTTAAATAAGTACCCGCCTAAAATCTGATTACTTGCAAGTTACGTGACCGCTTTGTTACTTGTCAAAATTAATATCGATGAGTTTTGTCGCAATGAGTTTTGACATTTTAGTCTTTACCAACCAAGTCAAAATTATAAAAATTTATAATAATTTAAAACTATTAATTTATTATAATAATTTAATTAAGCATTAATATTTTAGTAACAAATAACTATAAAAAATATCAAATCACGGATATCATGTAACGAGTATCAAGTATTTTTTAGCGAATACAAAATAACAAAACAATTATTATAACTTTTTATTTATTTATTACTAAATTGAACTTGCAAGTAATCTAATTTGTTGATTTGTTACCCGACTTACCCAAAGCAAGTAATTGTTTTTTCAAGTCGAGTATAAAGCAAGTAACGGATACAAGCCGAATAACGAGTAAACATCTTTTATTCTGATTTTACAATATTTGATGGGTTCAAATGTAAAGAAAGTATTTTCTTTATTTAAATTTTATGATTGAATTTTTTTTGAACAAAAATCTTCGTTAATGAATATTATTTTATTTTATTTATTAGTTGTCTGATTGATTGATGATCTAAACGGAAAACTTAATTAGTACTAATAATCAATTTTTGAGGATTGTTTTCTTGATCTATGCTAACTTTGTAAAATTGGTACTTAGTGGTGATATTCTCAAATATGGGAAGAATGTGCAATATTTCCAATTCATTTGATGTTGACTGTTGAGTGAAAAATTACCATACGATGGATTCAACAATAAACAAATTATCACTTTTTCTAATTCCATGATTGGTGATCAAGAGGAAACAAATTTAAAATGTGAGAAAAAAATCCTTGATTTATGGGATAAGTTAATGAATATCAATATTCTGTTTCAGATCTGATTGGTCAACACGAAAAAAAAACTTATTTGGTAATTATTTTCCTGATGGTATGCTAAGTTAATTGTTGAGTTTTGTACTTTATAGTAATTATCTTTAAATATTGGACGAATATGAAACTACTTCGAAAGTATTGGGTGTCTAGTGAAAAAAACGAAAAAGTATGTGACAAGAGGACGCATGATGTGTTCTAACACGTCAGCTAATAGATCTTAACGGTCCGATTCGAGATAATGATGTCACGTTAGGCTTTCGTGGGATACGTTGTTATGATTTATGAATGTAACGCACAAACCAAAATGTATAAATAAATCATCCATGATTGTTTCGATTTAAAAAATAACGTACGTGTATAAACACGTATGTACAAATATTAGTTTATGCACCAACAGATTTATGAAGATGTATGATTATGTTCGAATAATTTAGTTTCAAAAATAGTTTTAAAATTTTTAGCAAAAAATATATATATATATTTAACCCAAATATGATATTTTCTCTCTCTTATTTTTCATAAGATAAATGCAATAAATAGCTATGAAAAAAAATTAAGTAAATATTCTTACGACAATAATATTTTAGATATAACCGACGCTGGACACAATTTCATGAAACATTTGAATGGGGTCTCACTTTTTAGGGAGTCCAAAAAAAATTATATATATTTTAATTGACGTCAAAAGATTAAAAAAAATTATATATGAAAATGATGAGTAATGTATTAATTTTGTATAAATATTTGATAAAACATTGTGTGGGTCCAACATTATTATTATTTAAATAGTACATTATATTGTTTAATTAAAAATAAAATAAAATTTGAGTTAACCTCCTTCTTACTTCTCATTTTTTTTGTTTTTTTTTTGTTTTAGACCATTTGTTTTCCTCCACTGAAGAAGAGATATTATTTTTTCTCAAAAAAATTTCAATCGTTTATTTATTCTAAGGTTAAAAGCTATTTAAAAATCTAGAAATTAAAGTTCTATAAAAGAATTTGAAAAAAACTACGGAGGTATTCGAATTTTTGAAGAGATTGAAGGCTTGTTATCCAAATATATGATTTGCTTATAAGATAATGCTCACTATTTTGGTTTCAGTTGCCTCGGCTGAAAGAAACTTTTTTAAGTTGAAGTTGATAAAATCTTATCTACTGTCACGGGTGGAGCTAGGTGTAGAGAAGGGGTGTCAAATGACACCTATGAAAATTTAAAGTTTGGTGTATTTGGTTTAAAATATCAAAATTAAGATCAATTTAATTGTTGTAGTGATCCCCATAAAATATATTTGTTACATTTTGACCCCCATAAATAAAATTTCTAGTTCCGCCACTGCCTACGGTCGACTATGTCTCAAGAAAGGTTAAACGGATTAGCTATGTTATCGATAGAAAATGACATGGTTAAAAATCTTGATTAGACAAGTTTGATGGATGATTTCGCATATTATTGTAGTTTTAAAAAAATTAATTTTGTGGAGGCTAAATTTTTTTCTCTATTAAGTAATTGAAGATTATTTTTTTTGGCTCCAAATTTCTAGAGACCGGCTCTGATTTTAAAGACAAAAGAAAATGACCCGTCTAACTTTTTTTTTCTTTTGTGTCATGTTATTTTTTTAATATTACGCTAGGATTTTTTCGTCTTTTTCAACAATTTTTTTCTAGATGTAACACGATTTTTCAATATATCATACTATTTTTTCTTGCAACATGTTAATGTATTTTGAAAAAATACAATAGCTTTTTCCAAATTTTAAGTTTATTTTTTTGCATATCATACTATTTTTTGTTTTTTTTTCCAACCAAACATTAAATATTTAGAAACTCACTCCATAGTTGGTTGCCCAAATTGGAAGAAAAATATTTACAAACATAGAATCAGAAAATAAAATTCTAGAAGTACGTGCTAAACAATCTGCCTGTTTATTATATGATTTTGGGATACGGGAGATTGTAAAACCAGAGAAAGAAACTCGAAGACAAGCAAAATCATCAAACTAATTGGAGAATGTCAGCCACTCCTCTAGAGATTGCACCAATAATAGTCTGTACAATCTGTTTCAAAAACATTACACGATAGTCTTGTCGATATAATAGAATCCATCGCCCACAATAGTGTTTCCAATTCCGTATGCAGGGGTGACTGCATTTTTCAATTACACTTTACACCCAACGATCATACTATTTTTTGTTTGATTCATATATTTTTTAAAAATTACCATGTATTTTTCAACATATATGTCGACACAGTTATATTGAGCTTCATGCTTTTTTCCAATGTAACAAATTATTTTTTATTAACATGATATTATTTGTTATATAACATGTTTTTTTCAAATAAGACTTTGAAACTGATGCATTTTCCATCCTCTCTCTACCTAAGGGTAGTTTTGATTTGTTGTACCCTCTAAAAATATTATTTACCTAAGTTTTCTGAAATAAAGTTATTTTTCTAAAGTGTTTTACTGTTGTAGTCATCTAGCAAATTAACTTTTTTATATGCATGTTTTCTACAACGTTTTGTCTATTAAGAACATATAAAAGACATGCTTTATCACGAAAGATAAATGAAACGGTTTATGTGCGTTAGCGTAGCTAACAACATTAAAATTAGATGTTGGTCCTTTATATAATATATTCATATTAATGTATGAGAATATGAATGATGTGATACTACTTAAAGAGTTAGGATATCTATCAAGTTTTTTTTTTTTTTAATTATGTACATATATAAAAGTATGCATGTCAATGTCATCTTCACGTGTTTGGACGAGCATGTTAAATTAGAGAGCCTTCAAATTCGGTGGCTCATTTGCTTTCCACCGTTGACCTTTGCGTTTTCTGAGTTTGACCTCGAACTTGGGACAAAACTAACATTATACTAAAAAGAAATCACAAGTATAATGGCATTGACAACGATAAATAATAATGATAATGACAAGGCCTATAATTATATATAGTATTGTATATATTAAATTATTAATATGAAGTTATGAACTCGTGGGGTAATCTTAGCGGAAGTATTTTTAAAGCAAGTGTATGAACTCATGACACTCTTGAGTATGTTGAACCACACAGTTATAAGTAAACAAATATTTTAAAATAAAGTTACATAGAGATTGCAATTAACAACTATTTAAATATCCGATCTAAGGTACGTAGCTAAACGTGACCCTTGATTTATTTAGTAAATTTCCTCAAATCAATTCTTTTTAAGTGTTGGGAGTAAGAGTTTTATCCAATGTGTAGTTTTTTTTTTCTTTCTAAATAACAAATTGGAATTTTAACAGTCTCGGTTGGTTTCGGCTATTAAAAAAAGCTTCAATCGGTTTATTTTGTATAGTTAATTAGGTAACTATATATAACAAAAAAATTTGGAAACATGAGAGTTGTAAGACAATTTTTTGCAGTATTATAATATAAGCAAGAATTACAACTACAGTATATGGGTTTTTCCAAAAATAAACAAATAACTTAATTTATTTTTGCTTATAACAATAAGTTAATTACTAAATTACCATCGTCCACAATTCTCACTTCTCAGAACAAACCAGCAACCAATTTAAATTCACCGTAATTACCATCATTAGTCCCAATAATCTAACTTTTTCCTCAATTCTCATATCTCTTCATCTCATTCACCACTTTCTCCACCGTCAACGTCAAATCCCTTTCATGCACATCCATTTTAAGACCAAACTTCATAAACAATGTCAACGACATCTTCTGCTCCACTCGATGTCCCGGAGCCACCGTTAGCTGATGCCGGAGCAAAACCGATGCTGTAATCGATTTCATTTGCAAGTAAGCCAAGTCTTTGCCAAGACAAATCCATGGACCGGCATTAAACGCTACAAATTTGTATTGGTTACGTACCTCATCCCGGTTCTCGTCTAACCATCTTTCCGGTTTAAACTGGAGACAATCTTCACCCCAAATAAATTTCATTCGTCCGACTGAATATATCGAATACGTAACGTTTGATCCAGACGGCACAAATGTTCCGTCTGGTAAAACATCGTTGGAGATGGCGAATTTTGAATCTTCCGGTACGGATGGATATAGCCTAAGTGTTTCGGACAATGCTGCTTTTAAGTATATCAATTGGTCAATCTCTTCGAAAGTCAACGGCTCCTCGGTCCATGTTGACACATTGATGCCACGTGTCTTCATCAGAACGGTGCAGATCTCAGTTACGATTTTTTCTTCTACTCGTGGGTTAAGACTGACCAACCAGAAGAACCAGCTCATAGCAACCGATGACGTGTCACGTCCAGCTAGGATGAAGTTTAACGCCACGTATTTAAGAAATTTATCTGAGTAGGATTCTTTTTTCTTCATGAACCGTGACAGTATATCGTCGTGATCTCGTTGTTGACTCAGCAATTCAAGCTTACGTGTATTAATAATTTCTGATAAGTAATTATCCACGTGGCTGATACTTCGGCTCATGTCCCCTTCCAAGCCGAGCTGAAACCATTTTCTGATCTTCCAAATAAACTCCGGCATGATAAACCGTTGAAGAGTGGCTTCGGTGGCTCCATTGAAAGCCACCGCAAATCCGTTGTCGGGAAAATCCGGCGAAAGCGTTCGTGGATCTTTACCAAACGTCAAGCCGCAAATGTTATCGAAAGTGAGACGTAAAAGAATATCTTGAAGATCAATCGGCTTGGCTCGACTCACAGTACATTAATTCACCTACATTCTATTATTTGTATATTTTGATTGGGTTATAGTATTTGATAAAGTTAAAATCAAGCTAAGTTTTTTTTTTGGTCACAAATAGTTGTCCCTCTAAGACGGAAGCTGGTCTAATATGTGTTACCACACACGGTTGGCCAAAATCCGGGTTAAAGACTACCGAGAACGTGACAGCATACGAGGAAATAATAAAATAAAATAATATTTTATAAATATAAGATTATTCGTTAAATTAACAAAATAAAAAATGAAGTAACAAGTGGTTTCTATTTCACTTTAATGTGTGATTCTTCAGGTGTTTCAGATTATAATTAACAAAAGAAAAAAAAAAGTGTTTCAGATTGTAGTTGTTTGAACTCATTCATTTAAAAGATCTATTTTATCAAGAATATACATTAAGTGGATTTGAATTCGGATGGTGATGTAATAAAAACACTAAGCACAAATCATTAATGTTTATGTTTTGGTCTTGACTATATTTTGTTTGTTTTTTTATTATTATTTATGGATCTATGCGAATGTTCATATATTTTGTCTAAGACTAAACAACTATGTTCACTCTTCACCCTTAATTATATTACCTATAGCTCGTTTTCAACGTAAACAAAACTTCTAATAATCTTTTTGCTTAATACGTTTGCAATCGCCTATATGTAAGGTAAATTTTGTTTTTGTAAGCTACTAGCAGAGCCGTTCCTAGAGATTTTAGGACTCTAGGCCAAAAATAATAATACTCTACATGATTTGTTAATACTAATTTTAAGATTAAAATAACTGTAATTAATATATTTTCTATATGATTATGATAATGAATTATGAAATTTGTGAATAATATTTTTCTAAGAAAAAAAACTATAAAAGGATCATAAAAGAAACTAAATTGATTTTTTAAAATTATGTTTGTAAAAATAATTAAAATAAATTATTGGTAAAATTTATAAGTAAGAGTAATTAAAGAGTGAATGAAAATAAAAAATATGGCAAATACAAGAAAATAAACATGTATTGGCCGCAAAAATTAATTATGAACAATGAAATATTTAAAAAATCAATGATAAGGATTTGAAACTGAATGGGAATATACTTTGAGGTAACTTTAAAACCATTAGATCACTAAATATTTTGATATTTAGAGCCTTAAAATTTTATAAATAAAACAGGATCCTAAACGAATGTTTAAAATTTTTCTTCCTAGGCACGGCCTGGCTACTAGATGAACAATTTCACAGTGCTTGTGATATCATGTCAAATGTTTTGAATGAGGTGTTGATGGAACAGCTTGATTTTGTTATTACCATATGTGTGTGTGATTAAAAAAAATGCACAACGATACATTAATGACAGCTATTAAATGGCTTCATTAAAAAAGGTAGCTTACATCTTCAGGGGCCAATGCCATTAGTGCCACTTAAGTTGGTGAGCCAAAAACTTTATTAATAATATTAGTATCAAACTAAAATAGCAATAATATGATACATGAGTAATATAATTCCTAAGTTTTTGGTAATATATAATTCCCACGCGTGATCCGAATATATTATGTTGACCTATAATATTTGCTCCACAAGAACACAATAATTGAGAAAAAGGCTATTAAAACTAAGTTTCGTGTTTTGATATTTGACAATTATTAAAGTTCAATTTTAAGATTGTTTACTTAGACTCACTTCATTATGTAACTAATTAAAAAAAATGCTATTGTATCATTCTGGTATACAATTAAATTGTATTATAGAACCACAAAACATGTAGACTTTCCAAATTTTACCTATTTTTAAAAAATACATCAAATTTTTAACATGTTTAAAAATGGAAATTTTGAAAAATGCAGCAATTTTTTTTTCAGACAAGTTACTAATTTTTAAGAAACATACATTAATACATACCAAAATGCAAAAGAATTTGTATTTTAACCAAATCATAAGTTTTTAAAATCTATATGAGTCGTATCACAAAACTTTATAAAAGGTCATGACTTGATTAGATCTAGTACCTTATATATAAAAGTAGTAAATGCTATAATATTTTTTGTTGGCTATGAATTGATAGAGAACAATATTGAGAGAGGAGGAAGGCGGCACTTCAACTTAAAATACGGCATTAATTGGGTTTTAAAGTGGAGTGGTTGGTTCTTTTTCAATCTTTGTATTTTCTTTTGCTTTCACATTAATAGAACCCTGTGTTTTTGTTGATTAACATTCAATAAGCAAAAAAACCTATATACATCTTTGTTAAATAAAGCATGCTCAAGAAATTAAGATGTTCAAGATTTGTTTACCGTACGACTCTTACATATCTAATTAGTCTTAGTTGGATTTCAGAAATTTTGAATTAATAATTTGTGTACTTTAATCGATATTTTACACTTAAAAATCTATCATATATCTTAAGACTTAAAAGCTAACAATCTAAACCTGAAGCAATTAGAAACTTCATTCTCATCTTCAATTGCATGCGAGAGACTTAGAAATAGAAAGATGAGATCAATTAGTTCAATAAGAAACGTATAAAATATTTAAGGTTTTGTGTGCTTTAAAGAGTAATGGCTCTCATGCATATGTTAAGTTTTGTGTTGTAGATTTTCTTTAACATATGTATGTTAATTTGATTGAAGTAACTAAGTAAGTGTGAGACGGAAGAAGTAAACTTATAAAGATCGCAAGATACATTATATTATTACCAGTTTTGCTTGGTGTCTATTGAAAAAAAAAACCAAGTTTTTCAGAGAGGATGAACAAAGAAAAACAAATTAAAGAAAGGTAATATCTTCAAAGTATTCTGATGAGATATAACCATACCAAACACTATTGTCCCCGATTCCATAATGACGCATGAACTCTTCATCATCTGCAATTCCTTCAAGTCTAACCCTTCTAATATCTTGGCTTGTTACATCACAATAGAAAATGTAGAAAAGTTCAAGGTTACGTGGCAAAACATTTGGAGCCAAAATGATCTCGCCGGTTTTGTTGATGCCTATGTAAGAATATGAACTTATCATAGTAGAATTCAACCAAGACTGCGGAAACTTATATGTTTTCTTTGACCATTCACGTTTTTCAACATTCTCTAGTATCCTTAATATAAACCCATAGCCATGGGAAGCTCTCAAACCGGTTGTACGAATAACGGCTAGCTTCCCTTTGTATGTTTATCAAGTTTGCACCATGGTCATGGTCCCAATATTTGATGCTATAAGGTGGATTCATCAAACAGATCTTCTCAAGCCTAACATCAAAGCAAACAATAACGTTCTTATCTGATCTTGAAGCACCATAATACACAACTCCGTTGATGCATATTCCTTTAGTGGAAAGGCATATAAGGCTCGGTATTCTCTTCAATTTGTCGCCATGAATGGTTTTTTATTGTCACCTCTTCCTAGTGCTAAAACCTTGTGCTTTATATCACCATAATCACTCTGAGAAGCCATCATCATGCACAAAGCTTTGTATTGATCATCAATAGGATCGTATCCCAAGTAGTTATAAGTGAACTTGTAATCTCTGAACTTATTATAATCTCCACTTTTTGGTATGGTTACAATTTGCCTTGTGATAAGATTACATATCAAGGAAACTAATTAAGTCTTTCCAAAACGGAAAAAGGAACATGACTCAAGTCGGTGCAAACCGGATAGATGCTAGTAAATTAAAATTAGTTCACCTTGACACCTTCTACTAAAATAAGAAAATCATATTTGAAGTTTTGTTCAAAGACAAAAAAAAAAACATTCTTGAAGATTAGATGTTTCTTTTTAAATTACCGAGAGATCATTCTACACTGAAATATAAATTAATTTCCGGTGGATTAAAAAAATCTATTTATAACATAATTTGAAAAGTTGGTTTATGATGTATCACGCTCACAATCAACTTTTGCGACTAAACATCTACAATGATTTTAAAATTTAATTGGAATATCTCTGAAGAAAAAAGATGAAACTATATTTACAAATATGATCAAATGTATACACAAACTACATCAATGACAAAGCCATATACAACAACTATCAAAGTCAAATATTTATTACATAACCAAACGAGAGACTAGAAAATATAAGATCATCTAAAAATGCTATAGAAGAACATCATACTTGTGTAAGTAAAAAAAAAAAAAAAAAAACTAATAAGATCACTAGCTGATTTTCGTTCTTGAATCTTGAACAAGATCTTTGTGTCCAAATCGACTTCTAAATTCAGATTCTATGTGATGAAAGTTAGCTAATTGAACCTGACTGCATCACAGGGAAGAAAGACCAATCGTTGCCGTTCTTGTTCGAAGCTCTATGTTCATCATCAACGGTCAAATGTTTCTCATCAGTGCCGAAATCGAACTCCTTATTCGATCCAATCGAGGACTGATCCATTACTTCTGGATTCGACGATGCTTCAGGGAACGTTGTTCTTAGCTTCTGATCAACACATCTAATAACATGATCCGCATCAAGATCAAACGAAACCGGTTTATGCGGCGGTCTAACAATCTTCTTCTCTTTAGAAGGAGTTGTTGTAACACTCAATAGCTTTGGAGGATCAGCAGAGACATGAAAATGAGGAAACCGTTCGGGAAAAGGCGAAGTTGGACCAGAACCAGATACAACAGAGCTAGGAGATATAAGCTGACCAAGAGGACTACCAGGAGGAAGTTGATAAAACTGAAACTCATAACTAGACATTGGAAACTTATGATGAAGATTCGAGTTAAAAAGCTGAGCAAAAGGAACTTCTGGTGAAGAAGGTGTTGTTGTTGTTGTGTTGGTTAAGTAAAAAGATTCATCAAGAGGAGGTGTGATTGGAGCTGAAGATGGTTCAGTAGTGTAAGTAGAGAAAACAGGTGGAGAAACTAATTGAGGTTCATGAGCGTAAGGTCCAATGGCGAAAATCGAAGGACGATTATTATTATTAGAAGGTAATAATGGACTCAAAGAGAAGATTCCTATTGGTGATTGTGTAGCTGAAGGAGGTTCTGATTGGAAAAATGAAGCTGGTGATGATGGTGGAGCTATAAATGGTAGTGATGTTGCTGTCATCCTAACCGAACGATAACCGGAATTAGAATTAGAAATTGAAGATGATTGATCCGGTTCAGGAACAAGAACCGAGTTTCCGATTCGTTTTGTTTGTCGTCTTCTTGAAGATCTGAAACATATCAATAGATTCTTCCATCGAATCCACCATTTTCGCTTCTTCTGTTTTACCAATCGGAGAAATCAATATCTATAGTAATCGGAAATCGATTTCGATCATACAGTTTCGAGAAAAATTAGCTGAATCGGAGAAAAAGACTGACCTGAATCGGAGAAGGATGATGAAGACGATCATCAGAGTAAGCAATAGCAGAAGCAGCTGCGTTTATAGTTTCTAAAACGTTGTTGTTTCCATTAGCGCCGTTTCTCATCTTTCTTCTTCTGATAATTTTCCCGAGAAAACAAAACAGAGCATTCGAATTTTCTCAATAAGTGAATCAAACTTTAACAATCAAAATCTTTCCTGAGAAGAAAGAAACTATTTAAACAAAATAACCAGAAATTTCTGGGAATATATAAATATGTAATTAGTATATGTGTGTGCTCGTGTGGTTTAGAGGTCAAAACACGGCAAAGACAAAGGCGTGCCACTATTTGTAAATTAATACGATGTTTAGGGGTATTCATGTCCATTAAACTTGCGAAGAATTTGACTACGTTTCTTTCCTTTTTTATAGTTTTGAAGATATTGTTTTTTTTGTTTGATAATATATATTAATTTCTCTACTTTTTACATTATCCAATTTTAATATTTTTCATTTTCATGGCGAATCTTTTCACTAATTCTTTTGTCAAATTTTTTATTGTTTAGAGATGAGTACTAGCTCATATGAGATTATAGTATAACAGTCTAAGCAAAAAAAGTTTAAGATATTTTAAGCAAAAAAAGTTTAAGATATTTTAAGCAAAAAAAGATTAAGATATTTGTATTGCTTCAAAGAGAAATGTGACACAGAAGCGCACGTGTGGGAGAATCGAATCTATCTTTTCTAGTTTTAGGTTTCTCGTGTGCACATTAAGTGTGGGGCTAAACTAAGTAATAAAATAATTATAAATTATTAACAAAAAATCTATAGATTTTGAATTAAAAAAAAATATCACAACCCAATTTCAACTTGTTTTGCACGGTGGCTTGACTTTTATATTTGGGTCTTATTTACTTTTCTATCCCAAACCCAATAATAAAGGGACTTTTTTCAGTTTTGGTGAAATTAATAATTACAGTAGTTTTTGGCACCTTATAATTTAATCGTTTAATAATATACGGTCTGGTAAGCTACTTTGTTTTAAAAAGAATCAATATGGTATTTGTCCAATTGACTGATTCTTGGTTCCAAAAAGAGGAAAATTATTATTGAAGCATTTTACACAAAAAAGGAAGACAGGCATAGTTATTGTAATTTAAGTGCAATAGTGTTTAGCTGTCACCGATTAAAAATCAATAAAATCCAATATATACTTAGATTTTTTCCAGGATTCTTTAATTTGACATGTTACTATAAATACAGCATTCTTCTGGAGAAAAGTAGATTTTTATTATTCCAAGAGAAACTAGAACTTTAAAGGACAACTTTTTGGCAAGGACATAGTTGGAAGTTAGAAAAAAATACAAAATTCAAAGGGTTAAAAATGAAAAAAATAAAAAGTAGTTTGTGAAAAATGATGAGGTTTATGGCCACGTTTAAGGATACATTTGTCAAGTTGTCTTTTTGATAGAGATTGATAAGCATTGCACCTACTTTTTAGAAAGTAATTTTTTCTTTTTTTTTTTTGAAATATCTAAGTGAGTAAATAATTAACTGGTTTAATAGTCTAATCATGTTGAATTAACCCAAAATCAATTCTTAGCTGAAAACAATTCACGCCTTGAGAATTTTAAATATTATTATCAACATCTAGTTCCAATATGAAAGAATCGTAGATTTGGTCTAAGACACCAATTTATACAATATGTCATCTTTATTTTTCATTTTTATAAAATGTAATTCTTCCAAGGAAATATAGACCTTATAAAGAAATCTACTCTAACTATAATACAATCTTTTTATATACAAAACACAAGTTATATAGTTCATAGTTATATTAGGAAAGTGAAATTGAAACTTTGGGGAATTAGATTTAAGTCGTTTTCTGAAAAGAAAACAAAAGAGTCTCGTCGTTAAAGCTAAAATCACATTATTGTCCGTTTCAAAAAGTATAAATTATGAATTCATTCATCACTTTGGATTATTAGGACCTGTCGGAAGTTCAATGAGTTAGGTCATCAACCCCACTTCCGGACTCATGCTTTGACACGTGTCACCAACCCACTTCGCACTCAAAGATTTTAGTCAAAAAATTGATAATTAATCACGAAATGGGAGAATTTCTGTTAGAAAATTAAACCATTTTATAGCATTATAATCCACTAATTAAAAATTTACATCGCATTTAACTATTTATTCAAGGAGATAATAAATAACATGGCACCACATTTCACGTGCATCAAAGCTGGATGAAAAAGGACAAGAAGTTTACTTACGTGAGATTTCTTCCAAAGTAAAAGGTATACCAAAAGAAATATAGAATAATAAAAGTCAGATTATATAAATCTACTTTAAGATTCGAACTTATCAGAAACAAAAAAATAACCATTACTACCAACTTTATAACCTTGAGTTATAATTATAAATTAAATATTTGGATTATTTGGATGTATGAATATAATGTTGAAAATGTGGTTAAAAAGCTTCTTTTGACATACTGTAAATTGCAAAGAAGAAGCACAAGAGATTAGATTATATTTCACGGGAAGAAGATCTCAAGAGACCAAAATGTGAAACATAAAAGTGTAGTTTTGAAGACAGATTCCCAACATAAGCACAAACCAAGAACATTGTTCAGTTTTGTATCTGCAGAAAAGTAACAAATACTATGTAACATTAGTTGTTCTCTGAGCCTCTGAGGTCTCTATCAGATTTATGTTGAGAAAATCTGTGGAGCAGTACAGTATTGTTATTATATCTTGAGTCCTAATCTGCAACTATTTACTCCAATCTATATGCTTGCAAAGAGTTTAAAAGAAAAGGGACATTGATGGAAGAAATGAGGAGCAAAATGCACCAATTTCAGCAGCAGTCGCAATGAAAGGAAGAAACAGTCTTCAATAAGAGACAGATATACAAGGCCAAAATATCATTATGCAAACAAAAAATGATTAAAAAGCATATCCAACAAAGTTTTTGTCCAATTTGCATCCCATTTCAACACTACTTTCATAGAAATTAACAAGTGTAACGCATTTGTAGGACATCAGAATTGAAATAGATCCAGAAAAAAAATAAAACTGGCATTGGAGCGAAATGTGAATCTTCCAAATACTTTCACTCATCCTCCAATTGATGATCCTGCAAAACAAACAGACCAAACCGATCAGAGAGTTGATTTGGAACCTGTATCTTAAATTTGAGTTCGGCATTCAGTAGCAAACTTCTTCGGATGCTACAACAGAAGCCACAGCCAAAGGCCTGTATAACAAATATGTATACATTCTTCTCCAAAACTTCAAAAGAAAGTAAATAAAGTGGACAAAAATGAGTAGAGGACATACCTAACTCTTCTGCAGATCCTCCAACATTGCCAATGCCTTTTGCAGTTCCTCCTTACTACATAAACCAGCCAGCATATTGCGGAAAGTAATGGTATCAGGACACACACCATTAGAAATCCTCTCCTTGAAAATGTCTCGGGCGCCATTAAAATCACCCACTTGACAAAACCCATGAATCAAAGTGCTGTAAGTAACTGTATTAGCAACTATTCCTCTCCGATACATCTCGCAGAAAAGTCACAACGTTTGGAGAATAGCCCTTGCTAGCCATCGAATCAAACATGCGTTTCGAATCATATCATCGAACAAATCAATCGCATTACCTAAGCTTTTGACGTAATGAGACCCACTTCTCAATTTCAGATCTTCTCCTTGAAAAGTCCCTTCTCTCAAAAAAGGTCGAGTCTTTCCAACCTTACTTTTCTTGGCGACACGACAATGAATCAATCTCATACTGATCAATGTAGCAGAAGATTCAGATCTCCAAAGACGACCCCACATTCCCTTTCGCCTCGACCTCTAAACTCTGAGAAATGATGAAGACTGAAGAGTGATTTTGTAATCCCTAAGCTCTAAGCCTCTAGCAAAAAAAGAAAATGAATCAGATAAAGAAGACCGGTTCTGGTGGATTGGTACAATGACCAGTTCAACTTTACTGGTTCACTCTGGTTTCTCAAGCCGGCCCAATTTTACAAGGAAACGCTGAGTCCATTTTATGATTTAACAAAAGCAAGAATGGAATCAAAGAGTATGAGAGTATTGTGGGACTCTGGACTGATTAAACCAACTGAATCCTCAACACCAACTCTCTTCTTGTTAGTACTAAACCGGTATTACAAGACAGATAAAAAGCTCAGTCCATTTCCCTGGTTCCAAGATACATGACTAAAGAGTGAAGATAACATGAAATAATTCAATTTCGTAGCCAGAGCATTCTAATAACTTTATGAATTATCTTTTACGACCAAAAATAATTGCATGATTTTGTTGAACCCTCAACTTTCCAGTGATTGATGTTTGTTACATTGCATGATCTCAATCTCATCATTCAGCCTTGTGATCTCTTGGTTCAAATTTACAGTTCCCATGAAAACAAAAACTCTCCTCCTCAGGCTGCTTTAACTACACAACACCAGCTAAACGAAGATCAAATTCGACAGAACATTTCTATGACAAAATCTTCATTCTTTAGCTAAAGCTGACCAATGAAGCTATATAAGTCTCTTACTAGACCATTATTTGACCTCACCATCTGTCTGCATTTTGATCTCAGACACCTGTAAAATAAAGACGAATACTAAAACATTTCGTCAGTGCCAAAAATCGACCATGTTTCTCCAACTGTTCCTAGTCCTCTAGGTTTCGTACAAGTACTTCAATCAAATATCATAAACTCTTGTCGGAAACATAGCAGGGTAATAACAAATGAAATGACACAGATTTTTTGAAGCTCAGACATAACATCAAACGAGAAGTTGCCATTAGAATAGCAGCAATAAAAAGTTTATTCACCTCACAACTTTTCTCTCTCGGTAATGAAACTGCTTAAGAAAGGATATCGAGGAAGCTTTGTCCAATCTCCCATCATACAACATATTAGTGATCAAGCCAAAGGTGGAAGCATTTCTTTGATGTGCCCTAATAAGCGTATTCCGTAATAAGCGTAGGCAACATCAACTTTTACTTCCTTTCTTTGATTCGTTCTTAGATCGAAGATGATTTCATCATCCACTAGAGGCTTTGATTCTTTCCTTATTGATGCTCTCTATTCTTTGGTTCTCTGCCTCTGTTTCATTTTTTTACTCAAATTAATTTTTCCTCAACTAGACACAAACTTTACCGTTCTATCCGGTAGAGCTAAATAATCATTTCCTTGTCACGGCTGAATGATCATTGTATTTTTGTGTAACATACTGTATGAAACTAAAATTCTAACTTATTTCTTAAAATCTAAGAAAAAGTGATATTATGTAAAATAGATAAAATAATGATATGTTAAAAAGATATATATATGCCATCACACAAACAAGGTTTTTTAACCAATAAAAAAGTGAAAATAACCTTTCATAATTATTCGGATTTGGCAAAAAAAAAAATCAAAATAATAATTATAATATATTTAACTATTAATAAAAAACAGATCCGGATGTCTGGTGGATATCCGATTTCAACAAATATCCGGGATCTGGATATCCAAAGTTTACGGATCCAGATCTAGATAATGAAATCACGGATCCGCCGGATCCGGATACTTTGTAAACATCCAAAGGGCCACTTGTTGCTGGAGACCACTTGTTTGTTCTTCTTCCTACTTTCCAAACTATTATACATTGTGTTTTCTTCTCTATTATTGTTTGTGATAATAATTCATTAGTTTTTTACTTTTCAAAGATGAAGGAATGGAAAAAGCGACTTGACTGAAAGGAAGAAACGAAGAAAGAAAGAATGAATTTGCTAAGAAACTTTCTATTTCTTCCTCTTTATTATTAAGCTAAAAAAATCAACAACGGTAAAAATTGATTTTTAATGTATCGTTCATATATTAACTGTTTTGAAAACATTTCAGATCTAATCGGTATATAAAAATATACATTTATAATTACTTTTAAAAATTGGACATAAAAAATTTTGCAGTTGTCTTTTTCAATGTTATTAAATACTTTCGATACTAACAAGTTCACATGTTGGTCCTAAACACATGAACAAACCATGGTTCAATTATCTTTGGGAGAGGAATTAAACCTGCTTTTATCCCCAGTCAAGAGAATTCCGGTTTCTCTAAGGAAAAACAAAAAACGAAAAAAGAAGAAAATTCGCATGTTGAATTTCTATGCCAAAAACTCTCTTCCACAAAACTGAATATATATATTGGCTCATCCTGTCCAGAGACATTTTTGTATATCTCATCTTCAACTTTCTCGCTACTGTCTCTCATGGCTTCTTCTTCTTCTTCTTTGATTCGCACCTGCAAATACCGAGTCTTTGTAAGCTTCTACGGACAAGACGTTCGTAAAACATTTATGAGTCATTTACGGAAACAGCTTAACGACGATGGGATTACGATGTACGATGATCAAGAGATTGAGAGAGGCGAAATCATTGGCCCTGCACTCATGCAAGGGATTAGTCAATCAAGGATCTCAATCGTGGTGCTCTCGAAGAACTATGCTTCTTCAGGCTGGTGTTTGGATGAGCTGTTGGAGATTTTTAAATGCAAGGAAGATATGGGACAAATAGTGATGACAGTTTTCTACGGAGTAGATCCATCTGATGTCCGGAAGAAGACCGGAGATTTTGGGATTGCCTTCAATGAAACTTGTGCTCGTAAAAAGGATGAAGAGAAGAGGGGAAAATGGAGCAAAGCTTGCAACATTGCTGGAGAACACTTCCAAAAGTGGTTAGTTTGCTTTTATTCAACTAATTTGTGATTTTTTGCTTTCTTAATACGATTAGCGAAAATTTCTTAGTGAATAATAGCTTTCTGAATGTTCATGTGTTACTTTATTAACATAAGACTCATGCGGTTATATACACCTACAAAATAATATTCTGTTAATTGACTAATATTCAGGTTTACAAAAAAAAAATATTATAAATCTTCTTGGTTGATGTTAAAGGAAAAAAACATGTCTTGTTTTTTGATAATATATATTAATCTACTGGTTGAATTTCTATGACTCAAAAGCTTAGATGCTGCCATTGATTTGTTCAATGAAATGGTATCGATCTCGTCCCTTACCTTCCGCAATTGATTTCTCTAAATTAGTTGGTATTGTTGTGAGAATGAATCAAGCAGGGCCACAGATTCCAACAATCATAGCTCCATCATCATAATCTAAATGTATTCTAATTGATAAAATTTTCCAAAACAAATATTCTAATTGATAAAATTTTCCAACAAAAACCTCAAACTATTTTTGTTTCTAAAACAAACTTCTAAGTATAAAATTTTGCTTATTTAAACCCTCAAGTTGCCAATATTGAGCTCTATTGAAAAAACTTGTTTTTTCTTGTCAAAATCAAATGAAACAAGTTTCTATTCATCTTTATACTATTAAAAATGAAGTACATTTGAGTTATCATTGTTTCCAAACACTCTTTACTTATTCCTACATCCAAACAATCTTTATATATAATAATAAATAAATAATAATTAATTATTAAAAGATTTTGATAATATGGAAACTAACATTAATTTCAAATTTCCTCAAATCTTTCTATTCAATTTAAACCAATATACTTGAAAAATATGAATCTCCTTACATCTTTATTTGATCTTATTTTAAATGATTTTGAATTATTATATAATATATATATAATTAATAAAATTTTAGATTTGTTTTACATATGTTGTCATTCAAATTTTTAAAAACGGACATAAATTACTTAATCGATGAAGAAAACAATGTGTTTGTTCAATATCCCACCTCGGCTAAGAAATTTAATAAGAAGTTTCAAATATTATCTCTATACTATTAAATTGAAGTATAAATAATTATCCATGTATCCAAACAACAAGTAGTTATACATGTGTCCAATCATTCACATATTTAGTTTTTATTTTATTTTTCTTCTTTCTACATAAATAATAAATTGATTCTCTATAATCATTTCCTTATCTAATATTGAGATTTTAATAGTATAAATTATAATTCTCCTATAATCTTTGTTTGATCTTGTTTTCAAATTATTTTGAATTATTATATAATACATACAATTAATAAAATTTCAGATTTTGTTCTACATATATTGTGATTCATTTTTTTTATAAACAGACATATATTACTCAATAGTGTGTTCAACGTTCTACATCGGTAAATGTGTCAATCAGATCGGTGATTCTTGGGATAAATACAAGTAAATCTACCATAGGGCGATGAACATAAAAATTTATACCAATTAAAAGCGGATATCATGGACAAGCCCATAATGGATCGGAGATTTAGCGAGATTTATCGTGGATTGGTGGGTTGGTCCGCATACTACCAATTTTTAATAAAAATAAATAAATTATATATATATATATATATAAATAATTGTATATAATTTATGAAATATAATCTATGATATATTTGAAAATATAAAGAGTTTATGTATAACATTAGAATATTTAGAAAAAGAGAATATTAAAAATATTTCTATTTAAAAAGTTGTTAATTTTAATTTTCAAAATTTTTTATTTATTTAAATTATAAAAATCAAATCTGCGGGGTAGCTCGCTAACCCGTTTGACATAGCAGAGTAAAATTGGATATAAAAACTACTTACAATAACAATAAAAATTGGTATATACGTTAACTTACCAACAATTCTAACACTTTATAATTTAATAAATTTAAATTACATATAACTAAAAGAAAATTAATTATAAAAACTAAATGAACAAAATTTAAAAATCTATAAATTATCTGGAAAACTGAACACAAAATATTAAACAATAAAATATAAACATTTGTTATAATGATTAAGAAATACAAAGGCTAAAACTTTTAAAATATTTAATTTGTTTATTTTTTATATGTTTTAAGAGATATAGTTTTATATATTTTATTTATTTAGTTTTAATTATTATTTTTAGTGATTAATGATTAATTGATTAGATTTAGAAAGAGTAATTAATGAAAGTATTACATGGTATATTTTGATTGGTTAGAGAAAGAAGAGGTGAACCCAAGTATTTTCCACATTTGCAACATGTTTTAATCCACCTGGTTCCATTGAAAAATACTTGGGTTCACCCCTAGTGGTAATCCCTTTTATTCACTTCCTCTTTCTCTAATCAATCAAAAAAAAATTTTATTTTTTTTTTTATTTTTTTTTCTAAATATAATCAATTAATTATTAATCACTAAAAATAATAATTAAAACTAAATAAATAAGACATATAAAACTATATACCTTAAAACATATAAAAAAATAAAACAAATGAAATATTTTTAAAGTTTTAGCCCTTGGATTCGCTGAGTTGTATCCTTTACGGTATAGTTTTATATGTTTTATTTATTTAGTTTTAATTTATATGTTTTATTTAAATAATAAATAAAACAAATTAAAAAATTAAAAAAATTTATCTTTGGGTTCGCTGAGTTGTATCCCTTATGGTATAGTTTTATATGTTTTATTTATTTAGTTTTAATTTATTATTTTTGTTAAATATAATATTACGTGAATAATATTATTGGATGAATTTTCTTAATTTATTTTATTTTATTTGTTTAATTGTAATTTTAATTTATCATTTTTGTTTAAATATAATAATTGACATATTTATATTGATTATATTTAGAAAGAATAATTAATAATTAATTGATTAGATTTAGAAAGAATAGTTAATGATAATATTACATGATATATTTTGATTGGTTAGAAAAAGAGGAGGTGAACAAATGAGTTCACCACTAGGAGTGAACCCAAGTATTGTTCCACCTCATTTTCAACAAATAATTCAGTACCCATTGTAAATAGTCTAATATAATATAAGCATAACTAGTAGTATATATTTTACGACCAAATTTCGAAATTATGTTTAATGTTTTTTTTTTCCTTCCCAAAGTTATTTATTTCATTCTTCAGATTAGCAACCGTGACACAAAACAAAAAAAATCAAATCAAATCTTTACAGAAATCAAATGTTTTTTTGTGTGGTTTTACATTCAGCCCCTTGCAAATCTCAAGAAGATGGATCTGTATAGGTCTATGAAATTGAAGGAACTTCCGGATCTTTCAAAGGCTGAAAAACTTGAATTTGTGGGAGTGACTGATTGCTGTAGTTTGGAAGAGCTTCCACCATCAATTTTGAATCTTCATAAATTAGAGCGGTTGGAGATGCAATTCTGTGTAAAGCTAAAAGTTGTACCGACTCTCTTGAACTTGGAATCTCTTCATCATGTCTGGATGTGGGGATGCTGGCAAATGAGAAACATTCCAGATATTTCCAGGAACATCACAAACCTCACAATCGCAGAGTCAATGTTAGAGGACATGCCTGATTCTATTCGGCTTTGTGGCGTTAAGACTTTCAGAATATATGGCAGTATCCATGTACGCGGACGTATTGAGAAACTTCCAGACTGGATCAAAGATCTTCATCAGCTAGAAATGCTTGTAATAGGTAAATGTCTAAAACTTGCATCACTGCCAGAGCTCCCTGCCTCGCTCATAACACTAGAAGTAGACAATTGTGAATCACTGGAGACAATAATATATTTTCCTGTTGACTCTCCTCCAATTGGGGATATCGATTTCCCCAGCTTCTTATATTTCCCCAACTGCTTCAAATTGGATCAAATAGCACGAACAGTAATTACCCGGAAATCAGTGAAGGCATACTTGTTGGGCCACAATTTACCAAGACATATTGCGTCTATAAATTGTGTAAAAGTTGAATTGAAATGAGCATGAGCCAAAAGTGGCAAAGCCTCATTTTTAAGTGAAATGTGGAAATTGTCCCACATTGCTTGGAAGTTGTGTTTTAAAGTGGTATATATATGGTCATGTTTATACATGAGTTTAAATGATTATGGGATGAGAAAATGGGAAACATACGCGCCCGGCCGCCGCCGTCAGTCCGGCTCGGCACGGCTCGGGTATGCTCGCGAATATTCCCCTTAGAATATGCTCGCGAATTCCGAATATTCCTTAGAATATGCCCGCGAATTTCTCGAGCGGAAACCGCCCCTCTCACCCTATATATATCGCCGATTCGACACAGAAAATTTCATTCGATTGTTGATCTGAAAAAACTCTCCCCTTCTTCCTAAATTTGTAACTCGTTTTTCTTGAGAGTATCGTCGAATATATTGTTCGCTGGATCCTTTTTTCGAGTGTTGCGAAAAATGGTTGTTAGCAATTGTATCTTGGGATTCAAAAATTGCATCGAATGGTCACACTACCGGCGATTTATTGAGTTAAGGACAGAGAACAAATCTCGCCTTTGCTTCGTCGGTGTTGCGTTTATAAGATTTAGTCCGCAATTTCATTTCCAAAAATTTGAGCGCCTACAATACTTACCCGGACGAACAATCCCTGCGGAGTTCAATCAACAAGCTTTAGGAAATTCTTTGACCATTCGTTCAGATTTTAGGAAATTCTTTGAAGATGAAGGATGGCGTGAACAAGACAATGAGATTTTGTTCGAATTCAGAACCACATCCCCTGAACTCAAAATTACTCAATGTGGTGTCCTTGACAGACGATTCCATAAGCCCAGAAGCAGCGATGAATCTAGTTCAGAAGAAGTGTAAATCAAATTAACTTTAAGACTTTGATAATATTCATAATCACAATACAAGTCTATTTATACAAGAGTATTGACCGACTTAAGCTAATAATAATGGAAATTGGACTTATCTCTAATTTCCTAATCTTTATCTTTAACATTTACATTAATATTCCCTAATACTCCCCCTCAAGTTGGAAAGTGTTGAGAATAAACACCCAACTTGGATAATAAGAAGTCTAACTGTGGTCGTCCAAGTGCCTTAGTAAGAATGTCGGCAGGTTGCTCTTTGGTGCGGATATGAACTGTGATAATTAAACCTGCCTTAACTGCATCACGAACACTATGACAATCACGCTCAATGTGTTTCGTTCATTCATGAAAAACTGGATTTGACGCGATATGAATAGCCGCTTGACTATCACAAAATAACTTAACCGGTGTCGACAGCGGGAAACCAAGATCTTCAAACAAACTAATCAGCCATTTGATTTCTTTCAAAGTAAAAGCCATGGCGCGATAGTCAGCTTCAGCGGAAGAGTGTGAGACGGTGTCTTACTTCTTGGTTTTCCACGAGATAGGCAAGCCACCAAGAAGCACAACATACGCACTTAAGGAGCGACGAGTTTGCGGACAAGTGCTAAAATCAGAGTCACAAAAAACCAAGAGAGATAAATCATAATGAGCTCTCATGAGAATACCTTGACTAGGAGAACCTTTAAGAAATCGTACCACATGAAGTGCAGCATCCCAATGTGCTAGGCGTGGTTTTTGCATAAATTGAGATAAAAGATGGATGGAGTAACATAACTCAGGGCGTGTGACAGCCAAGTAAACAAGTCGACCGACGAGGCGTCGATACTTAGTGGGATCTGAGAAGAAAGGACCATCGTCGGATGCGAGGTGGTGATTCTGTTCCATAGGAGTATGAACTGGTGTACACTCACTAAGACCAGCTTCTGTAACAATATCAAGAGCAAATTTTCGTTGGGAGAGAAACATTCCTGCTGGAGAACGCGCAACTTCTATGCCCAAGAAATATTTTAGCTTACCCATGTCTTTCATACGAAAACATTGTCCCAATTTGGCTTTAAACTCAATAAGTATATCCAAATTATTGCTGGCTATCACCAAATCATCAACGTAAATAAGAATACGAATTTCAATACCTTTATGCGAGTAAGTGAACAAGGAATAATCCGCATAAGATTGTCGAAAACCGAACTGAAGAAGAGCTTTAGTGAGTTTTTCAAACCAGCAGCGAGGAGCTTGACGGAGACCGTATAAAGATTTTCGTAACCGACAAACCATATTTGGATTCTCGTGACGGAACCCCGGAGGCAACTTCATGTAAACTTCTTCATCTAAATCACCATGAAGGAAAGCGTTATGGACATCCATCTGATGAACCTCCCAGTCTTTAGAAGAAACAATCCCTAAGAGACTTCGAACCGTGGCCATCTTAACAACGGGAGCAAATGTTTCATTAAAATCTTCTCCTTCAATTTGTTTATTTCCCAAGACAACAAGTCTGGCTTTGTGTCACTCAAGCGTACCATCTGCAAGATACTTCAGTTTCAAAACCCATTTACAACCGATAGCAACTTTTCCTGGTGGTAAGGGTTCGAGATCCCAGGTATGACTTTCGTCAAGAGCCGTAATTTCTTCTTTAACAGCTCCACGCCAAGCTTCATGTTGAATAGCTTCATTATAACTTTTAGGTTCAACCCCTGCGTAAACTGCTGCAAGGAAAGCTTGGTGCGAGGGAGAAAACCGGAGATCATTGAAATATGCATCTAAAGAAAACGAATGCGTACCTTGGACAGTTTCCGAAGACTGCTGAGAAGAGGAGTTCGAAGAGAGATGAGGGTTATTATCGCAGACGGTGTTGTAGGTCACATAATCTTTGTACTTAGCAGGCGGAACGATAGTACGAAGACCGGGACCAAATTTTTCAACTGGAGTAGTGAGCGAAACTGTACTAACCGGAGAAACTATCTCCTGTGGTGTAACAGACGGCGGAGAAGACGTGGATGACGGAGAAATTTGCTCTGGTGTAACCTGTGCCTCAGACGAAGTCGGTGACGAAGCACTTTGATCAGAACTATCAACTGATGGGATCATAGAGACCGGGACAGAGGAGGTCTGTTCCGGAGCTGGATTCTGTGGTTGTGAAGAATCAAAGCTCCCCCTTTCAACGGACGTGGGCAAAAATAACCTATCGTCATCAATGGTTGATGATGATTGAGTATCAACGAGATGAGACTGATGTGATGGCGAAGTAAGAAATGGAAACTGATCTTCATGAAAAACCACGTCGCAGGAAATAATGAACTCGTTCGTTTCCAAATCATAGACTCGCCATCCCTTTTGACCAAATGGATATCCAACGAATATGCAACGTCGGCTGCGCGGACCAAACTTATCTTTGGAGCGAGAGCGAAGATGAGTGTAACAGAGGCTACCGAACACGCGGAGCTGATCATATGAAGGTTTCACACCGTACAAAACTTCATATGGTGATATATGTTGAAGAACTGAAGACGGAGTCTGATTAATAAGGTATGCAGCTGTCATAACGGCTTCTCCCCAAAACTTTGTAGGCAAACCGCTTTGAAACAACAACGAAAGAGAAACATTGAGAATATGTCTTTGCTTTCGTTCGACCCGGCCATTCTGCTGTGGGGTGTCTACACACGAAGTCTGATGAAGTATCCCATTTTCACGAAAATAACTTGCTAAGCACATAAACTCAGTGCCGTTGTCACTACGGACTATCTTTACCGATTTACCAAACTGCTTTTCGGCCATTGTACAGAAATTTTGAAGTACTAGATGAACTTCTGATTTGGCAAGAAGGAGGTATGTCCAAACTGCGCGTGAGTGATCGTCAACAATAGTAAGAAAATACACAGCTCCACAAGAAGCCAGAAGTCTATACGGACCCCAAACATCACAATGAATTAATGCAAAACATTCATTAAATTTATTTGAACTGTCATAAAAAACTTCCCGTGTCTGCTTTGCCCTAAAACACGTGTCGCAAGGACCAGGGACAGCAGTTATAACAGAAGAGGGAAACATAGGTAAATTAGAAAAAACTGAAAACGACAGATGTCCTAGCCGTTGGTGCCACAAATTCTGATCCACTGAACCATCAATCCGTTGAACCCTTGCAGCCATTACATCTTTGAAATAATAAACCCCATCTCTCTCCTCACCGGCTCCAATCAGAGTCCTCGAGAAACGGTCCTGTAAAACACATAACGTATCCGTTCGTAAAGCATAACAATTTGTCTGTTTCAACAACTTGGAAACGGAGATCAAGGAACAATTTAAGTTTGGCACAAATAAAACATTTGAAAGCGTTATTTGGTCGGAGAGGGGGAACACGCCCGTGTGAGTAGCAAATGTTTTGTTGCCATCTGCAAACCCAACCGGACATGGTGAAATACTACTCGTTTGTTCAAGTAACGAGAAATCTCCTGTCATGTGGTGAGATGCTCCCGTGTCGAGTATAAGTTCACCATGTCGCTTACCATTTAACTTAGAAGAAGGTGGGCTTGTTCTTTCATTAAGCATCTGAGCCAAAGCCTTCCATTGATCTTGAGTAAATTCTGGGAATGTAGAGTAATTTGACGATGTCGCATGAGCAGCATTGGCTCGGGCAGGAGCGTTACGTGGTCGATCCGAGACAGAGCCACCTCTTCCTCGTCCTCCACGCGTTGTACCACGCCCAGCTGTTCTATTTTGTGAACGCTCTTCCCACCAATCTGGGAACCCGACGAGCTGCCAGCAAGACTCCTTCTCGTGACCGGTTCGACCACAATGAGTACAGTGAAGAGAATGAGTTCGGTTAGAAGCAGAATTAACTTGATCCGAGGAGAACTCTCTCTTAGCGACAAACCCAACAACACTTTGTTGATGTTCTCGATCCCTGGATGAAATCACCCGTGTTTCTTCCCTTATAATCTTCGAATAAACCTCGCCAATGTTAGGGGTTGGATCAGCAGATATAATATTTGTGCACACACTACCAAAACGGGATTCGTCTAAACCCATGAAAAATTGATGAACTTTTTTTTCTTCTTGCTCTTTCTCAAACTCGGAAGCTGCTCCACAAGTACATACTGGAATTTGTTTGTATGTATCCAATTCTTCCCACATCTGAGACAAACGGCCGAAGTAGTCAATGACAGCTTGTCCATCTTGCCTACACGCGGCTAGCTTTGCCTTGAGTTGATGAACACGAACTTTGTTTCCCACAGAGAAACATTTCTTGAGATTCTCCCATAACTTATGAGAGTCTTGAATAAAAGTCACCGTAGAGCGAACATGCGGCTCAATCGATGTGCGGATCCAACCAACGATCATAGAGTTGACTGAAAGCCAAAGTTCGAGGTTTGGATCGGTGGGTAAGGGTTTTGGAATGGTACCGTCGATGAACCCTGTTTTGCGTTTGGCACGAAGGGCATTAAGCATCTCGCCGGACCATTCGTTGTAATTCTCTCCGGTTAACATAACTGCCGTAATTAACGCGCCAGGATTATCAGAGGCGAAGAGAGAATACGGAGTTGCAACTGGTGTTGCGACCGGAGCTTGAGATGAATTACCACCGGTAACCTTTGACGTAGTATCATCATCAGACATCTTTCAAGATAGTAATGATGAAACAAAGAAAACAGATGTTGGAAGAAACTATCTTCGAACACGAAAACAAGACACGGAAGATCTCGAACTTCGAGATAAAAAATTTGAAGAACAAAGAAAATTAGGTCTCAGAAGAGTGCTCTGATACCATGTAAATCAGATTAACTTTAAGACTTTGATAATATTCATAATCACAATACAAGTCTATTTATACAAGAGTATTGACCGACTTAAGCTAATAATAATAGAAATTGGACTTATCTCTAATTTCCTAATCTTTATCTTTAACATTTACATTAATATTCCCTAATAAGAAGTGTCTGAAGACGACGATGAAGACTCTATAAATCTTGACGACGACATAAAAGTCTCTAGAGTTTATTTGTTTGTCTTGTTTTGTTTTGTTTTATTTTGTTTTAGTTAAGAACAATTCACGATAAAAGTCTCTCTGGTGGCAACGAGTCTGAAATGGTATATATCACTCTCTTCTTTTTTAAGCAGTTATTGAAGCTGTGAAACAGAAACAGCCACAACATTAATCTGCTGATTCGGTAGACAAATCTTTGGAGGACAGTCCTATGAGCTCAAGAAATGCCAAGAAGATTTCTGATGTGGGAGCAAATGACACAGTGAGTAGTTCTTACATTTTTTTTACTTACACATTGGATTTAAAACACTTGTATCATCTGATATATCAATAGTTAACATTGCATTCCCGCAAACAAACTACTTTGCTTCTCTGCATTCTTGGTTTCTCTGCTTCTTATTTTAGCTGCAAAGTCTCTCTTACACTTTCATTTTTTCCACTCAAATCATTTTTTACCTTTTTGACACAATGAGATGATAAATTCTCTGTTTAACCTTCGATCAGGGTCTGGCTTTCCATGATAGATCTTAATCATCCTTTGGTCAAAGCTATGCTAGAGATAATTGTGATTCAGTTTGGATGTAAAGAAACTGGAATCTTTATCTTGAACTTAACTGGATAGTGTATGCTATATCATCTACAATTCAGGTTATTGCTTTAATTTCAGCTTTTTAGCAAGATTGCTTCTTTCTTCTTCAACTCGATCATCTTTAAACTTTGCCACTTGCTTCTTGTGCTTCTACATCTCTGATTCCGTTATAAAGAATGCGTTCGATCATCGCACTTGGCTCTTACGGTTTGTAAGTGTGTAATTGCTGCTTCTTTTCCATTCTTGATAAGATTCACTGCTTGCAACTGCTCTGTTAGAGTCTGTCTTCATGAATGCAATCATGATCTCTAGCTAGTTTCTCTCTGTACTGAAGCCTCAGCTTCCATAACAGATTCTCTCTTCTCTTCCAACTCAACTCTTATAGGTTCTCATCCTTGAGGATTGTGATCTCTTGTTTTAAACTAGCATAACATTTACATGTGACAGTGAAACAACAGAAAAAAAACTTAACATTACTCATTTCAACAATAAACATAAATAAACATGACAATGGAAAAAGTTAACAAGTGTAACGAATCAGTGGAAAATTAGAATCAAAATAGATCAAGCAAAATGGCATTGAATCTTCCATTTTTTCATTCATTCATCCTCCCATTGATTCTCCTGCAAAGCAAACAGAATAATCCAATCAATTAGGGTACCTTGATCAATCTCGGTCAAGATACATCTCGGCAAGTTTCTCACTAGCAAGACGAATCCACTAATCTTTCCCGAAGATTATAAAATCGCACACCTTACATAGTTTGAAAAGAAGAATGAAACGAAGAATAAGAGGTCAAGCACTTCCTTATTATTTCTCTCTGAATCTCTCCATCTCTTCTTTTTAAGCTCTGTTTCTTTGTTATAACAGAGACTTAACAGACTTGCTTATCCCTCAACAATCTGCTGCGTTTTACAAGAATGCTTCCTTCTGGGCCTGCCTCGCTTCCAGCCCGATACCATACATTTTCAAGCCCATTTCCGGAGACCCAATGCCACTCGGGCAACAACAAAGACTAAACCACTCCTCTTTTTTAAGAAAGGTCAAATCTCTTAATTTCATGTGCTATTAACTTGTGCTGGTAAAACAGAGGAAAAGAAGAGCAAATGGAGCCAAGCTTTGAATTATGTGGGCAACATTGCTGGAGAACACTTCCAGAAGAGGTTAGTTTGCTTTCGTTTAACTAATTTGTGTTTTTTTGCTTCTTAATCCGATTAGGGAAATTTTCTCAATGAATCTAAAAGATCTGATAGCTTTCTGAATGTTCATGTGCTATTTATTAACATATAAGACTCATGCGGTTATATATACCTACAAGACAATATTCTGATAATTAATAATCAGGTTTACAAAAAAAAAAAAGATATAGGAGACTTTGGATATAAAGGATGTTTTTCATCCAATTTATCCATTATTTATACTTTTTTGAAAGATTTGGTGAGATCATCTTTTATAATAATGAAAATTCAAATATACCCTCAAGTCTAATTTTTTTAACGGTTTCTAAAACCTTTAACTCATAAAAAGTTTTTTTTTAATAATATTACAAAAATATATTACGATATCTATATATATATATATATATTTTTTTTATACGTTACAAAAATATGTTACGAAAAATATTTTTCTAAAACATGTACAAGTGGTAAAATATGTATTCAGAAAGTTAGAATATATATTCTAAACTTTTCAGAACATACTTCATCACGCTAAATACATATTTAAAACTGAATAAAATCAAAAACTTTCTTCTTTAAATCTTCCCTTTAATTGTTTATGAACATGTTTTGGGTTTTTTTTGAAAAGTGAGTGTTTTCTATTAGTAGGAGCAGCTTTGGAAAAATGGTAATTTACAAAAAAGTTATAGATATATAAAGTTATTGCTAGACGTTCTGTATACCCAATTTTCCCAAAGATATATGCAGATGTTATCGAGAGATATATAAATCTTCTTGGTTGATGTTAACGGGAAAAAATATATCTTATATATATAAGTCTGCTGGTTGAATTTCTCTGACTCTATAATATCTCCCACTGTAATAACCAAAACATTTTCACATGACTATTTGATAAACCAAGTGATTTTTTGCTCTCTTTTAGGGATAGTGAATCAAAGATGATTGAAAAGATTTCAAGAGATGTTTCAAACAAACTAAACGCTACAATCTCTTGGGATTTTGAAGACATGGTGGGTATTGAAGCACACTTGTGGAAAATACAGTCCTTGTTACATTTAGAATACGAGGACAGAGCTATGATTGTTGGAATCTCTGGTCCTGCAGGAATTGGTAAAACTACCATTGCGAGAGCTTTACATAGCCGCCTCTCTAGCAATTTTCAGCTTAATTGTTTTATGGAGAATATCAGGGGAAGCTATAATAGAAGTCTTGACAACCTTGGTTTGAAGCTGCAATTACAAGAGCAACTCCTTTCCAAAATTTTAAACCAAAATGGTATAAGGATACACAGTTTAAATACTCTCTCAGAAAGGCTATATGACCAAAAAGTTCTCATCATTCTGGATGATGTGGATGATCTGCAACAACTCGAGGCTTTGGCTAATGAAACTAACTGGTTTGGTCCAGAAGTAGGATCATCATAACGACCGAAGATCAAGAGCTTTTGGAGCAACATGAAATCAACAAAATATATCGTGTAGATTTTCCAACTACAGAAGAAGCTTGTAAGATCTTTTGTAAATATGCTTTTAGACGGAACTTAGCCCCATATGGTTTTGAAAAGCTTTCCGAAAGAGTAATAGAGCTTTGTAGCAAGCTTCCTTTGGGTCTTCGTGTCATGGGCTCAACTTTACGTGGAAAGAAAGAAGATGACTGGGAATGTATATTGCTTAGGCTAGAAAATAGCCTTGATCAAAAGATTGATGGAATACTTAGAGTCGGATACGACCAATTGCATAAGGATGATCAATCGCTATTTCTCATCATTGCGGTTTTCTTCAACTATAAAGATGATGATTATGTGAAAGCAATGCTCGCTGACAAATTGGATGTCATATTGGGATTGAAAGCCCTCGCATATAAATCTATCATACAAATATCAACCGAAGGAAAGGTAGTGATGCACAAGTTACTACAACAAATGGGTAGAGAAAGGATTCAAAGCCAAGAACCTTGGAAACGCCAAATTCTAATTGACAGTGATGAGATTTGCAATGTTCTCAAAAATGAATCTGTAAGTTTTCTCTTGTTTAATGTATCCCCTAAACTAGGTCATTTGGCAAAGACTCATATATCTTACCTATTGTGTTAATAATTTTTGTTTTTGAAGACTCCTCAGGATCGTGCAAGTGTGATGGGTATATCTTTTGATCTATCCACATTAATCCCAAACAGTGTGCGTATAAGCGCGGGAGCTTTAAGAAGAATGGATAATCTTCGATTTATCAGCATCTACAACACAAGACGTGATACAAATGTTAGAGTTCATATACCAGAGGACATGGATTTCCCACACAGTCTAAGGTTATTACATTGGGAAAAATACCCTGGAAAGTGGCTTCCTCGGACATTTAGGCCTCAATTTCTTGTGGAGCTCATAATGATGTATAACAACCTCGAGAGGCTTTGGGAAGGAATCCAGGTTCGTGTATATATAATAATATTTGTTTACTTTGTAATAGGTTTTCTGGGAGTATATTGGTTTATGGATTTTAATTGACTTAGAAATCTACCATAGTATTTCTAAATCATCCTACTATATATTACAAAAAAAAAAGAGAGACAACTTTTAGCGTTAGTTCCATGATACAAAAAGATAAACTACACATAGATATTATTATTTTTCTAAATCCAGGAGATATAGCTTTATCACGCCGGCTTTTTTTTTCTTCATCACAAAACTATTAGCTTTAGTAGTAGTATATTTGTGATACTAAATTACTAATCATATTAGTAGTTTCTTTACCAAAATAAAATAAATAATATTAGTAGAGTACTTGTTGTATCAGTTGATTGAATTGTACTAATTATAATAGTCAACGTATCCAACAAAATAAAAAGTGTAAATAGTTTCAATCAACAAATTTGCAGCTCTTACAAAAAGTGTAAATATATTTTTTTTCCTTTCCAAAATTATTTATCTCAGATTAGCAACCCTGACAAAAAAAATCAAAATCTTTCTAAATATCAGGAAAATGGGTAAAAAACCATCATCTTTTTTTTGTGGGTTTTTAAACCCCCACCCTTAAATAAATGGTGAAATAAATCCTATGTATTATAAAAAACTAAGTACATCACTATATTAAAATAAATATAAATAAATAATTTTTTATGTTTTGTTTTCCTAAATTTGAGTTTGTAAAATTTTCCCAAAATTGAGTTTTTAATTAAAATATTATTATAAGTTAGCACATTCCATGTTTTGATTCGAATTTGTTCAAACTTTTCTTTTGAATAACTATCTAAAAGTAATTAATATTAGTTAAAATATTTTAAATTTGTATTTTAGAGTTATAGTTTATATATATATATTAATTTAATATATTTCAATTAAAACTGTTTTGGTGTTAAAATTTATGTACTTTCGTAGGAAAATAAAGTTTTTGTTTGTTTTCATGTTAATAAGTTTATGTGACTAAACCAAGTAAACATTTCTTAACATCAAATTCATACTTGACAATACTATAATCGATAATCGAATATGAATTTATATTAATTATATTTTATTTGGTTGGTCACACATACTTATTAACATGAAAACAAATAAAAATATTTTTACTATTATGAAAATACATAAATTTTAATACCAAAATATTTTTAATTTAAATACGTAAAGTTAAAATATATTTAAAATATAACTTTAAAATATTTCAAAAATCAACTAATATTAATTAATTTTAGCAAGTTATTCAAAAGGAAGTTGGAACAAACTTGAATCAAAACAATGTGCTCCCAATAATAATATTTTAGTTAAAAAACTCAATTCTAGAAAAATTTCATAAACTCAAATTTAAAAAAATAAATGATATACCATAATTTATTTATTTATTTTTATTTTAATATAATGATACACTTAGTTTTTTCTTATGTATCCCTAAAGTTTATTTCATAATTTATTAAATGGTGAGAGTTTAAATACGCATAAAAAAAAGTATTTTCATGTTTTTGAAAAAGTCAGGGTTTTTAAACCCATTTTCCCTAAATATTAGGATCAGTAAATTCTTATTTTCCTTGGCATGTTTTGACGTTTTTCCTTTGTGTCAATTTACATTCAGCCCCTTCCAAATCTCAAGAAGATAAATCTGTATCACTCCGTGAATTTGAAGGAACTCCCGGATCTTTCAAAAGCTGAAAAGCTCGAAAATTTGCAACTGAGTTCTTGCAAGAGTTTGGTAGAGCTTCCACCATCAGTTGCGAGTCTTCATAAACTACAGATATTATGTATGGATTCCTGTGAAAATCTACAAGTTTTACCGACTCAATTCAACTCGGCATCTCTTCATCTTGTGACAATGGAGGATTGCCATCAATTGAGAAACTTTTCAGATTTTGGCAGAAACATTACAAAACTCCATATCACAGCCACAATGCTAGAGGAAGTGCCTGATTCTATTCGGTTTTGTCGCCTTAAGTGTTTCCGTATAGTAGGCAATTTCAATGGCGGCTCAGGCATTGAGAAAATTCCAGATTGGATCAAAGATCTTCATCAGCTAGAAGAGCTTTTTATATCTGATTGTAAAAATATTGCATCACTCCCAGAGCTCCCTGCCTCGCTCAGTTTACTAGAAGTAGACGATTGTGAATCACTGAAGACAGTAAAATCTTTTCCTGCTGACTCTCAAAATAGAAGTTTATTTTTTACTAACTGCATCAAATTGGATCGAAAGGCACAAAGAGTCATTACCCAGCGATCATGGGATGCATGCTTACACGGAAAAACAATCCCTGCGGAGTTCACTCGACGAGTTTTTGAAGATTCTTTGACCATTCGTTCATATTTCCACAAATTTAGGATTTGCATCTTGGTTTCCCCTAATGTGGATATCTATGAATCGGAATGCAGGGACGAAAACTTAGTATGTGACATATGGATAAACGGTTGCTTCATTGATAAGAACATAAATTTTGATGTCGGTGTGCTCTATTCGAAACATCTATATATGTCTTGCGTTTTATTCTCAGATAAAGATGAAGGATGGCGTGAAAAAGACAACGAGATAATGTTCTTATTCAGCACCACAGCCCCTGAACTCGACATTATTCAATGTGGTGTCCAGACCTTGACGGACTAAACCACAAGCAGCTATGAATCTAGTTCAGAAGAATTGTCTGAAGACGACGATGCAAGTCTCTCTGATGGTAACAATGAGTTTGATGAAAGTCTCTCTGATGGTAACAATGAGTTTGATGAAAGTCTCTCTGATGGTAGCAATGAGTCTGATGAACCAAGAGTGAAGCGTCTGAAGACCTGAAAAGGTATATAACTCTCGTCTATTTAAGCAGTTATGGAAGTTATGAAAATCAAAAGTCTGAAGACGAAACTAGCAGAGAAACGATCAGAACAAGTGTCTGTAGAGATGATGAATATCTCCCTGCTTGTCGGGAGAATTCAGTTTGATGAACCCTGAAGGGACCTGACAAGATATTTTTTCTTCCGTTTTTATTTTATTTTTGTGATTTCAGATTATGTTCTTTGGGTTGTACAGCTTTCTAAATACACACTAAGACCTGAATACGTTCTTTTGTTGTATGGATTAATAAATTGTTCACTCGTTTAGTGGTTTCTGGTTGTCTCTCATGCATTTAGCTCTTGAGGTTCTTCAGTGGTTTTGAAGATCTAATCCTCTATAGATTATCTAAAACTTGGAAAGAATTTGCTTTGAATCCAAAAAGAACGTAATTTTGGAAACCGTTTCAGACCATAACCAATGGATCTATTATTAATTCTGTTCCCTGTCTTTTAAAGACTTTCTAATGATCTCATTGTGTTTATCTGTACTACCAAGTCCTGGATAGACTCGGATCATAAATTTACCTATACGTATTATCTAATCTGTTGATTCGGTAGATTAGTCTTTGGATGACAGTCCGATGAGCTCAAGAAATGCCGAGAAGATTTGTCATCATGTGCTAGCAAATGACACAGTGAGAGTGGGTGTTCTTGCATATCTTTAGTTACACACTGGATTTAAACTAGTTATATCATATGATATATCAATAAACAACAATATCGTTTGTAAATGATATCATTTGCATTCCCGCAAAGAAACTACTTTGGCTTCCACAACTGATTCGTAGGGTTCTCTGCCTCTTATCTTAGCTGTAGAGTCTCTATGATCTCTTACACTTTCATTTTTTACCTTTTGACACATGAGACGATAAATTATCTGATTAATATTCGCTCTAGGGTTTGGCATTCCATGACAGAAGAAAACTGTATGAAATTTAAATTCCCACAGCAAAGAAGATTCAATCAGCAATAACTAGTCAAATGATGTATCCTATATATATTCCATTTCAACCATACTATATAGATAATAATTCTAGAAGTTAATGAAGTGGAACATTAGTATGGCTAAAGATAGTAAGTAGTAACCCACGAACTCAAAAGAGAAAACTTATAGTACATCTTAATCAGGAAATTTGTGGAGCTCCACTGCTAATAATAGAAATGTAAATAATCTTTCATTTCTCATTCATCCTCCAATCGATGATCCTGCAAAGCAAACACATCAAACAAATCAGTGTGTTAATCTGGATTCCTTTTTGGTTAAAAGGTTAATCTGGACTACGTGTCTTAAACATGGAAATTCTGTAGCATACTTCCAGGGATGTTACTGCAGAGCTGCAGCCAAAAGGCCTGCAATAAATATGAATACGTTCTTCTCCAAACCCCCAAAGGAAAGACAAAAATGAGTAGGGGATATACCTAACTCTTCTGCAGATCCTCCAACATTGCCAATGCCTTTTGTTGTTCCTCCTTACTACATAAACCGGCCAGCATACCACGGAAAGTAATGGTATCAGGACACACACCATTAGATATTATATATTAGTAAACCCTCAAAAGGCTCGAGCTTACTGCATCACGGATGTGTGGTGGGTCATGTGAACTCATCGTACAGGGATATTCAAATGTAATGTGAAATCATCGTGGATTACTGCATCATGGATCTGTGGTGGGTCATGGCTGTTGAGGGATCATCAAGGAAAAAATCACTTTCATGCTAGAGACATTTTCTTACCGGCTGACAACAGAACGGTTGCAGAGATTCGATGCATACTTTGGGCAATGCAGAGTCTGTCTGATCTTCGTGTAACTGATGTTGAGCTTTGGTCACAATGGGGGCAGCTATTGAAGCTTTAAACAATCCTCGCGACTGGCCGAAGTATCGTTCTTTGCTGGATAGGATTTAAGCACTCAGCTGCACAAGCGAATTTAGCGGCAAGAAGGATAGCACAAAATGTCACACAAGATGGGAGGGTTCATTCCTATTTAGCGGGGGGAGGACCCGGATGGCTTCATTCTATCCTTAAAAAATGATCGTCATTAGAGAAGGTACTATGTGTCAGACACGTTTGAGCTACGCGGACAAGTACCCGTTTTTTGAATCGTTTTGTATTGAGCTCAATATGCTCTGTTTTTATTACCTGCTCTGTTTCGAGTTGGTTGGTCCTGAAAACTATCACTTGTACTCGTTTCCTCACCTATTATGGTGGTGGTCTATCTTATCAGATGACAACAAAAAAAAGGCTCGAGCTGAATCAGAAAACGACAACCGACTTAATTAGATTGGTAGTGACCGGTTTAAGTGGACTGGCACGTTGACCGGTTCAGATATAACTAATCGTGGAGAAAACTAAGCTCCAGAGTTGAGAGTGAAATATGAAAAAAAAATATTGTCGGTAATATGTGATGCAACTTGCAAGCGTTTAATGTTAAAAGTCATAAGCAGAGGCAAATAAATCTATCACAATTTAAATTTAACCCATTGTTTATTTCAGTAACTAAACAGTTTTATGCCTTCAAAGGATTCTTAGCGTCTCTCAAGCAGCCAAACTCTTGGAGGCAATCTCAAAGACATTCTCAGACAATCCATTTGCTGACATTATCATCTCCAATTGTGCCTGCAAAAACACAACACAAACATGAGTTTAACGAGGCAAAAAGATCCAATAAATCCTTAAAAAGGGAAAATTAAGGACTGGTTTGCTTTTATCGCCTATACGATTTACCTTGGCTAGAGCTTGACGTGTTTCATCGTAACGCTTCCACCTCGAAAAGGCAGACACCATACGAGAAGCAACCTAGACTCAGACCAAACGAAAGAGTTAGTCGTTAAGGTTATTTGTTGTCAGCATAGTTACAAAGACATAAGTTGATTTGGGAGTTTTAACCTGAGGGTTCAATTTGTCTAACTGGACAACAATGTCGCCCAAGAATTTGTAACCTGATCCATCTTTGGCATGGAAATTCACTGGGGAACCGCAGAATCCTCCAATTAGCGAGTAAACCTGAATGATCATATCATTGTTGGTTTCATCATAAGCATAGAACTGAGGAAAAAAGTTATGGAATGAGAGTTTGAGAATTCACTTGCCTTGTTTGGATTGCGTAGATCGAAAGCTGGGTGATCTAAAAGCTTCTTGACATTCTCTACATTGCCAGGAATGTCAGATGTTGATTGAAGTAGGAACCATTTATTAACAACCTGAGATCAGAAACCGATAAAACTTAGTATGGCAAACTAAACCAAAAAGTAGAGGGAAGTAAATTGCGATATTAAGATCCATACCAAGTAATCGCCCTGCCACTTGTTGTAGAAGTCGGCAAGAACATCATTACGGGTTTTACCCGGGTTCTGGGCAAGAGCCGCCAAAGCGGCAAATTGGTCTGTCAAATTGGTGGCCATCTTGTATTCGCTCAATGCAAGTTCAATATATGCTGGATCCTCAAGAGATGCAAGATAAGCTGGAGTATTTAAATAAAGCAAAGCATAATGAAGTTAGTGACTTGAGCAAAAGAGTATCTCCTTTTAGAAAGAATGACTCTGGAATACAAACCAAGAGCTGTGTTCTTCAAAGCTCGCCTTGCCATGTTGGAGTGGTCAAAGACATAAGCCTCTGTGCTCCTATTGTTCTCGACCTACACAAAAAAACAATTGAAAAGTTTCAGTGGGTACAACTCTGGTCCCTAATCCCAAGAGGTTCATCATATAGAGAGAAGAAGACATACAATCTTCAGAAGCTCAGCTTTAAGTTCAGATGCAAGCTGCTTTCTAACAAACTTTCTAACAGCATGAACAGCATCAGGATCCGCCACGGCCATCATGTCCATTATCTCTCCTTCCCCAGGTAGTGTTATTGCTTTGGCTATAAATTCCTATACAATAGATAAAGAAAATAGATTACAAAGTCACATCCTACACTTCCTTTTATAATTACGTGGTCGATAAAGGAATGTAGATCCTTACCTTGTCCAAGCTTGGGTCAGAAAGCACACTGCCAAGACCTTGCACAAATTTTGGGTTTAGAGCCAACGGTTTATTTTGCTGGAAATCAGAAACTAAATTCAGCATGAGCTTCCTTGCCAGAACTTGACCAGCCTCCCACCTAAAATACAGAAAAAATGAATTATCGAAATGCGGAAAGAGCATAGAGAAGAACTAATATGTTGTAGAAAGGCAAATACCGATTGAATTCATCTGAATCATGTGCTAGGAGGAAGAACAGGTCATCATTAGAGAGATCAGTTTCAACACGAACTGGGGCACTGAATCCCCTAAATAGGGAAGGAACCGGTCTCTCTGATATATCAGAAAATACAAACTCTTCTTCTTTCTGTACATTAAAAAGACATAAAGTCAGCAAAGATGGATAAGGAAGATCAGGACAAAAAGTATAAAAAATGAAAACACTGGAAGTTAAAAAGACTGGAGGCTGATGTAATGTACAACACATACATTTCAAAAGATATTGGTTAAAAGAAGGAATTCTCAACTAACCTTAGTCACTCGAAGTATTGTGCTGTTGCTTGAAATGGTCTGCACTGTACCATCATGATGAACAGAGGAAAGTGTAATGTCTTTCCCACTTGAGTCCAGAAGACCAACAACCACTGGAATAAATGTAGGTTCCTTTGTTGGCTGGCCCGGAGTTGGTGGTATCTCCTGACTGGGAAAGTGATCAATTACCAAGCAAGCCAATGTGTCAACAGCAAATTCATGGAGGTAAGATTTCAAAGGCATTGCTTTAGGTTCGGTGTTAAACAGTCAATAGGATTTGACAAAATAGATAACACATGAGAAGAACAGAACCTGAATTTCAAAGAGAAAGTATGAGCTTCAGCATCATAAGAGGAGGCCACTTTGACAACTGGCGTTCCAGCTTGGGAGTACCTAAAATATGGTATATCCTTAGAAGTATGAAAACAAGAATCTCCACAAGACATTCTACAATAAAAATCTGACTAACCATTGCAAGAAATTAGCAAAATCCGCATTGTTTGCATCACGCATAGCAGCAAAGAAGTCTTCACATGTCACTGCTTGCTCATCATGTCTTTGAAAATAGAGATCAATTCCCTGAAACATATGTACCAATAGAGATGATTAGAACAGGTTAGAAAAAAACATATAACCACTGAATCCACACACAAAAAATAGCATTGGAAAGCAACCTTTCGGAACCCCTGACTTCCTAATAGAGTTTTGTACATCCTGACGACCTCAGCTCCCTAGCAAAACATTATAAAGTCAACTAAAGTTTCTTGTTTACTGCATGTAATGTTAAAGAGCCAAACCTTTTCATAAACCTGAAACAACAACAGAAAACAAATCATTGTGTTAGAAATAATATGTAAGGGTTTGATAGGGATATGAAACTATGAATAAAAAGGAATTCTTGAGTCCCTACCGTCACTGAGAGAGTAGGTGATGGCCAGAGACGTAATCCAGGTTTGAACAGGTTACAAAAGCACAAGCATGTTAGATTGGAAAGATTGGAACACAATGCTGAGATTAACAATAACAAAATGCTTTAGCGGAATTCCTTCTAGTGAACAGAAACTTGCCTGTGTAGAAGTTGTCCATCTGCCAGAGAAAGAAAAAGAGCCATATTTATCAACACTGATAATAATAACATGTACATCAAAAATTTCAAGGGAAAACAAGAGAATTTCTGACCTTGATGTATGAATGGGGACGAACAGGATGCGCCATAGGACCAGCATCCTGATAAATTAGACAACATATAATTTGGCATGAGACAAAATGAAACAATCCCATGATGAGGTCTCAAAGGAGTACAAAATGAGAGTACCTGGGGGAATTGATAGATCCGAAGCTTTGAAACATCAGCAATGCGCTTTACAGTACGGCTTCCCATGTCAGATGAAAACTCCTGAATAGAATTTTCACATTTTTATCATTAGATAAAGAAAAATTCCCATAACCATCTTCAAATAGCAAAGGATAAAACATACCTGGTCTCGGAAGACGGTAAGTCCTTCCTTTAGACTGAGTTGGAACCAGTCACGGCATGTCACCCTGTTGTTACAAGTAGACTTTTAGTCAAATACCAGGCCAAATACAAACAACGTTTCTTTATGAAATTTACTGTACAGATAAGAATCTATAATATATCAGAATCAATCAGCAAGAACTAATCAATTATAGCAAAGGGAAGGAGAGATGAGGATGACCTGTTCCCTGTCCAATTGTGGAAGTACTGCACATAGAGCACAATCAAAGATGTGGTTATTGAAAGTTAATTTAAACACCAGAAAAGATTTCAATAAACAACATATGTTATGATTACATACTTCATGACCAATAACTCCCAAAATTGCAGCGTAATCAGCGTCTGTTGCAGTTTCTGGAGATGCTAGGACAAGCTTGGAATTAAAAATCTGCAAGGTAGAAGCTCGTGGATTACCATCAAAATATAATATGTCTACAAGTACATCATTTCTTATAAAGATACATAGGCTTACATTCAAACTCTTGTTTTCCATGGCTCCCCTGAAAATCGAGAAAAATCAATCAACTTTTCCGGTCTCAACAATAAGAAAAGTAAAAGACATGAACGCATGAGCTCTCTGATTTAGATTGAAGATATAAGCAAATGAATCAACACTATCAACTGTGACTGAATCCACCATTTGTTCATACATGTTAAAATCTGGAACAGCGACAATGTTGAAGAGATCCAGATCATACTCAAGGCCGAACACCTAATGAAAAAGGGTACACAAAAAGAAAATCCGATTCAGTAACCCAACAATTATAATTAAAAATAAATGCAGGTACTTACATCCTCATCCCATTTCATGGCCGCCTTTAAGGAATACATGGCATGAGCAGTCTTTGGTAGATCTTCTGCAGGAGTCCAGATCTTTAGAGATACCTGCCTACCAGAGCGTGTGGTAAATGTATCATCTCTGCTCGCTAGCTGTCCAGCCACCAGAGCAAATAGATAGCATGGTTTCTTGAATGGATCCTCCCATAAGGCATAGTGCCGACCACCCTACATTTTAATGAACAATTTTGCTTTCAGAAAAGGCGAAGCTGAGAGGACACTTAGAAAACAAACAAAACGAGGCATCAAATTTGCTAACCTCTGTATCTCCTTGAGAAATGAGGTTTCCATTGGACAATAATACAGGATAAAGTGTCTTGTCACCTTCCACACGACATGTGTACTTTGCCATAATATCAGGACGATCCTGTCATTGCATAATTAAAAGTAAAATGTAAGAACATCAGTTGTACGATCTCAAAATCAGTCATCTTATTAAAACGTCGCAATCAAACCTGGTAAAATGTAATTTTGCGGAAACCCTCAGCTTCGCACTGAGTGCAAAAATTCCCAGAAGACTTGTAAAGCCCCTAAAAGAAGAAAAATTAACAAGTTAGAATAGATCATTTAAATCATTGAGAGTTTAACAAGAAAGCAAAGGAATGGATAAAGTAATTTCACCTCAAGTGAAGTATTCTTGTGGGGGTATATCTCAGTATCAATTTCCAAAACAAAGGACTCCTCAGCTGGAAGTGAAGGGAGAGTGAGATGACGAGAGTCCAGTTGGTAATCTCCTTCCTAATCAAAGTGAAACAGATATGAAAAAACAGGCCAAGTAAATAGAGGAAACTGAGTTACTTATTTTTCTTCAACGAAGTTTCTTATCTTAGAGAAAATTCTATAATTATGTAATATTAAGAATAATTGAGTGAGCCTAGAGATACAAAGATTTCCCAGAAGGATACCTTTAGAAGCTTCCCCTCAACCTTGACTGAAAGTAGCTTCAAGTCATGTCCATCCAAGACCAACGCAGCGGAAGATCCTGGTCAACAGGATACTTTTTCAGAATGTAATGTGCCAAAAAATAAATTGCAGCAATCCATCATGAAGCTATACAAAAAGCAAGACTGGTGTACCTTTAACCCGAGGGGAAACCTTGATCTTAGAGCTAACAATTGTTTTCTCTTCACCAAGAGAGAAGCTCAGATCCACCTAAATAAACAAATAAAAGCTTCAGACTACAACAATAATGATTCTATTCGTATACTCAATTTGGAGTTTAAAGAAGGGTAGCATACAGTTTCAAAGTAGTAATCAGGCTTGGTGTAGTCCTTAAGAAATATTTCTTTAGGTACATCCATTTTGGATTCTTCAGCTTTATCTGGAACTGATTCTGTGGCAACAGAACAAATCAGCCTTCTGCCGTTTTGCTTATGTCTCTGAAATATAAAACATAATATAAATTTATTCCAGTATTAATTAAAATCTTATGGGTTTTATTTATCATAAGGGAAGGATAGAGCATGTTACATCAACAGAATGAGATATAAAACTATTCTTCCTGAAAAAAGTAGCCTGAGACAAAGAACCACACTAAAAATCATTCTCTGTTTCAATAGTGTGACACTATATTGATAGAAGAAACAAAGAAACACAAACCTCGGAAGTAAGAAATGGTCTGTATTGAGTAAGTCTTTTTGCCGAATTACGAAATGGAAGACAACCACTTCTAACAGGTACCTACAAAAGAGAGTTGAAACAAATTACAGAAGTAAAACTCAGTAGATTCGTATACAAACAAAGCAAAAGATTAAGTATAACACAAAACACCGATTTACATATTAAAAACAATGATAGAAATCGAATGAGTAAACTTCAAAATTAGCAAGAAAAAAAAAAGTAAACTTCATATAATCATACAAAATGAGTGATGAGATTATGAAATCAAAAGTCTAACTTTCTCATGCAATTCATCATTTCTATTTCCATTTATTTAGAATCGATTCAAGATACAAGAATTTACGATGAAACGAATAGTAATAAATA
Source organism: Cardamine occulta (assembly GCA_028015245.1). NCBI lineage: Eukaryota > Viridiplantae > Streptophyta > Magnoliopsida > Brassicales > Brassicaceae > Cardamine > Cardamine occulta. The sequence goes on from CM051366.1 coordinate 14,646,934, forward strand.
AAATAATAAAAACAAAGAGAGCGTTTAGAGCAATCACAGGAGCATGAGAGAGCAAACCCAAAAGGTTGGCTCTTGCCAGAGACGAACTTCGACAAGGAATTATCAACCGAGCCATTTAAAAAAAAATACCTAAATTAAATTTAACCAGAAACAATATCGCTATAACTTTAGAATAAAGATTTAGGCGAAATTCTCCAACCTATAAACCCTAGAAAACTCTCTCTACTAATCACTACAGAGAATCAAGAGAGACACAGAGCGGCAATTTAGGGCTATGGGGACTTTATAAAGATATGTAAAAGAATAGAATTTAAATGAAAAATTATGGCCGAGATAATTCGATATAAAAATACAAAAATATAAATATAAGAGGAAGCAAATGATGAAACTAAATTAAAATTCGATTTCGGGAATTCGAGAATGAGATCAAATCAGGAGAAATCGATCGGAGGAAGACGGAGAAGTATAATTACCGAGATCCGATTATCAGATGCAAAAGATAGAACTGAAACTATGAGGAGAAACTTGGTACTGCTGATATATATAACAAATAAGATATTTTTATTCGGAGAAAAAAAAAATAACAGAAAGATGTTATAAAGTTTGCAACTTTATTTATTTTGTTTTATCCATTTTTCTATCGCACGGGTCAATAGCTGCTCAGATATTTTTTGTTTGGTCATCCGAATATTAATGGATAAGAGAATTATAAAACACTAACTAGTGATACAATACATCATTTTTGAAGATATTACTATTTAAAGATAAAGAAGCAAAAGGTTATATGAAAAGAGGTTACAACAAATCGATGCTAATTTTAGTCATCGATTAATCAAAATCGCAATTTTCTCCAACGACACAAAAATTGAACAGCTCTTCCAACAAAATGAAAAGGTAAAACAGAACTTAACAAAACTTCGGTTAAGTTTTTTTGTTTAAATAACGGTTGGTTCAAAGCGGTGCAGTTTAGCATCATTCACCGATAAACTGGCGTTTTTTAGCAGTGTTCATGTATGGTCTAATAACCCATTCGATCTCTGCTTCTTTTTGCTCCACAGTTCCTAATTTCACCTGCAACAAAAGTTAACCAATCATAAATTTGTTTATAACCCGGTTGGTTTTATTCTTATACCGAACATAAATCAAATTACACCAAATTTGGTAGAATAAACCGAATGCATACCTGGTAGAGCCTCAACTCAAACCGAGGACCAATTTCTTTAAGCTCAATCGTTTTGGGGCCTCCTTCTCCTTTATCATAGATATGATTCCTATAAGATTTTCAAAGAAGAATCGACGAAATAAAGTCAAACATAGTCTCAATGTGTTATTGCATGGTGTTAATATGTGCTTCACCAAGAGGAACAGAATAGGATTTACCAAAACCAACATAAGCATTAGACTTTAGGCTTTGAAAATTACAAATGATGTCACCAATAAAAATCTGTAAAATCTGATCATTGGTGAAGAAAACTTTACCTGAATGAAATATAATCAGATTGATTAGCAAAAGTAACTATACGTCTTGCATCCTGTTTTGGAACTGGGAAGATATGTTTTAAGATGTTTGATATTCTTTTACCCATCTGCAAAAGAAAAAAGGAAATCAATTAGAAAGAACAGAACAAACAATTTCTGAGAGGTGGTGAAGCTTGTTGGTTTCCAATACCAAATTGCAGTAAAGAATGAAGTGAATCGGTTCTACGAATTTTATACCTCCGTTGTAAAGTTGTTAAAAATGAGATGAGGATATTGCTCAGGCATTGTTCCAATGGCTTTCTTGTCTTGAATATCATGTCTTGTTACCTAAACAGAGGGGACGGTGGATTAAGTAAAAAAAGACTAAACTAAGAGTTGGAAAGAAGAAAGAAATGTAAATAAAATTCAGATCTTCAATAAGTTACTTACCACATTAAGTAATCCAAAGTATGCAGTTGGTCCAAATGGAAGATGGGAGATAATGAGACCATCAGGCACACCACGGTGCTCATGAACCAATATAACATCAGTAAAATCATGGGAACGAGCGGTTTCAATGATCTCAGAAATGACCTGCAATAACAATGTTGGAAAATTTTAGGTACTAGTCAAGCTTTTATTTGAAATCTAAATTCTACATAATTGTACAAACTCAGCTACATTTTAACTTCTGAAACTTGTATATAATATGCAGTTTATTGATCATATGTTGCCCATATTTCAAACAATGATGAGATTTATGCATATACATCCACAATAAAGAAAATGGTCAGAAGGGAGATTATACCATTAGCATTCAATTTAACAACATCAAAAATAAACCACATGTTGTGACCAATTGGAAACCAAAACCGGATTACCGAAAAAGAGGATTAAATAGTTTCAAATGGATTAAAAGTACAGAAGCCAGAACACCAAACATACCTGACCACCACGATTTATCCTCTGAGAGTTAGGAAAGACAAATTTCAATTCCTACAAGAGATTACACAAGGAAAAATCCATAAATCAATGAATAAAAACAAATCACTTGCCAACAAAATTAAACAAAGGAATAAACTAGCCAAACAATAAACAATGTTAACAATCTATTTAACCACTGAAACTAAACTGATTATACCTTCACAAATCTCGTGAGTGGTGCACTTGGATTCCTAGACGTTGTCAACAAAATCTTCGGATCTTTTTCCGTTGCATTTGCATATTCATCATCAATATGACTCCTTGGAACTATTCACAACAATGATTAGATATATAACAATTAGCTATTCTGCCACAAACCATTCATTATCCCAATATCAACAGAGAAGTCAAAAAAAAAAAAGAATGTATATCAATTTCTAAAGATGTCAAAGACGAATCAGAGGTTTAAACATAATATACTGAATAATGCTACTGATTCTGTGAAGAATCACTGAGTAGTATTAATTCAATTTACACTAAATATTCAAATCAATTCCACAAAATGCTACTGATTCTGTATCAATGTACAAATTTACACAAGAGTGCTTCACCAAAACATGAAAATTTGTATTGAAAATGCATAAAAAGTATCAATTAATCAAACCAATCGGAAAAATGGAGCTCCAGAATTATTACCGGCGGTATTTTGATCTTCAAGATCAATTTCCTGACGAAGCTTCGCCTCCTCGTTTCGGAGCTCAGTAGGAATTGGCTTTCCTTCTGATAAAACCCAAATCATAACAGTGAGAAAAGAAATCATCGAATCAATGAATTGTGAGAGAAATCAATTATAGCTTGTTTGAACAGATGTGAAAAAGATATATATCTAGACCTTGTAGAGCTTCTCTTATCTTCCGCTTCTTCTCATAGACCCGACGCTCTTCACCTTCCAAGTTTTTCCTGTAGAGATACTCTTTTCTTAACCTAACGTTTCTGCGCAACATCGTTGACTCGTCGTGAGGCTACGAACGAAGAAGCTGTTTGGTTGTGGCTGTTTTAGGGTTTTAGAAAAAGGGTTTCAAGAGAAGAAGGAAGAGGAAGACAAGTGAAGTTAGCAAAAACAAAAGTGTTAAGAAATTCAAAACGGCAAGGTGTTTGTCTTTGAAAACGTGAAACAGTTAGCAAGCTATTTTGGGCCTTCTAGTATGTGGGCCTAAAGAAGCCCAAATAAAAATAAAATTAGGTTAAGGAGTTAAAATTGCCCTCATGCAGCAACGAACTATGGACCTTCAGTTTGCAAGACTGAAACTCAACCACTGAGCTATAAGGACATTTTTGTCGTTAATTATACCAAATTCACCTTAAATATTATTAAAATCAACGAAGGCGCACAGTAACATGAAGATTAAAGGAGGATCAATAAATTACATTAAAACGACCATTTAGAAAGATATACACAAAGTAAACAACAAGAGACAGAGAAAGAGAGATTTCACAGTTCATTGATCATTCATTCATATACATACATACATACATACAAAGTCACCAGTCTTTTTCACATCCCCCATTTTAGCCATCTATCACCACTAAATGCGGTTTATGGATCTGGTTGACCCGTGATTGCAACATCATCATCATCATCATCAACGTCTGAGACATACTCTTCTTCACTCATTTCATCATCACTTGACATCTCCTCAGTATCTACCCCTGGCTTCGCGTATTTCTCAATATACTCTAAAACCGCGTAAGAAAACAAGAAAATGAAGGTTTTTTACTATATGAATGAGTAGAAACAAGAATATTGAAGAATGTTATGTAAGTATAATAAAACTCTTACCTTTAACTCGTTTTTCATACGTAGGACGATCACGCATCATCAAAGCAGCTGCTTCTCCATTCAATGGATCAGATGGATTTGGATACAGAAGAAGTTGAGGAAGAAACGTCTCGAACACATTCACTAGGTCTGAATAACTAAACCCAAATCATAACAACCAAAACATACAGTAAAACAAAAACTGTCATGTATATTGTTCATTAGCTATGATCATACCGAACATTGGACTCCATGTTTGGTTAATAACATCTAAACAAACAGAACCTGACCTGCAACACCACAAACAAAAACTGGCATGTATAAACATCTCTCAAGCTGAAACACTCACTAAGAATTTGAAGAAGGAACATAATCATAGTCCAAATTTGATTCTTGAAGTTACATTTCATCGACATTAGGGTGATATATTTTGGTAATGAAACCAACAGATGGAGATTTGTAAGGATAAGCATCAGGAAGTTCAACTCTTATCTTCCATACACCTCCCTCATATATACCTGTCCATAATCCAAACACACCCACACAAACAGATTAAAACACCAAATAAACAAGTCTCAAACTTTCCCAAAATGTAAATGATGCAAAACCATATAATCAAATAACTAGTAGTAGCAAAACCAAATCTTTATGATTCTTAATCGAAGTTAATACTAACAAGTTGAAATTAAAGATATAAAAGCACCAAAATATATAGGATTTAAAACCTTATAATCATTATCAGCAGCAGCAAGAACAAGAAAAAACAGAATTTATAATCGAAGTTAACAATAGCAAGTTCAAAACTTCAAATGGATAGTGAAATTAAGAATCAGCTAAATTATACACAGTACGATCTTTATCAGTGAAGAAAGTAAACAAAAACACAACAAGATCAATAAATCAAACAAGAATTGAGTTGAAATTATTTGATGATGTTTAAAAGTTTATTACTGTCTTTGGGTCCATTAAATTCGACAAAGAACTCTTGCATGCCATCATTGATCATCTCCACCTTGTAATCACTCATCATCCTAAACTCACATAAATCCAACAAAAACTCAAATCAAATCGCCAAATCAAAACAGTAAAAAACAGAGCTCAAAAATTAAGTAAAACAGACAGAGAGAGAGGAAACAAATTTTTACAGTTTCATCAAATCCATTTCTCTACGCTTGCTCGGCGAAGACATGATGGTTTCTCTCTTCTTCTTCTTCTTTTTTTTTTTTTTGATGAATTTTTTGTGTTTCTGGGAATCAAGTGGAATAGAAAAAAAGAAAGTGAGAGAATCTTTTGGATTTTTTATATTATTTATTACAGATATCGATGATTGATGATGATTCATGAGTGAAGTGTAAGATGAAAACGATCGAACCATATCCATAAATTCTGGGAACTGATCATAGTAAAAATAGTATATTATATTATATAATTTATATACAACAAACATTAGTGGAGTTTTGACAAAACGTTTGGATCGTTAGAGATTTCCTAAGTATAACATGTTTTCACTTTATGGAAATTGAATACTTATTTTCTGATTAATTTGGTACTAAAATGGTTTTGATAAGTACTATATGATTTTCTAATCACATAATGTAAATAAGTACAATGGACGAAAAAAAACTGGTGATGTATTTATCTGGTTTTCAGATTCCTTGAGTATCATGAGTAGACAAAATTGAGTAAAATTGTACTTAATTCAAGACAAGTTGAAACAAAATAAAATTTGATTTTCATTTCCCCAAGATGCTAAGGTTTACATTTTTCTTCTTTCTCGCCTGACCAAGAAACACAGATTTGAAACTCTTTTCTAACTCATCAGCTTTAGAGCAAGCGTGGAGGCTTGAGCAAATAGATATCCCTCACCAACCCTTTACCCATTTCGCCTACTGCCTTTAACATCTCCATTGGATTACTTTCTTCTTCCTCTTCGTCTCGTTCTCGTTTCTGTAATCAAACGTTACATTTGTTTCGAATTTTCCTTTCTCTTTTGTTTGAAGTTAAAGACAGCATAAGATTTTTTAATGATTTTTTTACCTTTGAGTTGTGTTTGTTCCAAGTTAAACCAATTGCATCGCCTCCTACATGATCATACCATGGCTTCAACGTCCCAAACTCTTCCTGCAAATACTCGAACAAGATAAGAATCGCGAGAAAGCTTCCTTTCTTTGACAAGAATTTGAATAAATAAGAATGTTTTGTGTTTTTATTACGGCACACTTGCCTGCAACCCATTCAAGAAGCACTTGGTAGGCTCAAAGTCCACCATTAGCTTCTTCTTAAGGTCTTCATGGCTTCTCTTTAAATCTCCAGGTAACAAAAACGGGTTAAACAATCTACTCGCTTTTCCATGTGCTACATGCTTCCCTGTTCAATAATCCAGAGATAAGATTAATTGATGGATTTAACATATAGAAACGTAAGAAAGAGAGACAGAGAGAGCCATGTGTAGGACCTTGGTTAAGTTCAGATGGAAACAGAAGACGACGTGGGTAAGGTAATTTGTCTCTATGGAGAAGAATAACTGCATCATAGTTGTTCAAGGGTGTTCTAAAAAGGCCCTGCAACATATATATTCACATAATATTAATCGATAATACGTTCTCACAATACCAAGATCAATGCACTTTGTTTTTCAATGCATCTCACTCACCTCCCATCGAACAGAATCATTATGTTCTTGCAATACCAGCTTACTTAACACGTTTGCACTGCTTCGAGCATAAGCAGCTAACCTTTTTTGTTCCTTTAACAAAGTATAAGATGAAGAAAGTTAACACATGAAGGAAAAAAAACAGTGTGGCTGTAGAATGCTTTTTAAAAGTGTATTCTAATTACTAACCGATAGATTTGGTGAAGTTGTTGTCCATGCCTCTGATGCCTTGTCGTAAGGAGCAGCCAAGAACATAGCTGAACTTATGTTTTGTCTGTCCTTTTCGTAGCCCTTTCTACTTGACATAAAGTTATCCTAGAAAAAACCCAGAACGCATTTACAATTACATTTGGTGTTTTTAACAAATCCAGCTCAACACTAAACCCACTATTAGACTTGGGACTCACATTGATCTCTTTCTCATCATTTCTGCCAAAATCATTGTTTATGTCAACAATCAACGGGTAGAACATCCAGTCATAGTCTGCTAGTAATCGCAAGAACCTGTTACACAGTCCAACGAGAAAAAATGTGATGTTTTGATTGTTGGCAACCCCATTGCTTAGTTATTTTTCTGTAAAATCAAAAGTATGGTAGCGAAAAGAAACCTTAAGAATCCATTGATTCGGGAGCAAGGAGCACCAAGTGGGAGAGGAGAGAGGAAGACATGTGCAACCAGAAGTTCAATGGCCTCTTCCACCAGGCAACCAGAAAAGAGATGTGCAGAAACCCATCGTTTTGCAAGCCTTAAAGTAGCAGGTAAGGTCTGGGTTATGAAACTTCAAAGCAAACAAAAGTAAATACATGAAGTTTATCGCCTTTTTACCTGGCAACTGGTGCGTATGTAGGAAATTGACCTTGCAAACCACTGATCATACTTGCATGTTGACTACGCATAAAAAGCATTTTATCGGTAGAGGAAACGTGCTTCACTGGGTCAGCTCCAACTGCAACTCGGACGAAGTTTACGAAGTCAGCATCACATAGGCTTTATATTCAGAAATAGAGGATATTATGTGTGTATAAGAGAAAAATCTCACTTTCTCTCTTCACCAAACTCAGGCCTCTTTCATGTAGTATTCTCAGACGAAATGCATAACCACCCATGAAAACATCAACATTATCCTCCGTAGCTGTGCATGGTATTCCCTCTACGTTCTGAAGGCTGTAAGTATTTTCGTTTGTAAGTATTCAGATAACAACACTGTGACTTAATAGTTTGTAAGTATTCAGATAAGAACACTGCGGCTTAATAGTATGAAGTGTCACCCACCTCTCAGCAATTCTAAGGAGGAAGGCAGATTTTGTTTTCTCAATTGCCAAATCATCCATGGGCCAGTTACCAGAACCTTCTAGCTGAGATAGCAGAAGAAGAGAAACAACAGAGAGCACTTAGATAACTAATTAAGACAAAGTATCTATGCCAATAACTATCTGGTGTGTTGATCAGACCTGAATCATGACTTCCATTGCTGGAATGCAGGATGGCATAAGTTTGTGCAGTCTTCGCACATCAACTTTTTTGTAATCCACTGGGTGAGGTTCGGGAGGGAACACGGATGTGAACCTGAGAGCTGACAAGTCAGGAGGAAAATTATAAATGGAAAACCACAAATACTGCAAACATCAGTACCAGTACACTCTTGTAGTTTCTCAAAGCTTATCACAAAAGGAAACTAGAGGAAAACAAACCTGAATCTAAAGGCTGAACGCTAGAGATTTTTAGAGGTATGCCTTCAATCTCACGCAAGCACTTCGAGAAAACTTCATAGGCTTGAAGCAAATTTCCAGATAAAGATATTGGGTCTGAGACATAACAGCAGTGTTGCAGAATTAGATTGAAACCATAAGCAGACAACGCCCGATGCATTGAGAAAAAGAGGAATTTCCTTTATTATGATTTCAGTAATACCTTTATCCCCCAAGGTCAGAGAGAAGTCAAGTTGATCCACTAATTGTACAATGTCATCGGACGAGAGTGAAAGATGCCGCTTAAGGATATATTCAACAATTTGTTTCATGATAAGATGCCGTGTCCACAGCGGAGTCTCCCAGACTAAGAAAGTGAACGAGGCAATAGTCAGCTTGGATTAACTTAAAAACTTCATTGTTAAACTCTGCCAAAATGCATGTATTGATAACACACCTGTGCTTTCCGCTATTCTTCCATCTTTAAACCTCCGTAGATCAGACTTCTCACCCCAAAACTTCCGGAACCTAAGTGCCTAGACAAGTATATACTACCTTAGTACGTCCCTAATGAGACAGCAATGATTCAGAAATTTTGGATGTACCTCTATCTTGTTTTCAGCATCTGGCCCAATATCGACTGTTCTAAAAGCCTTTTCAACAGAGCTGACAGATATGCCAATGAAGAGGGGTTCTCTATCAAAAACAGACAATCCCTGGTTCAAAGACAGTGAAAAGTATAAGAAAAGAGCCACTTAGCCGCAATGAAAAGTAAAATTCATAATCGGAAAAACGTACACTCTCAACATCCCAATCTTGATTGGTATTTCTCCAACCAACGCGGATTGATTTTGCTCTGTCACCCAGTCCTTGTTGTAGTAGGTTATGCACTTTCTGCTCATAGATTCTCCAACACTCCTTGTCTGAACAGAAACCTGAGATAGACGCTGCTGTTTTCCCTTTTAGGTGTAACCTAAGAGAACTTATATGTTAGGATAGCTAGCTGGAAAGGGAACAAACTAGCTCAGAAAAAATACTAAATTAAGTTGATTGAATAATGAACTAGTGTAAAGACAATCAAATAATTCTAATTTCCACCTATTTTGAGCTTGAAACCATGGAGGTGAGTCTGAACATGTTAAAAAAATTCATTTTGTCTCATACTTCCACATGCACAAAACGCTTAGACTAAAGTAAGAACATAACCAGCCACTTCCATCCTTATCAATACAATAAATATCAATCAGGAGAAGTAAGAAGTGAAGCTTACCTTACGCAATGGTCATACTTAATAGGATAGTCAATCTTAGTCATAAAAATCTCCTCGAATCCCCCATCTCTGAGTTTCTCCATACATTTAAGCATCAAAGAAGCCTCATCTTTGAGCTGTGCCGACCAACAAAAAAATTCCATGAACAAGTCACAAACATGACCACAACCATGGATGAAATAACACAAAAGCAAATACATTGTGTCAAGAGCCAGCTTAAGGTACCTCCTGGAATCCAACACTGGTCATCCGGAAAGCCAAATTCACAGGTGTAGATGAATCAGATATAACAACAGGGAACAACTCTCTGAACTGCAGCTTCTCCTGAATTTTAAACATTGATGATCAGTAAATCACAGTATGCAGAGAACAAGACACCTATATGAGCACATAGCAATATCTTCAATAGAAAATACTTGCAACATCATTTATCAAGAAAGTCAAGTGCTAGAAGAAAACTTGAATGTCATACACGAAAAAACTAGTAGTGCCTATATATGTTTTATCCAACAGCATCAAAACTTCCATCTGTAGTCTTCGTATTATCACAAGATGCCTTATAATCTCATGCTGTACACCACAATGATACTATACACCAGTGGAATTTTTCTCTGATTGTTTCAACAACAAATGAATTCAGTAGCACCAGTGCATACTGATACGCAAACTTAAAAATTAAACAGACAGGGAAAGTAGACAACAAACCTCCTTAGAGACACGGGTTTCACTCTGTGGTGGAAAATATAAACCCCTCTCCCATAATTTCGAAGAGGCTGCCAAACAGGATTAACAAATTTTGGTTATCTAAATTGCAGAATTAAATACTTACAAATGCAGCAAATAGACTTAGCATACCTATGAAATCCAGTGTCACTCTGAAAATATCCAATGGGTTTAGTGCCTTGGTAATTTTGCCATGAGTTGCAAGGAATGATAGTATCACAGAGATAAGAAATCCATTCAAGCAATCATGTACATAAATCGAGCTCCTTTGTCTAGCCCATATCTGCACACAGCCATAGGGGTTTAAGAACTGCGATATACACAGGGTAACAATACATGTCAAGTGTTAACTATCCATACCTTCATTAAAATCAAAGCATCATCCAACTCCTTCCACTCAGAGAAGGTTTTCTTGAGAAGCTCAGAATTTTCCTCTAGAAACATATCCTCCAATATGCTTGAGTTGTAAGTCGGTGTGGGCTCTGAGACACCATCTATATCATCAAGACGAATCAGAATATCAATAAATTGATGCCTCAATCAATATATTTATCTAAGTAGAATTCAACATTCTTGAAAGAAAACATCATTACCTGCACTTAGAGAAGAACGAACATTGTTTCTGCTCATACTCAACTTTGCAACATTAAACAATGATGTTGCTGAAGGGATTAATCTTATGGAAAATCCAGGAAGCTGATCATGTTTCTTAGCTGCAAACACATACTCAACATAAATATACTGTCAACCGTAAAATGTACAATTTCTCTTAACGAAAAACTAGAACATACCTGGGAAAACAACTAGGACTGGCTTCCTAGCTTCATTCTGAAAGTTTGACCATACAACTTTCTCGACGGACGATGACGACTGCAAATGCTCTTTAATTACACAAAGATATAAACATCTTTTGGCATGGTATCGATGATTCATGTAATCCTTCTCATAGAAACATTCCTGTAAGAAGAACCATTCTATAGTTACATATTCGAGACCAACCCATAACATTCAATTTGAAAACTATGAAATGAGCAATAGAAGTACCTTAGGCAAGTGAACAAGAAGATCAACAGAAGCATCAGGCTTCGCCATGGAACGAATAGAGTAACTTCCACAGAGATTAAAACCATTTGGCTTCTTAAAATTGAACTCTACTTTATCTGCCCCAATGTCCTTAACGAAACTGGAAGCTAACTCCGAGGTAACCTAAGACCAAAACAACATGATTTTTCCAGTAAAAGCTCAAATTTTTCCAATTTCCATAGAACATTGACATATTTTTCCACAAAGCTACCTTAAAATCTTCTGGAATTCCATCAATTACTTTTTTAATCGACGAAACGACATCATTCACAAGCTTGCTGAGAGAACCGTAATCTAGACGAACGTCTTTTAACAAGTCGTTCATTTTCAGAGTGCGAGAGTCTGTCACTGTATCTGCCTCCATGGTAGTGGATTCTCGATGACTAGGGTTTATGAGAAGAGCAAAAAAAAGTTACAAACCTACTCAAATTCTCCTAAGAGACTACAAACTAAGAAATCGACAATAACGGAGTAAAAGTAAACTTACGTTTAGATGATTTCTTCTTCTTTTAAGGGGAAATTCGAAGAAGATGAAGCTTGCTTGCGGCGCAGAACGGCTAAGCGAGGAAGAAGAAGAAGACGAAGAAACCAGGGTTGGGTTTAAGTTTAACCAATGGCTTAAACCCTTTCTAGTTTTTTTAATATTATTTTTGTTTGATTCAGTTTGTTCTTTCTCATGTCGTGTAGGGATTTAGATAGGTTATACGACGCCGGTTCAATAAAACTATATTTAGTTGGGCCATCATGAGTTTGTAAAATCCCAAATGGTGGTGAAGTTCAAGAATATGCCCACAAAGTTTTCAAATTATCAAAGAAAAACTGGATTCAAATTAGGAGGTGTAATGGACTGAGTATTTAGAAAGATTGAGTTTTAAGATAATTGAAACATGAATTTTAAAATATCTTTTAAAATCTAGTGTTATTGGCTTAATAATTTTAAATTTTATACTTAAATCCACTGTTATTGAAAACATGTTGATCGTATGGCGAAAATTCAGTTATTGGCTAAACGAATAAAATGTGTAATGGTTGTCTCTGATTTTAGGTATATAATATTTTTATTTTATTAACTAATAATGTTCATTTAGAGAAATACTATTCATTTTTTTAGAGTAAATTTTTATTTTATTAACTAATATTATTCATTTAGAGAAATACTATTCAATTTTTTATTTTTAGAGTAAATTATAGAGCATCATTAGAGATAATTTTGCTTTAAAAATAAGAGAAAATACCATTAAAAACTTTTAACTTTACAATTTTTTCCAACTAAAACCTCTAACTATTTGTGTTTCCAAAACAAACATTCAAGTTGATAAAATTTTCTAACAAAAACCTCAAACTATTTTTGTTTCCAAAACAAACTCCAAATATAAAGTTTTGCTTACTTAACCCCTCAAGTTCTCAATCTTGATCCCAATGAAGGTTAATTGACAGTCAACGATAATTCCACAAACGCATTTTAACTATTTGTTAATTTTGTCAGTTTTGAATAAAAATCATAGATGGAAAAACTCAATCTTAAGTCTGATTGAGGATTAATTGATAGTCAACGATAACTCCAGTTAACACAGCAAATGCATATTAAATATTTGATAAGCCGTCAGTTTCGAATATGAACCTATATAAATAGATTTTTGTAGTTGTAAACTCATTTTCTCCTTAATAAGTAACTAAATAACAACAAAAATACGTAAAAATGAACAAACATATTTAACGAGAGTTATCGTTGACCGTTAGTAACCCCTCAATGGGGCTCAATATTAGAAACTTGAAGGTTTTACAGACTTGTGTATATGTGTGTAATCGTAAATACTTGCATCATTGACTTTTATGGTTAGGAAAATCAAAATTTTCCATCCTTTTCTAACCAGTTTGGAATTTATAGGAAATGGAGATAAAGACATAAATCAAATGTCATAACTCATAAGGAAGTAGGGGTTCACTTAATTTTCTTGGTTTGCCTCTTTCATTCATTATTGGCCCAAAAAGAAGATTATAAATGGACTTGGAAGATCTTTTTCTGTATATTCATAAACACATATAGTCAACATGCCTACGCTGCCATTTGATTCCTAGTAAATAAGTTTGCAAATTATAAACTCCACCGTCATATTTTGCATATTTTACCATGTTATTAGGCTTTTGGTAAATGATGCAACCGAATTCTCGAAGTTTGTAAGAAACTTTGTAAGTGCTCGAAGTTCTTGAAGTTTGTAACAAAAAAGATGAATGCATAAGTTTGTAACTTTGCTTTTCAACCGAATTCTGGAAGTTCCAATTAAAGCAAAGTTATTTCTCTGCTTTTACCAATTACTCTAAATCTCTAGACATTTTTTTTTTGTTTTGGTATAAAACGTATGCATTCATCTTTTTTCTTCTTCTCTTAACGAAATACAGTTTTGAGCTCTTAACTTGAAAATACATATCAAGAGATTAAGAGATGAAGAACATGAAGCATAGAACATAAAAAGAATGATATGGCGCAATAGAAGACTTTGTTACTACTATAAGACTAACGTGTTAACTCGTATTCAGCTCGCAAACTTAATTTACATTTTTCTTTTTTAGACACTAATGCTCAAGATTGATTCGTCAATATGACGGTTCGTTATTTATTCATAAAGTAGTTGATCAGGTTGATAAAGAAAGCATAAAGACTACATTGTCTTTTGTCTTTGTGGAGGAAGTTGGTAAGATACCCCACAAGCCCAAAATTAAATGGGAAAATAAAAACAGAAGAAATTAGCTAAACAAATAAATAAGCAAAGATAAGATCACTTAGCTCCGTCACACATTTTGGGAAGAATATTTGTTTACATTGTTGTATTATTTCTGTACTAATTAGTTTTTAATATGCAGTAGGTTACACCTACAAAGACTTAAGCATTTAACATTTTGACCACTTTTTCCAAGAGTGCTCTAATTAACTCTATTAATTAATTTAATAAAGATGCATTAAGTCATAATAATAATCAAATCATACTTTATTCTTTATCTAGCTAATTGTATAAATTTTATGATGTAAAGTTGCTTCGGAATGCCAATTCCTTATTGGTTGGGAGACTAAGAAAGGACATTTTCAAGAAAGGTAAATTAACTAAGAAAATAGTTCATTTCTGTTCTAAAATAGTGAGAATCAATTCGATTTTAATTATCTTGCTTTTTATGATGTTTGTTTGGAAACTGATAGCCTAACCAAGTATATAAAACCAACTAATAGTGATTTATTGGTTGAGAATTCATTTTTATTTATTGACAAAATAAAATGTGTTTTGACATGTAATTCTTCAGCTATTTAATTTTAACGATTATAACTTCTTTTTTTTTAAATGCAAACGAAAGAAGCTATGCTTGCATTTTGGATTCCATTTACATTTAGAAATATAATTTATCAAATATTGTACTTTTATAACAAATCTATTGTGTTTTTTTACTAATGTAAGTAAATTAAAACTTAGTAGTTTGCACTGATACGGCTGTCGTATACTCGGGTTCAAAGTATTTGTGCCTTATAATAGAAGGCTCCAAGTGGAACGCATGCAAGAGCATAAACAAATTTGCAGTAAAGAACGACCAAATTCTCTTGAGATCACAATTCACAAACATAAAGTTATGTTTTGGCATTAATTTGCCACAGAAGAATATCTCCTTTATATATAAATAATTTGTATACATGAATGAATAAAATAAAAAATATTCTTTTATATATTTCGCTATATGTATATTGTAAAAAAAAAAGAATAAATAGCATGGTATTAAATATAATTATTTAGATTAGCTAACTGTGGATAGTTAGGAGCATTTGTATTGTAATTTTTTTTTTAATGATTTCTCTTAATATGGCGGGATAATATAAAAGTAGAATACTGCAATTGGTTTTAAATTAGTTATCAAATATTCTAGAGTGATTCGTGCTGATTGAAAATACACTCAAATTAATGAAGAGGGTATAGATCAAGCTGCTTGGAATCAATATGGACTCACAAAGATTCCCTCTAGGTCTGTTTTTTTGTAGACCCTTGAACTTTATTGTTTTTATATATTATGCCTAGAACTTAAGAAGTTTCGATCACTTTCTATTTTTATGAGGTTGTATACATTTCAGTTTCTTTGGCCCACTGACTCTGGAAAGAAAGTAGGCGACAGTCATGAAAGTGTCTCTAACGTGTTAATACTTACGATGAACGTAAATTAGTCATCATCTGATTGGTAACTTTATAGTTTATAGTTTATAATTTAACAAAAACTTTATAGTTTATACTGCGTACATTATTTTATGTGTAACTATTCAATGAAGGGGTATAGTGATTATAAAAAAAACGATACATATGCATGGTTTTGATGTATTGTCATATATGGTTTGATGTATTGTCATGGCAATACAAAATTTTGTGTTGTCGACGTGTCAAATCGTGGGTACAAGGTCAATTAATGGTCAAACGCATTGAGCAATGAGCTTCATGTGCTTGAGGAAACATGTCTATGTGCTTAAATATAAGACTTTAGAATGTTTTTGGACAGTGAAAACTCCATGCATGAAGGAAGACTGATCCTCGAGGACCGACAAGGCTCTCTCACAATTCACATCATGTCTCAAATTCATTGTTTCTTAAAATAAAAATTCAATTCAAACACGTAAAAGTTTTTACAATTTATGTTTTACTTTATTTATTATTTGTTATGTTTTAATCTGTATAAGAGCGAAAACATTTATATTTGTTAACTTTCATTCCTAAATGATCATATTTGTAGAAAAAAAATTATTTCAAAATGATTTTTTTTTCTATGCATAAATAGCTTTATATTTTTTATTATATCCTTATTTAATTCATCATAATTATTTTTTAATTAAAATTAATAAATAAAGATAATGTCAAAATTGTCATTTCAAAAAATTACTTAAAATCTGTGAAAATCTTAGAAATATATCAATTATGAACATAAGAAGTAGTTAATTAAACCCAAAAACGTACATATATGACACGAGCCCCATTCCGTATCAATTCTTTGTAAATAAACAATGTCATGATTGGTCACGAATATCTTATAGTTTATATCTTAAAGCAATTACATATTCATTTTTTGTTTTTATATGTAAATCAAATCTCCATTAAGTTGATAGTATTTTTTTCCAGATGTCTTTATTTTGGTATAACTTTTGTCCAGATGTCTTCCTGTCATGTTGTATTATTCTAGTAAGCTGACATGTAGAGATTATAGAGAACCTTGCTATGCCTCGGTTTGAATAACATGATTAATAGAAGTATCAGCTTTTAGGAGCATCAAATGAAGAAGATATTAGAAAACAAAAGTAAATGAGAATAGTTCCCTTAATAAAGATTTGTTTTAAACATACACTAGAAGAAAGAAAAACTTGTTTTGTTTATCTCGAGAGAACGAACCAAAATCACAAATATTTCAACGAATCGTACTTGGAATTGTGATTTTAGTTATTAAAGGGGGCATGGTGTTAATTTGTTTTTTTTTTCTTATGTTCAATTTTTATTTAGAATACTTTCAATACATCCATAAAAATCTAGTAAGCGAACTACTCGATGAGTACACTTACAAAAACACACTCGAATAAACATATTTGTGAAAAATGGGTAAAGAAAAACTGAATATAATACTATGTATTACTGTATTATGACAGTGACATTTATATAGGCTGATCATGCTGCCCAACACTTGTGCCTTTTAGGAAACTTGAAGACTCTTTGTTTGGTACTCATTATTCTTTTTATTATTTTTTCATTGTGGTTATTGTTATGATAATGCCTTATTGGATTTGACATCACCCAAACACTCACAGCATTTGGGTTAAACATAAATTAATAAATAATATATATATATATATATATATAATGATAGAATCCTCTAGCCTTGGAAGTGCTAGTTTACAATTTTTGAATTTTCTTGCCTCCACCACAGGGGAAAAAGTACTAGTTAAAATATAACATAAGACTATAAACCTTCTTTTTCAATATGACTATAAACCTTCTCAATTTCTTCTTTTATTCCATTTCTGATTTTAGAAGATAACAAAATATTCCTCTAGATTGCATGCTGTGCTAAAAAAATTCCCACATACGAGCTAGGGATATCAAATTTTATAAATTTTTGTGATGATTGTGTTTTAATATTTGAGAGAAAACATGTAATTCATATAGCTACTTGACCAAGTAGTTGTTGTATTGGAGTAAACAAAATAGTAGTTGCTACTTGACCTAGTAATAGTGGTTACGAACTAATTTTGGTGTGCGCTTAATTTTCTTCTTTTAGTGTACAAATATTCAATATATTTTAATGAAACAAGTAATTCTATTGACCAGAATAATTAGATATCGACGAGGTCAATCTCAAAAACATTCTCTATGCAGTAGAGAGTAGGCCACCACCATAAACACAGTCGTTTTTGCATCTTTGAATCATTTCGTTTGGATAAAATAAAAGATTGGAGAATAGAGCTTGCGATTTGTGCAACAAGTAGAGCTAGGAGTTTCTCTCATTGTTCAAAGTGTTTGATTCAATCGTATGTGGGAAATAAGTTACCTTTCATGGCTTCATAACATCCTTGATGATGAGTGATTTTCATCCTATGTGTAATGTTTTGTCTGATTTTTCTTTTGCCTTTCCTATATCATTATTTGGAAAGGTTGGTAATTAGTTTTTGTATACACTAATCTATGTGCATCTTCTAAAAATTTGCTCGCTTAAATTTTAGTTAAATCTATACTATTTCAAATCATATATATCCTGCTATACGTTTATTTTGCATGCATCCTAGTAAACTAAAACAATATATTCGTTTTACCTCATTTAATTTTAGGTGGAATTTCATAAAATTTGAATAACAAATTTATGTTCACACTTCCACTAATAATATTACCAAAATTTACCACGTGATTATTATAAAAAAGTCAACGCATCACATAATTAGCATGGATGAACTACAGACTATGCATTGTATTTGTAATTTTTATTTTGGCGGCCGATGATTAACCACATTTCTGTTTTTTAATTACCTTTTCTATTTTCATCGTTGACTACTTGACTTTAGTGCACGACACTTCGAATGGAGGACAATACCAAATGCAATTTTACCACCGATAATGTAATTTATTTATATTTTCATATGAGATGTAAACTTATACAAAAGGGAAAAAATAGAAAACAAGTACGTGATAATATTCATATATATGATATGTTAGTTGATAAGCAACTTGAGAGTTGAGATTCCATTTCTCATTTTCTTGTGAATAAGTGTAATTTCTTAAAAGAAGTTATGTTTTAAAATTTCAATGTATATATATATATATATCTACTTTAATTTATAAAAGACATTTCAAAAATACTTTTTTAACATTTTAAAAATCTTATATAAAATGAAGAATAAGTATATATCCAAGTTGATTACAATGATTTGGTTGGTAGCTTATCCGGCTTATTCCGGACACATATTAATAATAAAAATAATAATAATTACGATATAGTACTACTCAAGTGTAAATCATTTAGATAGTACTTATAAAAATGAAATACGCAGAATTTTTAGTCATGTTCGTGGTGGTCAAATGAACCAACCATTCAAACTAATAATCTTATAAAATAATATATATAAAAAAACACTCAAACTAATCTTGATAAAATTTTTAGAGCGTTATGTATTGTGAAAACTCTATATATGATAACCAAACATATCTTTAACAAAAAAAATGATAACCAACCATATAAATTTAACAAACATCTATCCGAATTTATCGGTGTATAAAAATAAAATTAAAATCTATATCCCAATTTGACCAATTTACATATCAGGAATATAAAGTTTTATCCATTAATGCGTCGTCTTCATATAGAGTATAATGCTGGTGTATTCTATCTTTCGTAGCAAACAAAAAATATAATTTCAAAAGTAAAATATCTCGTGGATGCTCCTGAGAACATATTCCATGAAAGCATCATCTTTCCTTTTTAGGTAACCAATTATTTCTATAGCAGAAACTATAGAGCTAGAATTCGCAAGTTGATAAACTTGCAAAAAGTTTTGTTAGATTTAATAATCTTGCAACCTGTTTGATAATTTTCTGTTATTTAATAATTCAGAATAACTGGGGAAAATCTTCCAGTATACTGTATTAGAATGTACTATGTAATAGATTCGGACCGGGGTTATAACTTATATATATATACATATATTTATAGTAATTAGTAGATGTGAAAAATTTGAAAACATATTCCTTTGATATTTTGTTCTGTATTTAATATGTTTAAATTTGGTGTATGGATATGTTATTAATATGAATCATGATTCGCATATATGGTGTTTGGAAATACATGATTTGTATACAATATTTAATAATCAGATATTGAATGTTATAAATTAGAATAATAATTCAGATTTATAATGGTTATATATTTTGTTTTAAATTTATTTTTTTATTTTTAATAATATAAATGTTATTAAATTGAAAACTCAAAAATGGTGGGAACAGATGTATTATTAGTGATCTTTAATAACCACTGAAATTTAGAAACTAAAATTATAAACAAAACTCATGAATAAACTTGAGAAATTAAAATTGACCCTCCTTTATTGCTTATAGAATTAGTATTCCGTAGCATAAACTTTTCTTGTTGGTTTAGCTTTGATATCTGCATTTTCCTTTCCTGCATTAAAAACAAATTATAAGAATGAAAATATAATATATACTAATTAGTAAAAATCCTTCATATGATTAGAATCTAACCTCAAAATTCCTCCTTTAATTTCAACATCATTATCTATATCAATAATATATAACTGGGATTAGCTCCTCTTATATCAGCACAAATTAACCGGTCTATGAGTTCCAAAATAAATCCTTCAGCAATTGTTTGGTAGCTACATCAAAACATAACCTCTTGACATAGCACATTCATTTGAACACCGTAACTAACATGAAAGGTCGGTTCTGAGATAGCATGAGTTCTAGGAAAAACAAAATGCAGAGTTATAATATAAAATATTAGATTAAGATTCGTCCGTTGACAGATTTAAAATTTAAAATAAATTAAATGTTAATTATAATTATTTATTTATTTAAATAATTAAAAATGTATGATAAAAATAAATTAGTGTAACTTAAATAATATAAAATTTTAAAAATCTAGATTTGAAAATGAAAGCTTAGATTTTATACATATCATAATCTCATAAAGTATAATTTTGATACATGTCGGCTTTTCGTGAGTACAACCCAATTTTATATAAGAAGATATTTTATTAAATATTTTATTTATTTATTTTAATTTATAGAATTCCTAAAATTATTTTTCATATTTCTATTGTTGAAATATACAAAAATATTTTACCTATATATAAATATATATTTATCTTTTATTCGATAGAATACACACTAGATTTTTATTGCGTATAAATAAATTTTAATAAAATAAATAAATAAATAAAAATAACATCCACAAAAATAGGAATTTTAAGACAAACGTTCATCTAGCTACTCTAGGTAATCAGCAGACCCTCCTTACATGCTTAACTATTTTTTAATCTACAACTTGTTTCAAGTTCAACGGGTGATTTTGTACCTAAGCAAACTAATGTTATGATATATTTGAAATGTGATTCTCTAAAGCGATATTAATTCATATATATATATACACACTACAGCAGTCTTTTCTACCCAAAAATAAAATAAAATACTATAACAGTCTAACATGACAAGAGAGGATATTGGTCATCCATGATAACAAAAATGATGTTTTGTATACTGTCAAGTGTCAATGATTCGGATTATTAAAATTTTAATCTAATATCGTATCATTACCAATGTTTAGTAGTCCACTAATACATGAAATTCATACACATTTAACATCTGACTAACGAATCTTCCTACGAGGGTCAAAGATGTTTCCACATTCGTGAATGTGATAATTATTTATTGAACATGTAAAAGGTACAATACTCGTACTACAATAACTCTGTCACTAGGTGACTTATATATTAAATCATTTTATTCTCCTAAAAATAAACATTCATAATTTGTTATTTTTTTGGGTTAAATAATGAGATTATTAATAGTAAGAAGGCCGGATATTTATATCATTCTATACTCCAAGAAAAAAGAAATAATAAATCGATCATGGATACTCATTTCATGGTAAATCCAACCATTACACCACCACAAATTACTTAATATATATATGATTCGATTCTTGGGGGAATATTCAGCTCTTCTTCCTCAGACAGAGGCTTTCACCAGAAGGAATCTGTTGTGTATTGCATTTGCAACTGAGGCTGAGACTGATATTCCACTAAGCTCACAAAAGCTTCTTCCTCATGCAACCCATCCAAACTCTGTCAAAACAATTGATAATTATTATTACTATCAATTTACTAATCTCATACAATCATTTTTTTAAATATATACAAGAAAATATAAGAAGAGGAAAAAGTAAGTTTTGTAATTTAGTAATTAAGTACCCAAAGCTCGTCGTCATCTTGTCTAGTGAAGGAAGAAGCAAACTTGGGGTTCTCAAAAACTTCGTCGTTTCGTGCAAATCTGCCACGCACTCTTGGCCTGTTGTCCGCCAACGTTTTCCGGCATGCATACTTCAATTGTTTTCATTTTAAATAATTAAATATATATAAATAAGCTAATAGAAAAACCAAATTTGAATTGTGTAAATTCACAATCAGTTAAAAAAAAACAATATATGTGTAAAGTATTTATATACTTTGAGTTTTTTTTTTATATATAGAAAAAATTAAATTTAATACTGTTTTCTCTGTTTAATTTTTGTTTTGACATTTTTAATATAGATAAAATTTTGATTTATGGAAAATAAAATTAAAATATTTTAACCAAATTTAATTCACTTACTTTTAAGTTTAGAATAAAGACATGCTATGCTATTAAATGTTATTAATTACGACTAATTATTACCTTAATGGTTTTGGTGAAGTTTCTCTGTGTTCGTTTAGCTCTATACTTTGAAATCTTCTCTTTACGCTCTTCAGCACTGTAACGCCCTGCTCTCAAATTCTGTTCTCCGCCGGAAAACATCTTCGTCGATGAACTCTCCGCCGTTAAAGGACTCGAGTATGATCTCTGTCCCGTAAAATCTCTTCTCAGATTCTAAAAAAAATTAACAACTTTTATTTAAAAAAACAATAAACAGATTTTTCATTTGAAAAAAAAGAGGATGAAAAAATAGTAAAGTATTACCTGCAAATCTCCGGTACTGTGAACACGTCTCATGTGACCGGAAAAGAATGAATTTTCCGGCGAGTTTAATAAATTCTGATTCTGAAAAGTCGACGAATCTTCCATGATTGGAACATCAAAAGGAGAATTAAACAAGAGCTGCTCTGTTTTGACAGCCTCGAAGCTTTCAAAACCGGATAAATTAGGGAAACTGTTTGTGTGAGACAGAGTTAAGGTTTGAAGTTGAGAGATTGGAGGAGAAGAAGAGAGAAGATGATGATGATGAGTCGTAGGTGTAAAATTTTCAAAGAAGTTGAGAGATTTATCATCCATTAATGGATTGAGATAAGGATTATTGCAGAAGAGATCTGTTGTTGTGTCTGAAGAAAACATATCTGGATCAATACTATGGCAAATTGAGGAAGAAGATGAAGACCCATCAAAGATATAAAGATCAGAATCCATTTTTTTCCTCTAGATTCTCAATGAAGAAGAATTGAATCTTTTGGGTCTATGTTCTGTCTTTTGTAATTTTGTCTCTGTGATTGAATTGGAGCAAATGAAACGGTTACAGAGAACACACAAGTGACACTCGTGATCTTTGTTTTTTTGAAAACCACCAGAATCCAAAAATGGTAAAAAGAAATCACTTTTTTTTTTTTAGTTTCTGGTTTCAGAACCAAGACATGACTGGCCAGTTTATTTGGTCTGGTGGGCGATGTTTATATAGCGGACAAAGAAAATGAGTTTTAACAAATTTGCCCTCGTGTTTTATTTATATTGTGAATTGCTCCATATACCTTTTATTTATTCATTTTGTTGCTTACATCTAGTTCATACTTTTTCGCTCCTGTTTTTTTAATCTAAATCCACTTAAAGAGTATATTTTGCATGACATAAGCAAAATAAGTACTACTAGTTTTTAACTTTTTGAAGTCATATTGAACTAAATTCGAGACAAAACGAATATAGAGATGTGTATAAAAATTCTGTTGAAGAAATTTGGTTTTAAAATATTGGATGTGGTTTTGAAAAGATTTAAAGTCATATAGAAGTGATTGGTGACTGTAAAAAGATGTAAACCATTTTACTTTCTTAACCTAAATAGCACAAAATTTCATCACATCTTTGCAGAAATTTTTTGAAAACGCGAGAAAGTGCTGCAAAAATACAATTCTGAAATAAATTAAATCGATATAGTTTTAAAAACGTCAGTTTAATGTAAACAAGGTAATATTCTTCAACTAAACTTTTTGAATAACAAGGATTTTTGAATAGAATTTAAGTCATTAGACATATAACATGGATTTCACTAAGAATGTAAGAGTTCATGAACCAAAAACAATAGAATCTAGAAAAATTTCCAAAAAAAATTATATATCCATTTACCAATAACTCTTCCTTAAATTACTGGCTTTATGGAATCCATAGATTATTGGCTTTTTAAAAAAATTTTGAGCTCCTGAAAATTTAGAAATGGGTTTAAAGCTTTTAAACACACAAAAAAGCTTATTGGAAAATATGGACTTTAATGACTTTATAAAATCTCCCTACAAGTCTACATTTTAAAGTCATGCATCTAAAAAACTATGTAAGATAAAATAACTGTACTAAAGTATATCTCGGAATATTCTTGAGATAAACTGTAAATTAAGATAGCAACATTTCATCTCTGCAATTAATGTGGCTGATTGGTTGCACAATTCGAAGTTTTTAGAAAATTTTAAAGTCTTGAAAATTAATCTTCAACCAATCATATTTTAAAATTTATTTTTTATAAAAAAGTTTAAGTAATCTTTTTTAGTTTAATATTACCATAAACTCTTAAAAAAGTGTGAAGTGTGTTAGATTTTTGTCACTACACCAAGTTGCATTCCCTGTAAGTTCATGAAGAATATTCAACTCTAATGAATGAACAATAGAGATATCAAAATTTACGTAATTAAAAATGTAGGTTGACACCAATGTTGGACGCATAGCTGTGAGACTAGAATGGGTTCCTAAACAATCATTGCCTGATGAGCTGCAAATGCATCTTCTCGAGCTGTAAGCAATTCTTTAAAGA
The DNA here is from genome assembly GCA_028015245.1 of Cardamine occulta. Taxonomy (NCBI): domain Eukaryota; kingdom Viridiplantae; phylum Streptophyta; class Magnoliopsida; order Brassicales; family Brassicaceae; genus Cardamine; species Cardamine occulta. The sequence continues at coordinate 14,671,825 of CM051366.1, forward strand.
TACTTGTTAAACAATTAAAGGAAACACATGATAAATTATAATATGTAAGCCCTTAATAATGTTAATCTGAGAATTCCACTGTTTCAATTCTAATCTGTTTATGATACTCCCTGCAACATTTAGTAGTCACATAACTCATCTATTTCACCCTTAAAATGATATGACACTCTAGACTATATTTAATCTGAACTTTTGTAAATATCATATTCTTACTTTAAAAACGTCATTATGCTCATTTAGAGATGAATAATCATTTTTCCAAAAATTTAAGTTTCTTGATTTGATAATAATATTAATATTCAAATAACGTTTGGAAAATTAAAAATATCACTAAGCAAATGCGCGTACGTAATGTGTCCTAAGTAAATCCAACGACCACTACATATGTTAGCATAAAAGATCTCCACTCGACCATGATGAACTAGGGTTTTGAGATGAAAAATTTTATATTAATATTTTTAGTTTCTTTTTTTGCATAGTTGTTTTGTTTGAAGTATTTGAATTTACAAAATTCTCATTGGTTATTTTTATTTATTAGTGATAATAATTTTAGTTTCATACTATATCAATTGAAAATCTTCAACGAACTAAAATCAATCTGAATCTGAAGTAGAACCAAACCAAACCAAAACATAAACCGATGCAAACCAAAGTATACATGGTTGAGTTAAATTTTCCTATGATCATGCTATTTGCGACACAGACGTGTATGAAATCAAAATCAAACTTGATTTCACTAAAGCTTTACCTCCAAAAAGAAAAGAAAAAACCTTGATTTCAGTTCACTAACTCTATATTTAAAATTTTGTTATTATTACTAGTATTATAATGGGTTTAGGCATTTTACCAAGGTCATACATATTTCTACCAATCAAAACCACGAGAGGCGCTAAATTCCGACTCCCGACAATTAAAAAGATTAGTCAAACTGATCCTAAATAAATAAATAAAAGTCAAAGTTGTCAATTTTCAGTTTAAATCTCTTCGTTGAGAAGATAAGTAAAGAGAAGAAGACGGAGACGAAGACGATTACAACTTTCACTTTCTGCTTTTTCTTCAATTGAAGGTTTGCGCGTGAAGTAGATCAGATACTATAACTTACTTCGCTACCATTTTTTGATTAATTTGCTTTGTTTTATAGTCACTGATTTATTCTTTCGCGAATCTGAATCGATTTTTTTTCTTTTTCGGTGGTGGTTTTCAAGCAATGGCGGGATCGCAAGATAAGATAGAGAAGATGAAAATCCGGCAAGATTACCGGAATTTATGGCACTCCGATCTAATCGGCACCGTCACCGCTGATACTCCCTGTAAATCTCAGTCTAATCTCTATCTTCATTTTTTTTTTTCAATTGGATAACTAATTTTTATTTTCTGGATTTGTTTGTTTTTACTTATTTGCAGATTGCTGCATCTCTTGTCTGTGGTAAGTTGTTGATCTTTGCTTTTTAGGGTTTTTGTATCTCAGATTCTTTATTTGCTTCCAGTTTTGTATAAATATCAAGTATTGCGTCAAAGTAACAACCACTGAATCAATTTGAATTTGCTTTTGTGAAATATTTATCTGACTTGAATCTCTGTAGAGCATAGACCTTCAAAGTTTGATCTTTATATGAATTAATAAGTGCATTTCTCTTGATTACTCTTGTTGTTGTTGTTTCTTTTGTTTGTCTTGGTACACATTTTGATATGTTTATTTGATTGTGAGTGTAGTGGACCATGTGTTTCATACATGCTTCGAAGAAGAGCACTTTACAATGACATGTCAAGGTATGTAATTCGTTTAAGTATGTAGATAGTTATTTGTCACAAGTTTTGTTTTTTTCCGTTTGCTAAGATATTTGTGTGTTCTTTTGTTTTGTGAAGGTATACATGTTGTGCTGGTTATATGCCTTGTAGTGGGAGATGTGGAGAAAGCAAATGTCCTGAACTTTGCCTTGCCACTGAGGTGAGATTTTTGATCATATCTGTTTTTTTTTGGTGGAAGGAGATTTAAGTTTTACATCAGTGAATGGTTACATAGGTCTTGTTTGCGTAAACATAATGAAATTGGAATGGAAACACAAAACAGCTTATGATATTTCCTGGCTTCCTGTGTTCTCTATATGCTCTATATTTCAATTCCTTTGCTCAACTTATTTGACTCTGGTATTTTACATTATCTTTGTGAACTTTACGGATTAGCGAGATGTTCTTGATATTTTGGCTTGTTAAACTTGCTTGTATAAGATGCTTGCAATAATTCTATAGACCTCTTTATGATTCTATGAATTGGCATTAGTTTGAAGCAACTTGCTATTGAAATTTTCAGGTTTTCCTTTGCTTCGGAAACTCTGTGGCCTCTACCCGTTTTCTTTTGCAGGATGAATTCAACATCCAAACTACACAATGCGACAATTGCATTATTGTACTCTCTTTTCATTCTACTTTATCTGGTTTTCACAGAATGTATTTATATACATGTGTGTAAAATAAACAAAACCCCCCATCTTGTGCGTTTGCAGGGATTTATGTTCTGCCTCAGCCAAGTTGCTTGCATATTCTCTATAGTCGCTTGCATTGTTGGTAGCAGCGAACTCTCTGAAGCTTCTCAGATACTCTCTTGCTGTGCTGATATGGTCTACTGCACGTATGTATCTACTTCATGTGTGTTTATTGCTTTTATTATTAGTGTTCACGCATCGCTCATAATTTGATGCACGGTCTTGATGTTCTTGCAGGGTCTGCGCGTGTATGCAGGTACTAGAAACTAAATCTAAGCTTCTGAAACTATCTTCTCTTATGGTATATAAATGATCATAACCCAATCTTCTGGTTGCAGACACAACACAAGCTTGAGATGGACAAAAGAGATGGAGTGTTTGGATCTCAACCAATGGGCGTGCCACCGGCTCAGCAGATGTCTCGCTTTGATCAACCTGTCCCTCCTCAAGCCGGATACCCTCAGTCCTACCCACCGCCGGGTCAAGGCTACCCGCCTCCTGGGTATCCCCAACACTAAGAACCTTAACCGATATCTTCATTTCTTGCGTAAAGTGTTGTTATTACCCGGTTTAGGTATTTCTTTGCAATTATTGGTACTCGGTTTATGCCCGAAAAGCTTCGGTATCATCTGGTTTGTTGATTTCGTTGGTATCTTTCTCTCATTTATTTGATGAACCAAGAGTGTATGTGTGTATCTATGTCTGGATTTGTGTATTTTAAAAAATTGGCACTGTTTTATCTCCCCCAATTCACTCGAACTATGTCACCGGAGTTGTCCAGCTCTGTACTTCGTCGTCAGTTTTATAATATAATTCAATTGGAAAAAAGTAGTAGAAAAAACAGTAAGACATGAACATATTATATCACAAAAGTATATAATACAGTACATAAGCTTGTTAATGCAAACTCGAGTATCATTTTTGTGATTAATAATTTTCTATAATTTTAAACCAATAGTAATTCAATCAATTTTCTAGAAGTTTACAAATCATCATCAGTAACTAATAAAAAATGCAATAAAAACTTCAAACATCTTTATGAAACAAAAATAAATAAAAAACTAGAATGACAAGATATTCATATTGCATTTTCGAAAAAGCCTAATCTTAAAAATGGTGGGAAGAAAAACATAAGGAAGACAAGGGTCTTAAAAAAAATGTACAAAACATGTGGTTGTTGTTAATGATAGGTTACGCCTTGACCTTGGATAACTTGTCCAATGCGATATGCAACATAGTCGCCATTCTCAACTTCTCCTAGTATCCTCAAAGCCGCATCAGGACTCACCACCATTACCATCCCAATTCCCATATTGAACGTCCTTCTCATCTCACTCTCTTCTATACTCCCACACTATAATAACCAAACAATTAGTTATACGTTCTAAAAGAGATTAGTACAAACTATTAATCTATAATAAAGAGATGTTTTGTTCATGCTATCTATGGTTCTCTAACTACCTCTTGGATAAACTTGAACAAAGGTGGAAGTTCCCAAGCATCAGTGTGAATAACAACACCCAAACCACCGGGGGTAAGACTCGGGGAATGTTTTCGGTGAAACCTCCTCCCGTTATATGAGCTAACCCTTTCACTCCTCCCTTGTTAATAAAGTCAAGTACCTGTGAATGTGAATATACAGTTATGTGATTAGTACAAGAAATTGGATAATGAAATGTTTTTTTAACCAAAAAAAAAACAAACAAACCTGTTTGACATAAATCAAAGTAGGTGCCATTAGAGCTTCACCAAGGGAAATTGATCCACCAGGAAGTTGATCTTTAAGCGAAAGGTCACTTTGGGCCACTACCCTGAAAACGATTTTCCAGTTAAACTACTTTTAGTGCCAATAAAAATATTAAAAAAAAAACTCAGATTATAACTAAAAAACATACATTCTTGCTAAAGAATAACCATTGGAGTGAAGTCCACTAGAAGGAAGACCAATAAGAACATCTCCAGCCACAATGTTTTTCCCGTCTATAAATGAATCTTTCTTCACTTTGCCTATTGCAACCCCAACGAGATCGTATTCGCCTTTAGCATAAAAGCCAGGCATCTCTGCAGTCTCTCCACCTATGAGGCCATATTTACAATCGGATTGCTGACAACCATCCACAATCCCTTTAATGACCTACAAAGCAAAAGCATAATGTTTGTTCAACATATCTCAATATCAACGAGATGAAATTGAAAAGCAATGAATGAATGATACCTTTTCTGCAAGGTCTACATCGAGGTGACTAGTACCAAAGTAATCAAGGAAACCCAGTGGCTTTGCACCACAAGTAACAATATCATTCACGCTCATAGCGACCTGAAACAACCAAAAATTAAAAGTCCTATATTTGTTTGGAGGTAGTAGGAAAAAAAAGTCCTATATATTTGTTACCAAGTCGATTCCAATGGTTTCATGAATTCCGGTCTCAAATGCAAACTTAAGTTTAGTCCCTACACCATCCATACCTAATACGACTAAAGAATAATCTGCTCATACAAAACATACTCATTAAACGAACAAGAGAAAAAACTCTTAACATTCAGGTGAAATTTTTCTGTTTTTTTTTAATACATATATATATATATATATATATATACCTATTGGAATGCCACCACTAAATCCGCCGATCATAGGAGCCAACTTTTGGATTCGTCTAATGAGCTCAGTCCCAGCATCGATATCCACACCGGAATCTTTGTAAGTGAAGCCATCGGTGCCATCATCTTTTTTAGACATAGATAAAACACAAGATTCCCTTCTTGTTCTCGTCCTCGTCTGAGGACAGACGATCGACAAAGGTTTCCTTGACGATGCAACGGAGGAGGAACGGTTTCGGTTGACGGAATTGAAGGACAAGGCAGTGTCAAGGGACGAAAAAGAAGTCTGCATAATCCGGGATTCCATGACCCTGAATTGAACAATATAACAAGCTTAAATCAAAAGAAAAACTTGACTTAAAACCGGAGACAACGTCGGTAGGCACTGAGGGAAGCAAGATCAGGCTGCATGAAGAGGAGGCTTATAAAGAGGGTTTTAAAACCCTAGTACCCCATCAAAAAAATTTATTAACACATGTGCTTTTTTTCAGTGTTGAAAAACAAAAACATTAGAAAAATTGTTATTTTAACCTCAAAGTATTACACTAGACTTTAATATTTTAAACTTTAAAATTATTTCTACATTTTTGTTCTGCCATAAAATTTACTAAAAATAGTTGCCAAAAAGTTACAGTAAAACTTCTAAAAATTAATAACGTTGGGACCGGATAATTTTATTAATTTATAGAAGTTTTTAAATAACCGATGAATTAATAATTATTAGTTTATAGAGATTTTTTCCAAATTAAAAAATATTATATAAAAGTAAAAAAATGAAGAAAATACTTCGATGTGTTTTAATGCATTTACACATTAAAAAATAATTATTGCATATATAATTTTAAAAAATAATTTTTGATGCAATTTGAGAAGATAATAGCATATATTTTTGAAATTTTAAGAAAAATAGAGATAAACTCCAACAAAATTACAAATTTACAAATAAGTAAACAACATTTTAATCATATTTCACTAAAATATCTTATATATATAATAAATTTATATGATTATTAATTTATGTTATTAATGGGACCATATATTTACATAGATTTTAAAAAAATTATTATCTTATTATCTTATCAAAATATGTCAATTATTACATTGGCCCAATTTAGAACCGGAATAATTTTTTTAATTTAGAGAGGTTCTTAATTTATCGAGTATTAATTTATAGAGGATCTACTGTAACTAAAATTTTCGATAAAATTTTATGATGGTAATCCTATCCAGGGTCGTGCCTAGGAAGGAAAATTTTAAACATTCGCCTAGGGTCTTGTTTTATTTATAAAATTTTAGGGCCTTAAATATCAAAATATTTAGTGATCTAATGGTTTTAAAGTTACCTCAAAGTATATCTCCATTCACTTTCAAATCTTTATCATTGGTTTTAAAAATCTTTCATTGTTCATAATTAACTTTTGCGGCCAATACATGTTTATTTTCTTGTATTTGCCATACTTTTTATTTTCATTCACTCTTTAATTACTCTTACTTATAAATTTTACCAATAATTTATTTTACTTATTTTTTACAAACATAATTTTAAAAAATCAATTTAGTTTCTTTTATGATCCTTTTATAGTTTTTTTTCTTAGAAAAATATTATTCACAAATTTCATAATTCATTATCATAATCATATAGAAAATATATTAATTACAGTTATTTTAATCTTAAAATTAGTATTAACAAATCATGTAGAGTATTATTATTTTTGTCCTAGGGTCCTAAAATATCTAGGAACGGCTCTGATCCTATCTCTTATTACCTCGTGGATAAACTTGAAAAAAGGTGGAAGTTCCCAAGCATCAATGTGAATAACAACACCCAAACCATCCGGTAAGATTCGGGGAATGTTGTCAGTGAAACTCCTGTTATATGATTAATAGTTTGGTTATAATAGTGTGGGAGTATAGAGTGAATGTTGTCGGTGAAACCCCTTCCCCATAAAATACATAATTTCACCAAATCATCTCAAATTTATTAAAACTCAAAATTTTCCAAATATTTTGGTATTTTCCGCAAATATTTAAAAAACAATAAAATATAACTATATCATAAAAAGTATTTGAAAAAGTACCATTAGATTAAATTTGGGAACATTTATTTTTACAAAAGACTGATGGTATTAAAGAAATAGTGTACATATTGGGATAGGATCGTATATATTTGGATAATGACATAAATTATATTGTGATAAGTATAAGTTTAGATGTCATATTCCGATAAAAAAATTAGGAGAAATTTGTGTCTATCTTTAGTAGAGAAAGTTAGTTTGATATCTAATTCTACATTGATCTTATCTCTTAATAGTACATAAGCTTGTTATTGCAAACCGGAGTAGGTTGTCTTTTTTTGTTGTTGTTTCAGAACCTGATTGGTTTTGAATCTTTAACTAAATTTCCTAAGTTCGCTTTTGCTTATTAATCGATTCTTTTAAATCCAATTGGCACACGAGGGTGGACGTGGAACCATCGAGGATGGCTACATTACTTGGGAAGTTTATAAATTATAGAGCTAATGATTCATTCATACCAGCTTTTTTATATGCCTTTACGCTTTCTAGTCAAAGTGGGTCAGCCAAAAAAATTGTTTCATATCATCTTATATGATGGCACAAATATATTCTGGTTGATTATATATAAGATCAAACAGGTTTATCTAAATTATTTATAATCACACCTTTTTACTTGTTTTACCAATTTTATTACAAAAAAATAGATTGTTATTCTTTGAAATTACACTTAAATCTTTAATGATTTTTACTATTTCAATGTAGGTTATTATAAGGAAATATATATATATATATATTTGAAAAGGCTTATAATTTAAAAAATTTTGTGGTAAACCGAAAGCAAAAAAAAATGATTAGAAGCGTGTGGGCTCTATGGTATAGGTTTAGACTTTAGAAAGAAATAAGCACACGCACAGACAAGTCCACGCACGCCACGTGGCGACAGCACAACATACTCGAAAGTTTACAACACATGGGAAGCTTCTGCGCGTCACGCCTTAGCTTAAAGTCTTATTAAAACCACTTACATACAACAATTTGTCAATTTCTTTCTATTATTAAACTCTTCGAAGTCTATTAATTCCAAATGATCTTTTATTTTTGTGTGGCTCCTAGTATTTTCCAATGATTAAATGTTAATTTTTTTTCTTTTACGCAAAATTCATGTGTCTCTCGTTAACTCACCATTTTCAAAGTTTTTGTTATAATTCCAAAATTTAAAGCGAAAACGACTCATTATATTTTGCGTGTTTGATGTAGAAATTAACTTATTGACAAACCATACAATGTAATATACTATGTGTACATTTATAGAACACGTCATATACATTGTGAGATATATTAGTTCAGCATGTTATAAGGATGAACAAACAAACTATCTTATCTTCAGTGACCAATGCATGTTGATCCAAATTCTGAAAGCTTTGTATAACCTTTAAATAATTTGTTAAATAAAAATTGTAATTTATTCTATAAGTTGAAGATTTGACGGTAGTTCCAGAATATAAAATTAATTTAAAATGAAATGAAAATTTATAAAACATTTTAAATATAATAATATTATCAAATAATACCAATTTATTTTTATAAAAATAATACCAAAATTAGACTGTCTTTTTTTTTATGAAGGAAAAATAAAGTTGACTATGTCACTACTAATAGAATGATCGAATATACACTCAAAACTACAAATATATATATATATATATATGTATGTATAATATATATATATGTAGTGTAATGGTTTACGTATAGTGCTGTGTAACCATCCAGATTCAAATCTGCATAATGAATATTGTTAAAAATAAACAAATATCATTGACGTATGCATAAATAAATCACAATTTATTTTTAAAAACGTCTAAACAATGTTTATTAAAATTAAAATGGGATATGAAAGAACAACATCTCCATTAATTTGTTAACAAATAAGTTTATTATTATTTGCTTAACAAGAAAAGGAGTCTACAACTTAATAGTAACTCAAAATTTAATTTCATTTTTTGGGATGGATTATACAATTTTTCTTCTTCTTCTCCCTTTTCACTAACAAATAACCACTAACTATTTTTTTTTATTTACATTCATCTCCCACCAAACCCCAATTCTTAAAGAAAGTACAAAAAAAGAAAGAAATTTTAAATTAATTATATATATATATATATACTCCCATTTCAAGAAGAAAAAAAGCCCTATGTCCTAATTAGAGAGGCTAAGATGATTCATCAAGAAGTTGAGAAACTCCATTAGATTCAGACCAAAGCCTTTGGTTCAACGCCACTTGAAGATGATCAGGTATAAACTGCGTACGACAAAGTGGACACGTCATCTGATTATAACCCATCATCCAACGGTCCAAACATCCCCTATGAAATATATGTCTGCAGTTCGTCAGCCGTCGGATCTCGTCATCGTCTTCGAAGTCATAGAGACACACTGCACAACAGTCGCATTCGGGTCGGTTTAGATCCGAGAATTTACCAACTGGCAAGATCTCTCCAGCTAATCTTGCTGCTGAGTCTGGTTGGTTTGAGGTTGGTGGTGGGTCAGGCCATGAGGTTGTAACCTGGTCAGGTTCCAAGAAGTCGGGTACACCTATGATCCGGAACATTGTGGAGATTAGTTTTCGGATCAAACCTAAGAAAGAGAGCAAGTAAATGAAGATTTTTGGGAGAAGAAGCTCGGAATAGCCCACCGGAAAACCCATTGTATCGCCGTGAAATAAGAGAGATGGAGAGAAAAGAGAAGAGAAGAGAGATAATTTGGATTGTGATGAATGATGATGAAAAGATGGAGAAGGGTGGGGTTTATATATATAGTTGGGTGTTGTTTATGTGATGTGACCATATTAGATGTGATTATGTTACTTAATTAATTAATGTATTGTTAATTTAATAGTAGTAGTTTTTATTTGCGTGTTTTTCTTTGGTATTTGATTGATTCATTATTTTTCTAGATGAAGGATATAGCGAGGAATGTGGTCATAATGATGTTTCTTTAGGTTATTATTTGACTTTTTAAATACCGATATAGTATATAGTATATAGTAGATATATACACATATTTGGTTTTGGTAAGGTCCAATATAGTATATTCCAAAAAACTAATTGACTTTTTTCATTGCAATATAGTTTTTTTTTAGGTCTTCTGCATGTTAAAAATTTTCGTGAAATATATATATTAAAAATAAATTTTCAGTTACAACACAAAAGTCATATGTGGGTTGTGACAAAAGAGAAATAAACTCATACACTGTGTAGCTAATTAGAGTTGACGTCTTCTAGTGCGACTTTTATTATGTCCGGGTCATTGTTTACAGTTTAAATGACAACGACATTATCATATTAGTCTGAATTTGGATATAAAGTTCTCCAATGACAACGGTCGTTGTTTAATCTGCCATTCCACTCTAAGAATTGATCTTTGCTTATAAGCCAAACTAATTAGATTCGTACTTAAGTTAACCCTTTTGCAAAGTAGCTAGCATTCTCAATATTAAAGCCTCCAAATATATGAAATGCAGAAGAAAAAAGGAGAGAGATTAAATGATTATCGATAAAGAAGATAAAAGTGATTTAAAAATATATATTCGTCTAGCTATAGTGATTACTGTATCTAAATTTAAAATCTAGTTTTGTTTGAAAGTTCTATAAAGAAATATATATCAATGTATTAATGTAAAGGCACATTGTTAGGTTCATTTCATTTCAATCTGTCTGCACCTCTATTGAGCAATACTATGTGTGTATTATGCATTTATATTTCCCTTTTAAATGTTTTTTAACGAGATACTTATATACAACAAATCATAAACAAAGATCATAACAAAAATCACATTGTATTTTTATAAAAATTCTACCAGAAAATATTAATTAGTTGTTACGTTTTGGTATAGTTACAATGATTGATGGAATATGAATTGAAATCCAAATGAATGTTTGCATCTTCACATGATTCGTCGAACTATATCATTAGTATTCGTCATTTGATGGAATATGAATTGAAATCCAAATGAATGTTTGCATCTTCACATGATTCGTCGAACTATATCATTAGTATTCGTCATTTGCTATTATCATTCTTCATCTTTACTAATATTGTTACGAACTAAACTTAATTATGCTCAAAAACAAAACAAAAAATTAATTAACAAGGTAGAAAAGTACTCATATAACTCTTCAATTTCGATTTTGATTCCGGTTTTAATTTCTAATATACTTCTAGAATACAATATTACGTGATCAATTTCTAGAGAGGGAGAGTCATATGGGAATCTGACTAAAATGTATGAAAGAGCCAAAGCAGCACTGACCCACCTCACGCCCTCTCCATTTTCTCCTCCAACATTTCACATTCCTACGTTTAACACTTTTTGTTTGCAACATATATATATATATATATATATATATAATACAAACACTTTTTGTTTACAACATATATATATATCTGCTAAGTATAAATATGTCAAAAATGTATGCATTTATGTAAATTGAAAATGTTTCTTTGGTTGAATTTTACCAAATTGTTGGAGGTTTTATATGTTTCAGTATATTTTATTAATTTCCTCGACATTTATCTTGTACTTTGGAAATCTTGAATCCACCACATTATATAAGATGCCCGCGTAAAAATCATTAGGCTATTTCTCTTCTACAAAAATTTAACTAGATCAAGTTTACTACACACTCATGTATAGGCAAGAAGGGCTAGGGAATAATTAATATATTTCACTAACTGTCAGTTTTTGGCGTTACTACTGAGTAGTGATATATTAACATTTAGGCCAGCTAAATCCAGCCAAGATTAATCCCTTTTGTCTGGACAATTAATTTAACAATATAAGTAAATTTACTGTCTGCTGCCCAAAAAAATAAAAAAAAATTACTGTCCATTATTTACAATATTGTATTGGTTATGAACGTAGAGATTACTATAGTGGCAACATGTTTTGCTTTTGTTATTCTTTGCAGGATAAATTATTATATGAAAGAGATGCAATAAAAAAATATTACAGGAATTGTGCTTTAAGTTTTAAAAGTAGAGAGTTAAACATCTTTAACTTGAAACTTGTCTGCTAATTCAACGGAAAACTACAAAATTCATTCCAGTTTTGCATGTCAGACGCTGTCGTTTTTTGTCAGCAAGCGACCAACTAATTACTGTCATTAGTTTAAACAAGCCAGCTAAACCATAACTAGTATATATCGTGTCTTTTAACCAAATTCCACATTTAATTAAATTTTATTTTTCTCTGTTTAACTTGGATCGAAAAACCCTAGTTTAAAGTTGGTACTATCATAAAATTAAAATTAAAAATAACCGAGCTCTTATTTTAAAATAAAATAATTATTAATTTCTAATAATAATAATTTTGTTTATAACGGAAAAAAAGAGAACAAATCACATTATGTTAATGATTGGTCATGTAGACTGACTTGGACCACGTGGCTTTTTCTTTTCTAAATGCCTTTTCTTTTTTCCTTTTTGTTAGGAAGAAAATTAAAATAATTTCAATTGTATATTCAAAAATTCATCCGTATTTGTCAGACCGTACACATTGCCTGTGTGAACACGCGATTTATGTTTGGCGCGAGGACACTCCAATATTAGTAATTAAAAGTTTCCAACAGTGAAAAATTAGAAAATTGTAAGAAGTACACAATACAATAGTGTAATACGTATATATTTTTAAAAATTTTGTTGACAATCGTTTCCTATTATCTGAATTTTCGTATTTAACAATATTTTTGTTTTCTAAAAACTTAAAAAAGATTTTCTTTAATTATCATTTTCAACGTTAACTATGAAGTAGAGTACCTAAATAAACAAAACCATCGTATGAAACATAGGAAGTAGCTTAAAATTTTAGAAAATAGTTTTAATAGAATTATTGTTGGTGTGATAAAAACAGCTTACATAATTGTTTATAAAATAAAAATTAAACAAAACCGCATAAAGATAGATCGAAGGCTAACTTTTAATTTAATACACCATCTGTTTTATAAGGTTAGAGGTTTAATATTTTTCATATATACAATTTTTTTAAAATAACCTAATATAAATATATCCTAATTAACAGGGACAAAAGAGAAAATATATCATACATAAACATCTTTTTTTTTGATATAGTTTTTTATATATATAAAACATACATCTTTTGTTGTAAATAAAAATAAAATGCATATATGTTTTTTATATAAAACATATTTTTTTGATAACGTTTTTTTATATATTAAACATCTATTTTTATGAAACAACTTTTTTTTCTAAAACATAAGTATATCTGTATGAAATCGAGAACATGCACTATTTTTCTTACCATAACTCTGTCGTAAACAACATAAAACTACTAGATAATGATCAAATGTGTTTGTTGTAGATGTGTTTATCTAACCACCACAAACACAGTCACCATTAAAACATTTATCTCCAAATTAAACCGAATGTTATGTATTTTTTAATCAAGTAAGATGGTAGATATATAATAACAAACAGTAAAAGATCTTTTAAAAAAAGAGAAACTGAAATAGTAGTACAAAGACAGCTAATACAAGAACTGAAGCAGCGAATCTATTGTCTCCTCCTTCTAGCAGGCAAACTAACGTGCCTTCCATTCACCTTATTCTTTTGATTCTTTCCCCAGTTTATATATTTTATCAATTCTTTTTCTTTTAACTTATCTTTTTTTGGCATTCACAAACAATTTTTATTTATTCTTTTTCTCACATTTTTGCTTTTCATAAACTTGAAGCCTGTAAAACTGTATTCATCGGACTCGGGATAAGAACGGGTTTAGCCCCTTTGGTTTATCTTAGATATAAAATATTTACTTAGCTGTTTCAGACAAAAACTGATAAATTTATTTAGTTGATATAAAATTGCATCAAGCGAAAAATTATAAACGAATATTACCAAATGCTGATTCTGGATGTGAAAGAAAATTATAAACGAAGAGTTTGGAAAATTTTGGTTATTATAAAAACAATTAATAAGACTTGTACTATTTATTAAAATTTATAAGGTATCTTGTTGTCAACTATAGTATAGTATTTATTAATTTACATATATAAATATTGGTCTTAAAAGATCTCTATGAATATTTTTATCAAAAAAATATGTATATAGGTTTTAGTGGAATCGATTATCTT
>CM051366.1:14686165-14711165 GCA_028015245.1 Cardamine occulta
ATTTGGCTATGTCTACGTAAAGTGACAAATTACTTTTTCATTAAACCATATTCTTATCGCCCACCAAACATGTAATTTCTTTAATTGATCTGACGAAATCATTTTTAAATCTGTTATGTTGGTTGTTAAATTCACCTGTGTTGTTTAAAAAAATGAAAAAGCTTCATTTCTTGTCCTTTTTCACGTTATTATTGTTCTTTCTTCTAAATCAAATTCTTACTTTTTGAGATATAAAATTCACTTGTCGACAGAAAAAGAGAGATATTTTTATACGGCAACTGAGAATTGGGCCTTAGATATGGGCTCCAATGCTTCGTTACATCGGGTCACAAGGCTAAGAGCCCAAAGTTCAAAATTATATATCAATTTAGATGGGAAACAGAAAAACGCAATTTTAAGCATCAACTTTGTCGTAGACCATTTTAAACATCAACTTTCATCGAATTCGTTTTTATACACAAAATTCTCGTTGACCCGGCCAATTAGACAAACCGTTCAATCTGTCGTTAACGGCTCCGTTAGTGACAAAATGACATCGTGTATAAAAACAAGAACTTTTAAATTTAGGCCATTTAAAACATGAACTTTTTGTATTAGGCCATTTAAATCATCAACTTTTGTTCGTTAACTGTCACATATAAAAAAACTTTTAAACTATTTATATATTTTCAAGATAAAAAAATATGTGTTTTAATTAGAATTTAACATATTGTTTTACAATAAATAAGAAATAATTAAAAATATTTTCTAAATATATAAAACCAAAATTTATACTATTTTTTAAGTTATACAAATATAATTTATACTATTTTGGAATTTATTTTCTTAGTTAACACTATATTTAATCTATAAAATAATAATACTTACAATATTTGTTCTGTAAAATACTAGAAATAATTAACACTATATTTTTTAATATGTGAAATAGAATTGTTAACTCAATAAATAACATTATTGCTCATTTTGACTGTTTCATTATTTGTAAAATTATTTGTAAATATAAAATAAAAACTTGTGCTATTCAAACTATTAAGAAAATTTATAACAAATAATATTTGATGACCAAAGATCTTACTTTTTTAGAGTATCTCCAACAATGAACCTCATTTTGAAGGTCTTTAAAATGAGTTTTTGAAGGTGGAGCCTTCAAACAATGAAACCTCAAATATTTTATTAAAATGATTGAATTTTGCATTATAATCCTTACTATTAACAAGAACTAGTTTACAAAAAGTTCATATTTTAAATAGCATAAATTTAAAAGTTCTTGTTTTTATACACGACGTCGTTTTGTAACTAACGGAGCCGTTAACGACAGATTTAACGGTTTGTCTAATTGGTCGGGTCAACGAGAATTTTGTGTATAAAAAAACGAAATCAACGAAAGTTGATGCTTAAAATGGCATACGATAAAGTTGATGTTCAAAATGACGTTTTTCAGTAAGTTCCCGATTTAAATAACATTTTTCTCTATTTAAATCATTTGGGTTTTTTGTTTTGATAAATCTTATCGGCTATCCGGTTAGCCTCGATAGGAATGCACCGAGGTGCTACAAAGTGGACTAGTCCACCACATTAGCAGTTAGTCCCTTGGTTCAAAGGACACCATGAGCTTTTCGTCAAGGGGTCATGAGATCCATGAGATCTAAATGGACTACCACACTGCCTATTCCAAGTTTGGGATGCCTTCTGATTATTGCCAAGGCGTAGCCAGACTGTCTACTGATTACCATATAAATCAATTAGGCTTTCGGCCCAACTAACACACTTTCCACAAAGCAGTGTTTTAATTTTAACGAGGAAAGATGATCAAACTCAGGTTTGGAAGTTTCATCATTTTCCTGGGCCCGTTTTACCACTCGCCCACCACCTTGCGGGCAATCGTTTGGTTCTTATGCATGCATATGCACTAATTTATGAAATTTTGTACCACAGACTACTTATTAAAATTCTTAAATGAGTTTTTTTTTTCATAACTCATACAATAACAACAAAACTGATATGTTAATCATCCCTTTCTTTTATGTTATCCTATATATGTTACATCCCTTTCTTTTATTGATTGTTAATCACCAAAAACTTTCTTAAGTCAAATTATATCCAATCATTATCAAACGCAGAATGGAACAAACATATGATATTAATTAAATATAACAAAAAATGATGATGAGATGGAATAAAACAAAATTGGATGATGTTGAAAGAATAATGGTCTCCACACAGTATAACAAGTACAACCTCACAAAATAAAAGTCGTCATCAAAGTTCGTCATAGGTGGCTCATGATGCATTTGGGCTTGGGCCCACACTACAAACAAATTCGTTGAAATATTTACTCGCTTCACAACAAAATCATTTTCCTTTTTGCCTCTCCAAAAATATCTTCTTTTTTTAAAGGATTTTTTATTTATAAATTACATTCTTTTTGTTTGTTAATTACATTCCTTTTCTAGCTAACAAAATTAATAAATTCAGAGTATACGCAGATATATTTACGAATAATAGCACTAAATACTAAATAAACCATAATAAATACCATGATAAACCAAGCCAAAATGTTTCAAATTTGAAACCAAACTAAAGACTAAATCGAATTTAATTGAAACCAAATCGAGTTACGATAAACTTTATTTTGAATTCAGATTTTAGAAAATCAATACAACCACAAACAAAATCTTTATAGAATTGCTCACACCTAATTAAATTGTTCAGATAGTAATGGGACAATGATTAATTCGAGAAAAAACGAGCATCTTTGTTAATATCAAAGCTCTATTATATCCACAGCGATAACGATAAACCCATCGATAAAAATCACAGAAAATATAATAATAATAAAAAAAAGTAACAAAAATAATTGTTTTTAAAAATCTGCACTAAAATCTAAGCGTTGTGCATTTATCACTTCTGGCACTGTCCGATGCCTCATGGCATCAATTACAATCACGAGGCTCGCAACAACCTTCAATATCTCGGGTTTACGGGTCAGGTTTAAATCCGTTAATTCCGGGTTTTGACCCGAAAACCCGACTCTGTTTCCATCTTCTCCCTCAACGGTTATGCTTTCTTCTGCAGTGATATCATCACCAGTCTCTCTCTCGTCTGAACCCGAATTTACTACCCGACCCGTTTCCAAGTTCATTTTCGGATCCGAAAAGGATCTCCAAGTCATGGACTTCTCAACGTCTACAACGACATCTACAGCTACGGCGGCGAACGGTTACAGCTCGCCACGTGACTCTTTATTCCCTTCAAACTTCACTAAGTTCAACTCCGCTTTAACGGCAGGTCTTTTAAATCCGATGTCCCCTCCGCCGTCTCCGGCGATGCTCGACAAAACACGATCAAGTCCAACGCTATTCGAAATGATGGCTAGCGAAGCTGATACCGTAGGTAGAGTTCCAGTTCAGATCCAGAACGGCGTACTTCCATCTCCGTCGTCATCATCTTCTTCGGCGGCGGCGGCTACGGCTGCGAGAACGACGAATGTGAATCATCTCGTGATTTCAGCTCAGGATAAACAAGCACTTGCGATGCAACGGATTTCGGATCTTCTGGTGATTCGGAGCCCCGGGAATCAGTTTAACGATCCGACTTCGAGTGATGTTAAGCTAACTCTGAGCTCTAAAGATGGGATTAGTATCACTATGTGTGTGCATAGACAGATTCTTGTAGCTCACAGTAGATTTTTCGCTATGAAATTGTCAGATCGATGGTCTAAGCAGCAATTACCGCCGTCGTCTTCTCCGTATATTGTTGAGATCTCAGATTGTGATGACGTTGAGGTTTATATTGAGACGTTGATGCTAATGTATTGTAGAGATCTAAGGAAGAAGATGATGAGACAAGATGTTTCTAGAGTTCTTGGTATTTTAAAGGTATTGTGAGAAAATTGTGATAACTCTGTGTGTTATGATTGAATCATTGTTACAATATTTGCAATCACATTGTTCCATTGTTTTGTTCACTCAGGTTTCAGCAGCAATTGGGTTTGATGCTGGAGTGCTTTCATGTTTGGAGTATTTGGAAGCAGCACCATGGTCAGAGGATGAAGAATATAGGATTGCTTCATTGTTGTCTGAGTTACATCTTGAAAACGTTGGAGCTACAGAAGTTTTGAGAAGAGTTTCTGTAGAAGCTAGTAATGGGAGTAACGGTGGTGGTAATGATGAAGTGCTTTTGAATCTTTTGCATATTGTTCTTGAAGGAAAAGATGAGAAAGCGAGACGTGATATGAAAACTCTTGTTTCCAAAATGCTTAGAGAGAATTCGTCTGGGAATGATCTTAGGAAAGAGTCGTTGTATTTGGCTTGTGATGGGTGTTTGCATAAGCTTAAGAGGCAGTTTCTACAAGCAGCAGAGTCGGATTTGGAGAATGTTGATCAGATAGCTAGACAAGCGGATAATCTGCATTGGATTTTGGATATTTTGATAGATAGACAAATCGCTGAGGATTTTATTACGATGTGGGCTTCTCTTTCTGAGCTATCCGAGGTACACGGTAAAGTCCCGGTTGTTCATAGGTTTGAGATTAGCAGAGTAACAGCAAGAATCTTTGTAGGAATTGGGAAGGGACAAATCCTGACACCTAAAGAAGTTAGATGTTTGCTACTGAGGAATTGGTTGACACCTTTCTATGATGATTTTGGTTGGATGAGGAGAGCGTCGAAAGGGCTTGATCGGTATTTAATCGAGGACGGTTTAAGCAATACCATACTCACTCTACCTCTTGCTTGGCAACAAGAGTTTTTCCTAGCTTGGTTTGATCGGTTCTTGAACTCGAATGAAGACTGTCCTAATATTCAGAGAGGGTTTGAAGTTTGGTGGAGACGAGCGTTCTGGAGACGGAAAGAACAGAGTCAAGAGCCTGCTCGGCTAAGAATCACTGCTTCAGCTACTGAAAACTCTTGAGAGATCTATCTCTCAGGTGTGTTTATTCCTCGGTACCTTGAGAATCGCATGACGAGGAAGAGAATGAATCTAAATCCAAAAGAGAAGGCAATGATGAATGAAGATGTGTAAGATTTATCGGGTTTTAATACCTCGGCCA
This sequence comes from Cardamine occulta, assembly GCA_028015245.1. Taxonomy (NCBI): domain Eukaryota; kingdom Viridiplantae; phylum Streptophyta; class Magnoliopsida; order Brassicales; family Brassicaceae; genus Cardamine; species Cardamine occulta. The sequence continues at coordinate 14,691,216 of CM051366.1, forward strand.
CGGTTAGAATTAGTTTGATACGGGTTTTGCATGAACTTGATCGTTTGGATGTAGTTTTTTCATTTTGATGAGTCGGAGCTCGTTTTTGTACATCTTCAATGTGTCTGAAAAAGGAACTTTTCTACTTTTGGTATGGTTTTGATTCTGATTCTAAATGCACCAAGATGTCGTAAAATTCCGGTTATGTATATTTGATGGCTGAAAAATCCGGTTATGTGATGATTTTGTATATTTAAAGCTTTGGAAGATTTACATTATAAATTGTAGCATCATCATATTCATCTGTCGATTAATTGGCAATATTCTAAACTTATAATGGCCACTAATTAATTGGTCTTTCACCGAAAGCGTTAATCCTCCAAGATTTTATATTTAAAGGATTCAGAATATCTTTTCAGTTATTTAAATTTAGGGTTTCTTTGTCTTCAATAACAATATATTCAATAGCCTCTCCGGAAGAAAACAGCAACCTGTGGCAACACTGATGTGTGTTTGAAACTTGAAACAGCGACGACGATGATGTCAAACCTTCCACATGATCTGATCGAGGAGATCCTCGCTAGGGTTCCGTTAACATCTCTCAGAGCAGTGCGATTTACTTGGAAAAAGTGGAACGCTTTAACCAAACATCAGAGCATTACGGATAAGCACATCATCAAAACAACTGCATCAGGGGAAAGAGAGTATCTGATGATTGCGGATGATAGTGTTTATTTGATTAGCTTTTATCTCCATGGATTTCACAAAAAAGTCGGTCTATCTATAAAGTGTAAAGGTAAACTTGTTACCCTGGACAATTCAGATAAACTATTCTTTACAACTCAGTTCATTCACTGCAACGGTTTATTGTTATGCCTACGAAAAAAATACATATATATTAATAGGCTTGTGGTTTGGCACCCGTTTACGGGGAAGTCAAAATGGATCAAACCCAGAGATACATATGGGAGTTTAGACAGGTTTTTTCTTGGATACGACAAATCCTGCGGTAGCCACAAAATCTTGAGGCTTTTCGATTTCAATAAATTTGAAATCTACAGAATGTCACTTTTGAATGGGACAGTCTGTCTCAAAGACTTATCGTGTCTTTGAAAGGAAATACTTACTGGCTTGGTAGGGATAATGAATCAACACATTATTACTTATCATGTTTTGATTTTACAAGAGAGAGATTCATACCGCATCTGAATACGCCCATCGGTGTAAGTTATGCGACTGCGAGGGTGTCTGTGGTTAAAGAAGAGCAGCTTGCGGTTTTAAAACAGCGGTGGGAGACATTGGAGATTTGGGTTACGAGCAAGATGGAGCCAGATGCGGTGTCGTGGAGTAACTTCTTAAAAGTTAATCTGCAGCTATCTTGTATTTGTGATGATTTCTTTATAGACGAAGAGAAGAATGTCGCAGTCGTTATTAGTGATAAGACGGATGTGTTAAAACTCTCTGAACTCACTTGCAACGTAGCTTACATCATTGAAGATAAAGTTAATTTCAGAAAAGTGGACTTTGGAGAATCTCTATACACACAATTTCCCCCAATTTTCTGCTCCTATGTTCCAAGTTGTGCGCAAATCTAAGTAAACCAGATTATCAATATGAATATGGATCAATTTTTTTTTTTTTACATGTAAAGTAATAGACATTTAAATTATTGAAATGTGAGATATTTTTGTTAAACGGTGGTCTTGTTCTCTTGTAGGCTGTAGCTAACCTTCAACATCAATAATTTAAACCCAAATCTCCCCTAGTTTACGGATTACTGCATATCACTTTCAATAGTAGAGAAACTACGGATTATCTTACTTATGAATTAAATATCATAATACCTCTTTGACCTCTCTCTGGTTATTATAATCCACCTAATTAGATGGTTGTTACAGTCTAAAGCTGGTGCGTTTTGGAACTCAATACGATCTCAACCAACTGAATGTTTCCGCCAAGTAGAGATGCCTTGTGAGATGGTAAGAATGAGAAACCATCCAAAAGTTTAATGCACTTCAGGCCCCATTTTACCATCAGGAACTCAATTAGATGATGCCCACTGCAAAATCATATCCGAAAAAATGAAATCCGGAAGAAATCGCCATCCTAATCTGTTGCAGATATAGAATTAGACGACTAGGAAGAATGAAAGAACAAGAATTTGTGTACCTTCTGTTATGATATGTAGTGATAAAAACTGAATCTGGAGAACTTTGAAGCAGTAACGAGACAGTCGCAAATAGATCATCAAATGCTTAACAAAACAAAGGTCCAAAATCACATTTAAGCTCATTTTACAAGGGAATAAAGAAAAGGCCAAGACCAAGAAAAACAAAAGAAACTAACCACTTGAATCATATAATACATCAGCTCCAAGTATAATGTTAGTTCACATTTCGAATATCGGTGCATCCCATACTCCCCAAGTGAGACCTGTTACCTGCAATAGCCAACCACAAGAAACTTATAGAAGCAAACTCTCCTCTGGTTAAGAAATAAAATCATAATCTTGGAACCAAATTAAGAAGATCAATTTCACACCTCTGGTTTAGTTGCATCATCGGTTAGTGTGACATTAGCCCCAATTTCTGCAGCTACTAAACCAGGCAAGGAAGTGCCAGCTCCAAGCTACAAATTCTGTAATTAATTTCAAAATCAAGGGTTTACCAAAGAGTGGTTGATTAGAAATGTACCTCGAGAATCGAAGAATTACGAAATCGAGATCTCTGTTGCCAAATATACTCAGCGAGGATGAGACTACAAGGCCAAACAAACAATCCATACTCTTCCTTCATATTCTACACACAAAAATTCACAGAAAAAACGATGAAAACAAATCGCGGAAGAAGCTCGATTTGAAATCGCCATTGTGTTCACCGGTGATAGCTTTATTATTACCTCAATAATAGAAATAGAAATGGAAGTTTCCGAATCTCCATCACCATCAAACTCATGCTGAGAAATCATGGTCGTTGTACTAGTCATATTTGAAAATTTGAATTTCTCCGTGAAGACTGAAGAGGGCCATAATCTAGACTGACCTTATTTATTTCTATGTGATCCACATGACCTTATTGAAGGTCATGTGTATTTCACAAATGAGGAAGGAAATAAGGTTATGGGGATCACACTTTAAAACAGGGGGTCACTTTGGCATTTGATTCGACTGAAGACGATGGTAAGTAATTAGGATTTTAAAAACTGAATGAAGAAGGGAATTTGGAAACTGTCCCATATCGGTTGAGTAGAGAAGTGGGGAAATGATTAGTTGGGTATAAGACGGTTAATAATGGATTAGTGAAAAACTAGGGCTATAATCTAGACTCACCTTATTTCTTTTTATGTGATCCACTTGACCTTATTGAAGGTCATGTGTATTTCACAAATGGGGAAGAAAATAAGGTTATGGGGATCACACTTTAAAACAGGGGGTCACTTTGGCATTTGATTCGAAAAACTAAGATCCTTCAGGCAAGTTAAAAGGGTAATGATGAGTGGTTAATAACTCGCTTAATGTGAGATGAGTGATCGCTCAGCCTGTTACGACAATTGATCGCTCTCTTTCTTTTTACCATCTGATCCCTCTTCTGAATGGGTAACTTTTTTACTTCATAAATACAAGTGTTTTTTTTGGTTCTCCAATTATATAAGTTTATAAAACTGGTTTTTAATTTTGCTTTAGTTTATTAATTTGGATAACTATTTTTCTTTGAAATAATTTAGTAAGTGCTCATTAAAATTTATTTTTCAACATCTTTTTCTAACGATTCTTTTTTTAGATGTCTGGATAGAATGTGGACCATCTAGATTTTTTTTTTGGTTTTCAAACAAGATAAAGTGAAACAAATTTGAGTTGGTTTGGTATGATTAAAATGGAAAAATGGGTAAAAAAACCCTCACTTTTTAATAAATGGTGAAATAAACCCTAGCTATTACAAAAAAATAAGTACATCATTATATTAAATTAGAAATAAATAAATAAATTTGGTTTATTAAATATTTTTCTAAATTTGAGTTAGTGATTTATTTTTTTTAAATTGAGTTTTTTAAATAAAAATATTATTATAGATTAGCATATTCCGTGTTTTGATTTGAATTTGTTAAATTTTTTTTTGAATAACTAACTAAAATTATTTAATATTAGTCGTTTTTTGAAATATTTAAGTTATATTTTAAATATATCTTAATTTAATGTATTTAAATTAAAAATAGTTTGGTGTAGAAGTTTATGTACTTTTATAATAATAAAAATAATTTTGTTTATTTTCATGTTAATAAGTTTGTGTGACGAAACCAAATAAATATTTATTAACATAAATTCATATTCAGTTCAACATTTATTAAAATATTCATATGATTTTATTTTTTCATATTTGTTTTTTAATTTAAATCTATTTACATAGGTAAGATTTTCTCTGAATCTATGTCGTTTGCTTAGTTCTTAAAATTTACAAATAGCAAATACAATAAATATTTTTAATTTTTATTTGTTTTCAAACTTTTTAAACTTTTCTTAATTTTTATTTTCTTTTTATTTTTTATTTTTCAACTGCGAATAGATATGTACATAATATATTTTATTATTTCTTTTGCCGGTCATAGTTTTTTTCTTAAACATCATTTATTCCTCTTAATAGTATGCTAATTCAAATTCAAATCAAAACATGGAATATGCTAATCTATAATAATATTTTTATTAAAAAAACTCAATTTTAAGAAAAATAAATCACTAACTCAAATTTAGAAAAATATTTAGTAAACCAAATTTTATTTATTTATTTCTAATTTAATATAATGATGTATTTATTTTTTTGTAATAGCCAGAGTTTATTTCACCGTTTATTAAAAGGTGAGGGTTTAAAACCCCATAAAAAAGATGAGGGTTTTTTTAATATTTTTGAAAAGGTCAGAGTTTTTTTACCCATTTTTCCGATTAAAAAATAAGTTTTAGTTTTTATTTTAAGCTGGCCAGTGAATTTAACTTGGCCACAAATATAGTCACAGAGAAAATTGACAATTTAAACCAGTGAACAATCCATGGCTATTTGACAACCAAGGCTAATGATGACATTAACGATAAATTACCGTGGGCGAAGGTCACCAGGTGGACCTCCCATTGGCCGGCCAAAAGGCTTCTGCTGCTTCTTCAGAGTGGCAGGAACAATCTCGGATGGGAGATTGAGGTAAGTTCTGAGGAAGTCAATGCCTTCATTGGTAAGGAACCATTAGTAATGCATCCAAGCAAAAGTCTCTCTCACATATTCCTTTGATCAACGGATGTTGTGACAAATTGAAGTCCTTTTTAGCATACAAAACTCCCTCTGCACAAAATAACCAATAAAAATTTACAATTTCTAAGCAATCATAGTGAATCACATTGTTCTTGCTAAAAAGTACAAGCCATTCAGATAACTAAATACGTAAATTACACATAAACAAATTAATGTAAAGCCGATTTTGTAACCAAAAAAAAAATGTACCTTTGAAGATTTCCGCGGCGATTCTTCTCCGAATTATATATTTGTCTTTGTTCAAGTTAGTATAAACAGAAGAGATTAATGAGAAATACTAAGAATGTACCATGATTGCGAAGAGATTGCTAGAGGAGACGACAAAGAAGGTTGTGGAGCTTACCTCCTTCGTCTCTCTTATCGCCGAAACCCTAATTTTCCTAGGACCCCGTAATTTGTTAACGAGCCTAGTAAGAAGAAGAGACAGAAGCAGAGGAAGAGCCAACTCCAACAATTTATGTGTTTTTTGTATTCTTTGGAGTCACAGATTACTCCATTCGTATGATCAATGTGTTCAGTGTTGTCTTCAGAAGCTTCTTCACTGGGTTCAAGCTCAATGTCGCTGTCTTCATTCACTTGGTATAATCCAGATTCATAGAGTGGTTTGATGCTCTCTTCGTTAAAGATCTTGGCACCGCATTCAATAATGTCGAAGTTGTGGTATTTACTAGTCAATTCGAGCACTATCTCTCTGCTGTCTTTGTAGAAATACATAGAACTAGAGTGAAATATAAAAAGATGCTCCTTTCGAAAGTTGAAGACCTTGCCTACGGGGACGCACCCCTTAATGGGATATCTGTCGTTTCGAGCTATGATGTGATGCCACGATAGATAGTAATTGTGATTTTCTGTGACTTTCTGGTGAGGGGAAATCACGACGCAAAATACAAAGCCGGTGTAAGGGTTAACGTTTTCTGGACAAATGGTCAAGGTATTACCTTTGGCAGGGTGATCGAACTCTCCAGGCACGTTTCTTCCTGGTAGGAGCGTCTTTCTCAGAAAACCCGGCGATTGTTGGATAATTGATTGTTGGATAATTCCTCTTCTGGCTTGTTTGCCGAATTTGAAGCAGTTGGTGAAATTGAGGCGATTAATTACAGTGTTAAAAGGGCAATATACTGTCTTTAATGATTCACAATCATCTGCATATAGAAAAAAGAGCGAATCAGGGAGCTCTGGCAATGATGTGAGTCGTCTGCAGCCACATAAAGTAAGGGTATGTAGCCCATGAAGATCTTTGATGAAATCTGGAATCATTTCAATATAAGTATTGTTCAGTTGTAGAAATTTTACACCTGTGGGGAGATGTGTTAATCCCTTGAACTTTCACTGCCACGTATATCGAGATATTCAAGTTGAGAACAAAGCCTAATTGATGGAGGCACATCTTCAACCGATGTATTAGTTATATATAGGTGTTTGATGTTCGTCGAAATAACTGGAATATTTCTCAATCTTGAGCATCCTCTCATGAAGACCCATTCAAGGGATGCCAAGTTCATATCAGCTGGAATGACTTTTAGGTTTTTGCAGCCATTCACCCACAACGTAGTTAGTTTATGAAGATTTGAACAAGAGGATGGAATCTCTACCAAACTCTCGCAAGAACTCAAATACAATTTCTCAAGACTTTTAGCATTTGAAAGATTTGGGAGTTCCTTCAAATTCTTCGACCTCGTCAAATCCATAAGCTTGAGATTGTTAAGCAACTGAATACCATATAGGAACAGAGAAAGTGTGTCACATAACTTGAAGAGATATTACATATTCATAAATTTAAAGTACAACACCAACCTAAGTTCCTCGCCAGAGGTACTCGAACTGGCTATTATTCAACATGAAGTGTACGAGGAAGGCTCTTTCTTGGGTATTCCTCCCAATGTAGTAACTTTAGATGAGGCGGAAACTCAATCCCCTCGGGTATATGCATGCTATCATTCCCATCATCTTTACTTTTGTGCACTTTGAGGAACCAAAGAAAAGGCATTCTTTGGTTATTACAGTCGCCAGAGGTACTCGAGCTGGCTATTATTCATATTGAGCTCGACAAGATGTTCAATGTGAAGTGTACAAGGAAGGCGTTTCTTGGGTATTCCTCCCAATGTAGTAACTTTAGATGAGGCTGAAACTCAATCCCCTCGGGTATATGCATGCTATCATTCCCATCATGTTTACTTTTGTACACTTTGAGGAACCAAAGAAAAGGCATTCTTTTAAAAGCTTTCTTGCTTATAGATACTTCACTGATACCAGCTTAGATCAAACGATATACCAACAACTTTACTGGTACCCTAAATCCAAATTTTAAATAGAAGAAATCATTAGCACATAGGTAGGATTTGTTTATCTTCACCAAATACATAATGTAAAGTATAAATTAATGAACATAGAATATAACAAATACAAGAGGAAGGATTTACGTGGGCATCTTCAAGTACATCATAAATATCATGAGCATCAATCAAGATCCGGCGTTTCCAAGACTCTTGTTTATGAATGGTGTTTCTACTCACTTGTTGTAGTAATTTGTGCATCACTATTTTATCTCTATTTATAGATATCTCTATGATAGATCTGCTTTCAAGGATTCTTAACTTGTAATTGACATCAAAATCACTGTCAGCAAACATGCTTTTCACTAGATCACCATCTCTGTTGTTAAAGAAGACTGCAATGTGGAGAAATAGTATTTTCTCATATTTAGATAAAATTTTATAGCCAACCCTTAGTACGTCCTTGATACGTTGAACAAGAATTGCTTCTAGCCCGTTCATTACATTTTCCCATTTGCCCTCTTTCTTCTCACGTAAAGATGAATCCATCACACGTAGACCCAATGGAAGCTTACCACAAAGCCTTGTTGCCCTAAATGCCAGCGTTTCAAAACCATGACATGGAGACCTATGTCTAAAAGCATATCTACATAAGATCTTGACGCTTCATGAAAAGATAGAAACCTCACATTGTACATATTGTTGATACCATGTTTCTGCAAAAGCTTTTTGTTTTCTGTGGTCACTACAATCCTACTTCCAGGACCAAACCATGAAATATCATTTGCCAACGCCTCTAACTGCTTAATATTGTTCACATCATCAAGAATGATGAGCAGTCTCTGCCTGGGTAACCTTTCTTCTATCACACCTAAATGTCAAATCCTCATATCACTTTGGTTCAAAACCTTTGAAAGAAACTGTTCTTGTAAACGCAATTTTAATCCATACTCATCAAGACCAATGGGGTAGCTTTCACTAAGGTTGTCCATAAAACAAGTAAGCTGAAATCTATTAGAGAATCGACTTTGTAAAGCTCTAGCAATGGTTGTTTTACCAATCCCTGCAGGACCAATGAGTGCAACCATCTTAACTCCATCATAATATAAATCTAGCAAAGATTCCATTTTTCTATAATGAGCTCCCAGTCCCACCATACCATCAAAATCCCTAGATGGTGTAGCATTCAGTTTATTGGAAACATCTCTGGTAATCTTCTCGATCATTTTAGCTTCATTATCCCTAAACAAAGGGAAAGAAAAGAAAATGATTATTTCCACCAAATAGTCACAAAAATAACATTCCTCTATTCCCAGTAATTTCTTATATGTATTTCTAATATTCATTCAACAAAAACATTCCCTTAATCATCTAGATTCCAATCACCATAATGCCCTTCTATTCAAGATAAGTAAACACCTTAATAGAAGTATAGAACCTATGTAAGAAAGATTTGGACCCTGATCGCGTAGTGGATTCGAACTCCGGTCGCGCGTAGCAGATACTTTACCATTGAGCCATCATGTTTTTCTTATTATCATTTACAATTACAAATATATGTAGTTATATTTCTCAAACAATTGTTCAAAATTGTACCAAATAAAATACCAGTTGTACCACAAATAGAAGATTAGAACCCTGGGTGCCTGTGCGCGCAATAAGTTAAAACCATATGAGCTACCGTGTTTTTCTTGGTATATCTTACAATTACACCTATATAACCCGATTTGGTCGATAATCGGATTTCATTAAAGGTAAAATTGTAATTTTATTATTTTTTATAAAAAAAAAAAAAAAAGATGGGGACATATTGGCGGAATTATATGTCCCTGGGGACATATGAGAAATTAGTCCCAATTTAAGACGGAGGAGCCTTGTCAGCTGAAGCGATGCTGAGATCTATTGCGATTGCATCTTCGAAGACGACGACGAGATTTTTTCATGTTCAAGGTAATCCCGTAACTTCTCCTCCGTCGTTGATTTTCTGTTGCTGGAAACGAGATTTCGCTAGTGGCAGTGATGATTACAGAGATGTCTTGAGAAATGGTCTTCGTGGCATAAACTTAGATAATGCAATTGGTTTGTTCAGTGAGATGGTCAGTTCTCGTCTCATTCCTTGCAAAGATGAAGAAATTTGATCTTGTCATCTCTCTGGGCGAGCAGATGCAAAATTTGGGAATTATACTTACAGTATTTTGATTAACTGTTTCTGCCGACGCTCTCAACTGTCCCTTGCTTTAGCTATTCTTGGCAAGATGATGAAACTTGGCTATGAACCTAGTTGGTCTTGAAAACTGATCTCTCTCTCAAATGATGACCTGTTCTTCCAAGTAGCTCATGATTCAGATAAATTTAATTGGTATGTGCTTGTCTACAATACACGAGTTCTTCTCTATGATCATTCAGTTGAGATATTTCTGTATTTCAGGTATGTGGCAGGTCAATTTGTGGCCAAGAAGCTTATTACACAGTTTGGTAATCAAAGGTTCGTCCTTTAACAGCCTCTCTGTATTTTCTCTTTCTAGATTTGCTTGGCTCTTAGGGTTTTTCTTGTTGATTGAGTTTTTAGATAATCTGGTTATGTTTTTCTGTATAAAATTTCAAATTTGCATTTTCCGTTGCGCGGTGTTTGTGCTGCGTTTCCAAAACCATCTTTTCCTGTTAGGGTCGATAAAAATAGTGAAGATTCGCATAATTTTAAAAGGATGTTTGTTATGATCATACATACACCGTTTACAGTGTAAACCTATCTCATTTAGGGTGTAAAGATTAACACTTTTAACGCCTTGTGGTGTTAATTGAATGAAGCTTAATACAACTCCTAACTATTTAAGTGATTCTGCAGATTTTGGTGTGTCTCTTTGTCCTCCTCTATGTTGTACCCTCACTTAGCAATAAGATTCATTGCAAGCAGAAGTTGAGAAGATGGTGAGATTTACTTATTGCCTTATTCTGGAGAAAAGTAATCTTGGAACTGCCCCTCCATTGTTTAGTCTTTGCAGTTTCTTTGGTAGCTGGGGACGAGCTTTGTCTAGTGTCAGTGATTACAGAGAGATATTCGGAAATGGTCTACTAGAAGATATTAAGTTAGATGATGCGGTTGATTTGTTCAATGCAATGGTGAAGTCTTGTCCTTTACCTTCAATTGTTGAGTACAGTAAAGTCGAAAGGACTCAGCAAGTCGGTATTGATCATCCACAGTCTAGGTTGAATCTGGTAGCGTTTTTTTGTTTGAAAGTTTTGGCTTTGTTACAACTTCAAAAACCCAATACTTATTTCAATTCAAAATTTGGAAATTATATCAACCATCAAATGAACATATCTTGCTTCAATAATGTTTTGTTCCAAGGTTGTCAACAAAGCTCTCATGGACTACAACACTGTATTGATTGACTCAAATAAAGCTCCATAAAAGGAGACGAAGCCAATCCAAGACAACAATATGACAACAAAGCAGCATCAGCTGAACTTATCAAAGAAATGAGGAGTTTTGGATGTGAGGGAGATGCTTCAACCACTGGCTTGGTGACTAATATGTTAGATGATGGAAGATTAGACAAAAGCTTTCTGGATATGCCTTCTTAAAACAAGTCCATCCTCAAGAGAAGAATCGACCTTTTTATATTGCGTTCCTTATGATTCACAGTTTACGTTTTCATGTTAAAGCTGTTGCGCGTGAGCTACTTCATGGACATGGTCACATGATAGGTTGAAATACAAGATCAATGATGAGAGTCTGCATATTCTTTTTTATTTATTTTCCTTTGAAGTGATGTTTTCTATCGCCAGAGAAACAACAACTAACATTATTTGAAAAAGAACAAAGAAAGCAACTTTACTTGAAAGAAGCTTAAAGAGATGAATCTATATGAACAATTAGTAAACAAAATAAAAAAGATAAATGCATTTTTTATTTGGAAGCAAAAAACAAAAAATTCGTCAGCAAGTTTTCAGGTCTCTATTGAAGATTGCTTCTGTCTCTTTCCTTATTGGCCTTTCTGGAAACACATTTAGATTAGAGTGAACGGTTTCAGATTTGGGCTATATATAACAATACCGCATGCGTTACAAATTTTCTCGGAAAGAATCTGAAACAGAAATTCCCAAAAAACATGTAGGATTGAGCTTAAGATTATAAAAGTGCATAGTTGTTAAAATGTTATCCGATATGGTAGACTGAAATTGATCTCAATGACTTGTGAAGACTTCTTTGCTGCTATATGGTATGTTAATTACTCTCAAACGTTTGCTGTGGACACATGTATGTTGCTCTGTATTTATGTGGATATGAACTTGGAGTGATCCTTGTGTCCACTGCATTTTGTAATGCATATAGTCTAACATTACATCTCACCCTCAGTGGACGAGGACAAAGAGATTAGAATGTTTGATTTGGGAATGGTCTCTCTTGCATTTATGGAATTTGAGAGACATGTGTTGAAATAAGATGTTAATGCATTGGCTGGTTTTGTGTTACAGTGGCTGATATTATTCAACTTGTCACAATGACACAACTCCAAATGAGATTTGTCTTTGCCTGAACGGTTTTACATAGCAAAGCAGCCATCATCAGGTCTTATTCAGTGGCTGCAGAGGTATATTTGTATTAATATTTGGTCATTCTCCAGGAACATATATGTTCAGTCATCCCTGTCTTGACTGCAAAATCTGAAGCCATGACTGCAGCTGAAGTCAGCCATGGACTAATTATTGCCTGATTGAATCTTCTCTGCTTTGGGAGGTGAAATTTTACAGTTGTTATCTCACTGTGTCAAGAGGTAAATGATTGGAGTGTGAAAGATCAGAGAAGACTCTGCAATGAATATAGCAGGCATCGAACCTAATTAAGAATTTGGAAGCGAGAATAAGAGCAACGTCATCATCCAGACTGCTGATGAACAACTCCTTCCTTTATAGATTTTGTTCCCCAACCAAAAGTTGCAATATTATTAGTCTATGTTACTAGCGAGTAGTGTCTAATGGGGTAAATAGAAAGTTGAGTACAAGAAAATCATAAACTCACGTAAGTCTTTACAAAGCCATACAAAAGAACATTTGACATCAAACTCCAAAGGAAGATAAAAGAAACAAACATAGTATAATTCTCAAATATCTTAAAACACAACAGAATGAAACCTTGTCAGGTCTTCAGTTGCTTTACTTCATCAAACTCATTGCTCCAATCAGACGCTTGTTATGGATCTAGATTCATAGCTTTCCTGGCTGCTTCTGCTTTTTCTTTGTAGAAATCTGAACTGATTCAAAGATAGAAGTATGAAGGAACCTAGACTGTAGTTAAAGAAAATGTAACAAAACTTACTGAATAAGGATTATTACCTTATAATTCATGTAAGTCGCCTTTTAGTTCCACACTCCGATAAGTTATCAGCTCACAAGAATTAGCTAATGGACACGTCATCAGCTTCCGGATTCTGTCTTCTTCCCGAAACCAAGCTTCGGACGTTTTCCACAATCTTGGAGAGATCAAAGCAGAAGAAGAGCCAACTCAAACATTCTGCACAGTCACCGTATTCAATGTCGTCTTCAATCACTTGGTGTAATCCTGATTCATAGCTCCCTTGGATGCTCTCTCCGGTCAAGATCTTGGCACTACATTCAATAACGTCGAACTCCTGGTATTCGCTGCAGAATTCGAACGTTATTTCTCTGCCCATTTCAGACGGTTTGATAAATAGCCAGCGAGAGTGAAAGATAAGCAGATGTTCCGTTTGAAAGTTGAAAACAGGAGCATCTAAGAAGATCCGCACGGCGTCTAAGTCACCTTGACCCTTGCGAGGACACAATAGTGAAGAAATCCCATATGTGGGTTTCTGGCTGCAATGAATCACTACGCAAACCCCAAAGCCAGTGTAAGAGTTACACTCTGGACGAATGGTCAAGGAATTTCCTTTGCCTGGGTGATCAAATTCTAAAGGCATTTTGCTTCCTGGTAAGATCCCCGATCCTTGAGATCGTTGGATAATTGCTCTTCGTGCTTGTTGGTCCAATTTAAAGCAGTTAGTGAAATTGAGTTGCGCATCTGGAGTGTTCAATGGGATAAATATGGTCTCCAATGATTCGCAATCCCATGCATTTAGGGATATGAGCGAACAAGGGAGCTCTGGCAATGATGTGAGTCTTCTGCAGCCAACTAGAGAAAGTTTAAATAGCAAAGGAAGAGCTTTGATGCAATTTGGAATCCATTCAATATTAGAATTGCTTAAGTCTAAGTGTGTTAAACTCTGGGGAAGATTTGTTAATCCCTTGAGTTTTCCTCTGCCGCTTATAGAGAGAAATTCGAGATGAGAGAAAAACCTAATTGATGAAGGCATGCTTTCAACTGCTGTATGAGATATAATCAACTGTCTGATGTTCGTTGACATAACTGGAATATCTCTCATTCTCGAGCATTCGGTCATCATGACTGTTTCAAGAGATGCTAAGTTCATGTGAGCTGGAAATGATTGTAGGTTTATGCAGCCATTCACCCACAACTGCTGTAGTTTATGTAGATGCGAACAAGAGGATGGAATCTCTACCAAACTCTCGCAAAGATTCAGATTCATATCCTCGAGATTTGTAGCATTTGAAAGGTCGGGGAGTTCTTTAAGATTCTTGCTGGCAAACAAATTCATCTTCTTGAGATTTGCAAGGGGCTGAATATGTAAGAACACCATACAATAACAAAGAGAAGGATATTATCTAGCATGAAGAGGAAGTACATATATATATATATATATTTCATAGATTTAAAGTACAACACCAACCTGAGTTCCTTCCCATAGCTTCTCCACCTTGCTATTTGGCATACAGAGTTCGACAAGATATTCTGGATTAAATGTAGGAGGAAATCTCTTGCTTGGGTATGCCTCCCAATTTAGTAACCTTAGGCCACGCGGAAACTCCATCTCCTCAGGTATGTGCATTATATCATTCCCATCATATTTACTTTTGTAAACTCTGAGGAAACGAAGATCAGGCATTCTTTTAAAAGCTTTCTTGCTTATAGACACTTCATTGATACCAGATATATCAAAAGATATACCAACAACATTCCTAGAACCCTAAACCAAATTCCGAATAGAATAAAATTGTTAGCACGATAGTTAGGATTTTCTTATCGTCACCAAATGCCTAACTTATAAATTAATAAACAAAGACGATTAGAAATACAAGCAAAATAACTTACCTTGGCATGTTCAAGAACATCACAAATCTCTGGAGCATCCAATAAGATTTGGCGTTGCCAAGGCTCTTGTTTATGAATGGTATTTTTGCCCATTCCTTGTAATAATCTGTGCATCATTATTCTTTTCCCATTTGTAGATATCTCAATGAGAGATCTGCTTTCAAGGATTTTCAACCCCTGTTTTACATCCAAATCACTGTCAGCAAACATGGTTTTCACAAGATCACCATCTTCATAGTTGAAGAAGACTGCAATGTTGAGAAATAGCGTTTTCTCATTGTCATTTAAACTTTTAAATCCGACTCTTAGCACGTCATAGATGTCTTGATAAAGAATACGCCCTAGCGGGTTTATTACATCTTCCCATTCGTCTTCCTTTTTTCCACGTAATGATGAACCTACGATAGATAGACCCAATGGAAGCTTTCCACAAAGCTCTATTACTCTTTGTACACGATTTTCAAAACCATGATAAAAAGAATATTTTCTAAAGGCATATCTACATAAGATCTTGACAGCTTCTTCATCAGATGGAAACCCCACATGGTAAATACTATTGATACCATGTCGCTCCAAAAGGTCTTTATTTTCTGTGGTAACTACAATCCTACTTCCAGGACCAAACCACGTAGTTTCATTTGCCAACGCCATTAATTGTTGTATATTGTTCACATCATCAAGAATGATGAGCACTTTCTGTTTGCATAGCCTTTCTTCTATCACACGTGAATGGCATATCCTAATACCATCCTGGTTTAAAACATTTGAAAGAAATTGTTCTTGTAAACGCAACTTCAACCCATACTCATCAATACCAACGGGGTAGCTTTCCCTAAGGTTGTCCATAAAACAAGTAAGCTGAAATCTATTAGAGACTTGACTTTGTAGAGCTCTAGCAATAGTTGTCTTACCAATCCATGCAGGACCAGTGATTGCAACCATCTTAACTCCTTCATAATCTAAATCTAGCAAAGACTCCATTTCTCTCAAATGAGCTTCAAGTCCCACCATGCCATCAAAATCCCTAGATGGTGTAGCATTCAGTTTATCTGAAACATCTTTTGCAATTTTCTCAATCATTTTCGCTTCATTGTCCCTAATAAAAGAAAGAGAAGAAAAACATCGTTTCCATCAAATAGTTACGGAGATAACATTCCTCTATTCCCAATAATTTATTAAATGTATTTCTAATATTCACTTAACAAAAAAATTCCTATAGTCATCTAAAATTCCTATAGTCATCTAAAATTCCAATCAGCATATATAATTCCCTTCTATTCAACATAATAAAACACCATTATCTGTTTATTTGCTTAACTTGTGATTATACCACTTAATTAATAGAAGTATAGAACCTATGTAAGAAACACACAGATTAATTAAAGACCAACCATCTTAAGAAGTCTTCTCCAGCAATGTTGCCCACTTCGTTTAAAGCTTGACTCCATTTCTGTATTTCCTTGTCCGTCTTATGTGCACAAGTTCCATTGAAACGATCCCGAATTTCCCGGTCTGTGTCCGTACATCTGATGGCTCCACTCCATAGAAGATGGTCATCACAATCTGTCCCATATCATTTTTGCACTCCAGTATTTCCACCAATTCGTCCAAACACCAGCTTGATGAAGCATATTTCTTGGAGAGAATCACGATCGAGATCCTTGATTCTCTTATAGCTCCTGTGAGCGAAGGGGCGATCGTTGCACTTCTCTCAATATTTTGATCATCGAACATAGTGATCCCATTGCGTTTAAATTGTTCGTGCATGTGACTGAGAAGTGTTTTACGTACGTCAGGCCCGTGGAAGTTCGCGAAGACATTGAAGTTGTAGTTTCGAGGTGGAAAAGAGGAAGAGGAAGCCATGAGAGATATTCTCAGAGAGATGGAAAAGGGGTAATAAGGTGGAAGATTCGTAACATCAGATATTTTGGAGTTTTTTTTTTTTTGATAAAAATGTTAATTTATTTATCAATTTTTGTTTATGACAGCAGTTACAGAGACAATGTAGAAAACAGAAAATCGAAATCTAAAAAGCATAAACAATGAACGACAAAGCAACAACGAGAAATCAAAGACATTGACAAGGAAACCGAAAGGATACGCTCTGGCAAGACACGAAGGAGAACATGGTGGAGAAACACCCGATCCCAAACTATTTTGAAGTAAATGTGTTCATTTGGCCTTTTGGGGAAGCTATATATATATATAAAAGGTTAAATAAAATGAGGAACCGTTCGTGTATTGAGGCAAAAAGCATTGACTTATGGAAGGAGAAACTTCAAATGAAATAAGATAAGTAAAATCAGATATTTTGAAGTTAATATTGTGTTCATTTGGCCTTTGGGGAAGCTATATATAAAAAAAAGTTTAAATAAAAAGAGGAACCGTTCGTGTATTGAGGCAAAAAGCATCGACTTATGGAAGGAGAAACTGCAAATGAAATAAGATAAAGGTTTCCTTGTTCTTTACCTCAAGACTTTTAAGCGATTTACACCAAACGACAACCATATGAAGGAGAAAATAGGCCTCTATTAACCGTTGACTAGAGAGATAGAGACTAGAAGTCTCTTCACCTTTTCATTCCTTCGTTTAAAAAATGTGAAATATTAGTAGCACTTGTTGTTATTAAATCGAAGAAACTTTAGCTTAGTTACACTAATAGTATTAGTTGTCAAATTGTATACATTAATATATTCACTGTCCGCTAACTCGGTCTGATATTTGATTAAAATATTATCCATTAATCTCACTGGAAAAAAATATGAAATGTAATATCACATGTTG
Organism: Cardamine occulta; assembly: GCA_028015245.1. Lineage (NCBI taxonomy): Eukaryota > Viridiplantae > Streptophyta > Magnoliopsida > Brassicales > Brassicaceae > Cardamine > Cardamine occulta. Next base: position 14,708,732 of record CM051366.1, read on the forward strand.
TCCACCAAGATGAACTAACATGGACCAAGGCATATTGATAAATTAGGTCATGTGATAGTTTTTTTTTTTTGGAAAGATATTAAGTAATTTTTCAGAAGGAAATCTGATGTTTGTGATGTAGATTACTAGATTACGGCATTTTTACCAATTTTATCCTCTCATTGAATGAAAGAAAAATGTGGCAGTTTAAAAACACACCCTATTTTGTGAAAATGCACTTCTATGATCAAAATTATTCCTTGAATTTGGAGTTGTTTCCTTCAATTACATTGGCCTTTGGTCCCATAGAAGAAAACTCATACCTCTCGTTCGTACGTTTTTTTTTTCTTCCACACGAAACTTGAGAATTATTTGCTCAAGACTCATTTTTTCATTTAGGGGCTTCAGATGCATTTTGAAATCTTTCCAATTTGGAAACAACTTTTCAATAATACCTTGACCGCGGTTAGAATTAGTTTAATACGGGCTTTGCATGAACTTGATCGTTTGGTAGTAGTTTTCATTTTGATGAGTCGGAGCTCCTTTTTGTACATCTCTCTCTGAGTTTTTCTTAATCTTCAATGTGTCTGAAAAAGGAACTTTCTACTTTTGGTACGGTTTTGATTATGATTCTAATACACCAACTGACCAAGATGTCTTAAAAATCCGGTTATGTGATGATTTTGTATATTTGATAGTTTAAAAATAGGGGTAGACAAACAGGAATTCGGGACGGAATTTCACGGGAATTTAGGTTTAAAAAAACATGTCCTATTTATGTTCCATATAAAATTTGGAACAGGAACGAGATGGGCCAGTACGGGAATGGGAATTCACAAAATGATAAACATGACAAACAAATAAAATAATAAACTATCACAAATGTGTTCGTTTAATAGTAACTAATCTTCATCTTTCCTCGCATCATTCTTTGTTTAATTGTTTACCCAGTTGATGAGTTATATGCATACAAAGTCTTGGAAAATTTCTCTAAACATATTAGAAAATTTTAGAAATTTAAAATTCAATATTTTTAATTTTCTATTATTATTGTTATGATATATATATATATATATATCATATTATGTATTACAGTAAAACCTCTATAAATTAATAATATTAGGACCAGAAAATTTTATTAATTTATCGATAAATTAATAATTATTAATGTAGAGAGAGTTTTTCAGAATTTCAGAATTTCAAAAAAGGTTACATAGAAAGTAGGAAAATGAAGACAATATTTCAATATGATTTAGATAATCATTGCATATAATTTTTTTAAAAATGTTTTGATGCAATTTGGGAAGATAATATCATATATTTTTGATAGTTTAAGAAAAAATAGAGATAAACTCAAACAAAACTACAAATTTATGAATAAATAAATAACACTATAATTATATTTCACTAAAATATCTTATATATATACAATAAATTTATATAATTATTAATGGGACTATATATTTACATAGAGGTTTCAAAAAAAATATTATCTTATTATCTTATCGAAATATACCAATTATTACACCGGCCCAACTTGGGACCAGAATAATTTATTAATTTAGAGAGATTATTAATTTATTGAATATTAATTTATAGAGATTCTACTGTATATATAATTTGTCCCGAATGAGATTTCAGAAATTCCTATTCCCGTCTCATCCTGTCCCGTTCCCAATTGAGAATCATAATCTTCTACCATGCATATGGGAATATCCTTCTGAAATAGGATAGAAATTTTCTAGGGGGAATGGAACGGGATGGGACGGGATGAAATGGGATGGGAATTGTGCCCACCCCTATTTAAAACTCTGGTTATGTGATAATTTTGTATATTTACATTATGTGATGCTTATTTATTTTTGGCAATATTCCAAAATTTCTAGCGGTCGGTCACTAATTATATCTTCACCGAAAACGTGAATCCTCCAAGATTTTATATTTAAAGGATTCAAAATATCTGATCACTTATTAAAATTTAGGGCTTCTTTGTCCTCCATAACAATCTATCGATAGCCTCTCCGGAAGAAAACAACAACCTGTTTGAAACTTGAAACAGCAAACGATGATGATGTCAAACCTTCCACATGATTTGATCGAGGAGATTCTCGCTAGGGTTTCGTTGACATATCTAAGAGCAGTGCGATTTACTTGCAAAAAGTGGAACGCTTTAACCAAAGATCGGAGCTTTACAGATAAGCACATCGTCAAAACAACTGCATCAGGGGAAAGAGACTTTCTGATGATTGTGGATGATATATAGTATTTATTTGATTAGTTTTAATCTCCATGGATTTCACAAAATCGTCGATCTATCTATAAAGTGTAAAGGTAAACTTGTTACCTTGGACAATTCAGATAAACTATTCTTTAGAACTCGGTTCATTCACTGCAACGGTATATTGTTACGCCTATCTATAACGTTTTTTAATAGGCTTGTACTAGTGGTTTGGAA
>CM051366.1:14711265-14736265 GCA_028015245.1 Cardamine occulta
CCCGTTTACGGGGAAGTCAAAATGGATCAAACCCAGAGAGATACATATGGGAGTTTAGACAAGTTTTTTCTCAGATACGACAAATCCTACGGTAGCCACAAAATCTTGAGGCTTTTCGATTTCAATAAATTCGAAATCTACAGTTTGAGCTCTAATTCATGGATGGTTTCTAATGTCACTTTTGAATGGGTTAGTCTGTGTATAGAATCTAGCGTGTCTTTGAAAGGAAATACTTACTGGCTTGTTAGGGATATGGAATCACGAGACTGTTACTACTTTAACATGTTTTGATTTTACAAGAGAGAGATTCATACCGCATCTGTCTACACCCTTCGATGAAGGTTTTGCGAAGATATATGTGGTTAAAGAAGAGCAGCTTGCGGTTTTAGTACAGCGGTGGAATACATTGGAGATTTGGGTTACGAGCAAGATTGAGCCAGATGCGGTGTCGTGGAGTAACTTCTTAAAAGTTAATACGAAACCATGTTGTTTTTGTGGGAATTTCTTTATAGACAAAGAGAAGAATGTCGCAATCGTTATTAGTGACAAGACGGATATGTCTAAAGACTCTAAACTCACTTGCAACAAAGCTTACATCATTGGAGATAAAGTTTATTTCAGAAGAGTGGACTTTGGAGAATCTCTATACACACGACTTTGCCCATTTGTCTGCTCTTATGTTCCAAGTTCTGCGCAAATCAAGTAAACCAGATTATGAATATGAAAAACGATCAATTACAATTTCTTACATGTAAAGGAATAGACATTTAAATTATTGAAATGTGAGATATTTTTGCTAAACGATGGTATTCTTGGCTTGTAACTAACCTTCAACATCAATAATTAAAACCCAAAACTCCCTAGTTTACGGATTACTGCATATCATTTTCAATAGTAGAGAAACTATGGATTCTCTTACAATGAAGTAAATGTTATATGCACACCTCTTTGATCTCTCTGTGGTTATTATAATCCACTTAGATGGTTGTTACAGTCTAAAGCTGCTGATTTTTGGAATTCAATAATACGATCTCAACCAACTGAATATTTCCGCCAAGTAGAGATGCCTTGTGATATGGTAAAAATGAGAAGCCATCTAGAAGTTTAATGCACTCCAGGCCCCATTTTACCATCAGGAACTCGATTAGATGATGCCCACTGCAAAATCGAAAAAAATGTAAACCATAAAAAATGGTCATCCTAATCTGTAGCAAATATCCTAATCTGTAACCATAAATATTACTCCCTCCGTTCCTTAAAGATGAATGTTTTAGAAAAAAAAATTGTTTCACAAAGTTGGATGTTTTGTATTTTCAATGCAAAAGTTATTTATAATTTCTTGTTTTGCCCCTAATAATTAGAGTTAAAGTAAATAAAATAATTAAATTTAATGAAAAGATAGGGGTATTTTAGGTTATGTTAAAAGTTTCTTAATATGTGTGCAAAACCTTAAAAATTCATCTTTAAGGAACGGAGGGAGTAGATGACTAGGAAGAATGAAAGACCACGAATTTGTGTACCTTCTGTTATGATATGTAGTGATAAAAACTGAATCTGGAGAACTTTGAAGCAGTAACGAGACAGTCGCAAAGAGATCATCAAATGCTTAACAAAACAAAGGTCCAAAATCACATTTAAGCTCATTTTACAAGGGAATAAAGAAAAGGCCAAGACCAAGAAAAACAAAAGAAACTAACCACTTGAATCATATAATATATCAGCTCCAAGTATAATGTTAGGTCGCATTTCAAATATCGGTGCATCCCATACTCCCCAAGTGAGACCTGTTACCTACAATAGCCAACCACAAGAAACTTATAGAAGCAAACTCTCCATGAAATTTCCTATGCGACATATAATGATTCATATAACTAAATCGATAAAAAAAAAGGTGAAGAATAGTTTACATTACATTACAGTTCAACTTGTTAAGCTCACAGACTCTTCTCATATTATCCAAAACCTGCATATACTATGATACAAAATTATACTATGATACAAAATTAACAAATAAAAATCATAATCTTGGAACCAAATAACAAAATAAGAAGATCAAGTTCACACCTCTGGTTTAGTTGCATCATCGGTTAGTGTGACATTAGCCCCAATCTTTGCAGCTACTAAACCAGGCAAGGAAGTGCCAGCTCCAAGCTACAAATTCCATCAACACAAGTCTAAGAAACAGTTGAAAATACATCAAATCACACATATTCCCAATTCTGTAATCAATTTCAAAATCAAGGACTTAACAAAGAGTAGGTTTGATTAGAAATGTACCTCGAGAATTGTAAAATCACGAAATCGAGATCTCTGTTGCCAAATATACTCAGCGAGGATAACGCTACAAGGCCAAACAAACAAACCATACTCTTCCTTCATATTCTACACACAAAAAAAATCACAGATGAGAACAAAACGCGGAAGAAGAAGAAGTTCGATTCGAAATCGCCATAGTGTTCACCAGTGATAGCTTTAATACCTCAATAATAGAAATAGAAATGGAAGTTTCCAAATCTCCATCACCAACAAAATCATGCTGAGAAATCGTCGTTGTCGTCGTCGGGAGAGTCATATTTCGAAAATTTGACCGTGAACAGCTAATTAATTAGGGTTTTAAAAATTGAATGAAGAAGGGAATTTGAAAATTGTCCCACATCGGTTAAGTCAAGGAGTGAGGGATGATGAGTAGTCTGGTATAAAACGGTTAGTAATGGTTCAGTGTTAAAATATGATCCTTCAGGCAATGGAAGGAGAAACTTCAAATGTAATACGATAGAGGTTTCCTTGTTCTTTAATTACCTCAAGACTTTAAGCGATTTACATAAAACGACAACCATATACTGTATCTGTAGGTCCTTTCGACAGCAAAAGAATGATTAATTATTGTCACAGTTGTGTTAGGATAAAATAGGCCTCCTTTAACCGTTGACGGAAGAGGGAGACGAGGTCTCTTCGGCTTTTCATTCCTTCAAGAGTTCAAGCTACGAAGAGTAAACGGAATTTAAAAAATGTGAAATATTAGTAGCACTTGTTGTTGAACCGGACCAGCAAGATAGTCTGAACGAGAAAAACTTTAGTTTATTTCCACTAATTAGTAGGAGTATTAATATATTTACTGTCGGCTAACTCGGTCGTATATTGGTAAAATTAAAAATAATCCATTGTATACAATCTCACAGGAAAAATATTAAATGTAATATAACATGTTGTCCACCAGATGAGCTAAGATGGACCAAGGCATTTTGATAAATTAGAAAAATAGTTTCACATATTTGTACCATGTGTTAGTTTTTTATTTTTTGTATTGGAAAATAGTAAGTAATTTATTCGGAAGGAGATGTGGTGTTGATTTTAGGTCGAGGCATTTGTATTTGTTCTTTTTTTCTTTTTGATTTTGGGAAGAATAGAAGGAATGCACAACAAGGCGTTTGCACCAACCTAGAAAATCTGATGTTTGTTTATATGTTAATCTTTTACGACGATGAAGCCAGTTGATGCTGATTACGGCATTTTTTTTTACCTATTTAATCCTCTCTTGACCCCCAAAAAAATTTCCTCTCATTTAGTAAATCTATTGATGAGGCTTACGATGCTTCAACCTCTCAAAAGTTCGTGATTTTCTTGAGTCTTTAGTACACCTCAGCATCGAGATTTTCTTCCTTGGTATAGTGACCAGTGACAAATCACGTACTGTAGGGTAGAACATACATATGCCAAAGTTATGCCTTTGTATGATGCATCATATGAATTACTATAAATGATATACAACCATAATAATTGCTAAAGGAGACGACAGAAGCCTGGTGCTTTTAATTGGGCTTACAGATTATGGCTTTTAAGCCCACAATTAGCCGATAAGTTATCAGCTCACAAGAATTGGCGAATAGACACGTCATCAGATTTGCACACAAAAAAAACAAAGACACGTCATCAGTTTCGGATACTATTGTCTTTCACAATCTTGGAGAGATCAAAGCAGAGGAAGAGCCAACTCCAGCAACCTGTATGGTCAATGTGTTCAGTGTCGTCTTCAATCACTTGTTCTAATCCTGATTCGTAGCTCCCTTCGATGCTCTCGTCGGTCAAGATCCTGGCACTACATTCAATAACGTCGAACTCTTGGTATTCGCTGCTGAATTCGAATGCTATCTCTTTGTTCCTTTCGAAGGGTTTTATAAATAGCCAGCGAGAGTGAAATATAAGTAGATGTTCCGTTTGAAAGTTGAAGACAGGGCCTATGTAGATCCGATCGGCATCTAAGTCATCTTGACCTTTGCGAGGACATAATAGTGAAGAAATACCATATGAGGGTTTCTTACTGCGGTGAATCACTACACAAACTACAAAGCCGGTGTGAGATTTACTATCTTGACGAATGGTCAATGAATTTCCTTTGCCTCGTTGATCGAATTCTGCTGGCATTTCACTTCCAGGCAAGAGCGACACTCCGTGAGGTCGTTGGATAATTGCTCTTCGTGCTTGTTGGTCCAATTTGAAGCAGTTGGTGAAATTGAGTAGCGCATCTGGAGTGTTCAAAGGGCAAAATACGGTCTTCAGTGATTCACAATCTTGTGCGGATTGTTAAAGTAAAACCTTAACTTTATCGCACACTAAGAACCAACGTTCGTAAAACGCAGATCCTTCAAGCAATCAAGCTAACACAAGCTTGGATCACAAGTAACGAGAACAAGAATGAGAGATAAGAGATATAGAAGATAAATTGCTTAAGATTGAATTGTGTTTGTAACACCACAACGTGCTCTCTTTATATAGCCTAAGAGATAACACCAAATCAAAGAGATAACACCAAACTAACTAAAGATAAACACCAACTAAAATAAGGAAATAACTTAAACGATAACACCGAAAGTCTGAGCTGACGTGGACTAGTCATTAACTCTTTTCCTACATCAAATCTCCCCCCTTTGAAGAAACCTTGACCTCAAGGTTTGAACGAAAGAAACCTCTTATGCAACTCGAAAAGAATTTCCCACGTTGCCTCTTCTTCCTCCTGGTTACTCCATTGAACCAAAACCATCGTAACTGCTTTTCCTTGTCGATTCACCATTTTTCTTTCCAATATCCGGATGGGTTCCTTTATGAACACGTCCTGGGCCAGAGATGGAAGTTGAGTTGCAGTCCGACAATTACCCACATGGAGCTTCAGTTGTGAGACGTGAAACACGGGGTGAATCTGAGAGCTCGCTGGTAGAGCAAGCTTATATGCTACCTTCCCGCACTTATCTATTACTTCGAATGGACCAAAATATTTGGGGGCTAACTTCTGGTTCGAGCGGACCACGACAGATTGCTGCCGGTACGTCTGCAGTTTGACATAGACATAATCGCCTATAACCAAGTTCCTGTCCGTGCGATGCTGATCTGCAAATTGCTTCATTCTATGTTGTGCTCGGAGAAGATGAAACTTCAACATAGTCAGCATGTCTTCCCGTTCATGCAGTGTTTTGGCTACGACCGCGATCTTTGTTTCTCCCGGGAGATACGGCAAGTGTTGGGGCGGAGCTTGACCGTATACTGCTTTGTATGGTGTTGTTTGGATTGCAGAATGGAAGTTGGTGTTATACCAAAATTCTGCTAACGGAAGCCATTTACTCCACAAGTGAGGACGGTCACTACAAATACACCTTAAGTATGTTTCCAAGCAACGATTTACGACTTTTGTTTAACCATCTGACATGATTCTCCCTAGATCACTCCAAGATTGGTAGACTGAAGGATAATCCTTGCAAGCTGAGCTTCAAGGCGTGGGGGGGGGTGAGTTGCGTCGCACAGAAGTGGTGGAAAGCTTCTGATATGCAAGGATCTATCAAGATATGACACACTTGAATAGATCAAGAGCCTGGATATAACACACCAAGCGAATCTGAGAGGTAAAGAGAAGAAAACTCGATGAACTCTCAAAAGAAGAAGACTGCGCCTCTTAGGTTTTTTTATTCAAAGATCACCCCTTTCGTCCATCGACTTACAAGAGAATATAAAGAGAAAATAAAACCCTTAAGTTCAAAGAATTGCAAAAATAACCCAAAAGAAAGAAAATAAACGAAAGGCACAAAATAGGGTGTCTTTTGTGCAAATAAAGAAAAAGGAAAATTAGACAAAGCTGAAGCTTATGCTGGTCGATGGTGCATCTTAAGCTTCATACTTGGCTAGTGAACTAGATGTGGTGATCTATCTTTGCCTCATTAAAAACCTACACTTGAAAAAACCCAATGGGATAAAAACAAATATAGGGAAAAAGAGTGCAAGAATAGACCACTTTGTTCACTAGCCATCTTGTACTCTGATTAGGTTGAGTGTTGGAGTTGTGTTGTCTTGGTTCAAGTAGCTTGGTTGGTTCTGGATTTGGTTAAGAATGCCGGCAACAGCTTCCTTGAGCTCCTTAGTCCTTGCTCGTGTCGTTGGTCCCGTTGGGATAGGCTTAGATTCCTCACCTACAAGCTCTTCTTGTGTTGTTTCACACTCCTCACTACAAGCTCTTCTTGTGTTTGTATCATGCTGTCCATGATCATATCATCCCCCCTTTCTTGAAAAGGATTTGACCTCAAATCTGGTTCATCTGCAAGAAATGGAGCTAAATCGGACACATTGAAGCTATTACTTACATTATACTTACCTTGAAGATCCAAGTCGATAGGCATTGTCATTGATCTTCTTTGTGATCTGAAAGGGACCATCGATTCTAGGCATGAGTTTGGACTTCCTCTGGTCTGGAAATCTCTCCTTCCTCAAGTGCACCCATACGAGATCTCCCTCATCAAATACCAGCCGCGCCTTCCTTTGTTGGCGTGTCTAGTATACTCCTTTGTCTTCTCTTCTATGTTTGCTTTGGCCTTTTCATGTATCTCATTGCACAAACTCTGCTTTCTGTTTTCCATCTAAGCTTAATCTTTCACTCACAAGTAAAGGCGTTAGATCCAAAGGTGACAATGGGTTAAAGCCATAAACAATCTGAAATGGCGAGAACCTAGATGTAGAATGCACAGCATGGTTATAAGCAAATTCTATATGTGGTAAGCATTCTTCCCATGTTCTAAGGTTCTTTTTGATTAAACATCGCAGTAATGTCCCTAGAGTCCTATTAACAACTTCAGTTTGCCCATCAGTTTGGGGGTGACATGTTGTAGAAAATAGAAGCTTAGTACCTAACTTAGACCATAACGTTTTCCAGAAGTAGCTAAGAAACTTAGTATCACGATCAGAGACTATAGTCTTAGGTATGCCATGCAATCTAACAACCTCTTTAAAGAACAAGTGAGCTACATGAGATGCATCATCTGTTTTGTTGCAAGCAATGAAGTGAGACATCTTAGAAAAACGATCGACTACAACAAAGATTGAATCCTTCCCTGTCTTAGTTCTAGGCAGCCCTAAAACAAAATCCATTGATAAATCAGTCCAGGGATGCGAGGGAATAGGGAGAGGAGTATACAAACCGTTGGGTTGGACCGTAGACTTAGCTTGCTTACATGTACTGCACCTGTTGCAGATTCGTTCTACATCTCTTCTCATGTGAGGCCAATAAAAGTGGTCTTGCATCACCTTTAACGTCTTAGCAATGCCAAAATGACCCATCAACCCGCCTCCATGAGCCTCTCTAACAAGCAAATCTCGGACAGAGCAGTTAGGAATACACAGTCTATTACCAAAGAAAAGAAATCCTTCAATTCAAAAATAAGAACCAGCAGCAAACTTTTCACATGACTTAAACAATTCTTGAAAATCAGAATCAGAATCGTATAAGTGTTTAAGTTGTTCAAACCCCAAAGCAGTTTCAAGATCAAGGGTAGAAAGCAATGCATACCTTCGCGATAGTGCATCAGCAACTATGTTTTCCTTACCCTTTTTGAACTTGATGACATATGGGAATGTCTCAATGAACTCTACCCACCTGGCGTGTCTCTTGTTGAGCTTATGCTGGCCTTTTCGATGTTTGAGTGACTCGTGGTCTGTGTGAATAACGAACTCCTTGGGCCACAAGTAATGCTGCCACGTTTGTAGAGCTCTTACCAATGCATATAATTCTTTGTCATAGGTTGGGTAGTTGAGGGTGGCTCCTCCAAGCTTCTCACTGAAGAAAGCGATGGGCTTCTTATCCTGCATAAGAACAGCTCCAATACCAACACCTGAAGCATCACACTCAATCTCAAAAGTTTTAAGGAAATTCGGTAAAGATAAGAGTGGGGCGTGAGTGAGTTTGTTTTTCAGAGTCTGGAATGCTTCTTCTTGTGCTGTTCCCCATCGAAATCCAACTTCCTTCTTGATCACTTCAGTGAGTGGGGCAGCAATGGTGCTGAAGTCCTTAACAAAGCGCCTATAGAACCCAGCAAGACCATGAAAACTTCGCACGTCGCCTACTGTCTTCGGACTGGGCCATTCTCTTATTGCCTTCACCTTCTCTTCATCAACCTGAACACCATCTGCACTCACAACGAAACCTAAAAACACCACGTGATCTGTGCAAAATGTGCACTTCTTAAGGTTGGCATAGAGCTTCTCCTTTCGGAGTACATTTAAAACAGATTGCAAATGTCCTATATGCTCTTCTAAGTCTTTACTATAAATCAGAATGTCATCGAAATATACTACCACGAAAACTCCTATGAACGACCTCAGGACATGATTCATTAACCTCATGAATGTACTAGGTGCATTTGTGAGTCCAAAAGGCATAACTAACCATTCATATAACCCATGTTTCGCTTTTAAATGCAGTTTTCCATTCATCTCCTTCTTTCATCCTAATCTGATGATAACCACTCCTTAAATCTATCTTAGAAAACATCCTAGAACCATGCAATTCGTCTAACATGTCATCTAGCCTAGGAATAGGGTGTCGATACTTCACCGTGATATTGTTTATAGCCCTGCAATCAACGCACATGCGCCAACTCCCATCCTTCTTAGGCACGAGCAGAACTGGTACCGCACATGGACTCATGCTCTCTCTGATGTGTCCTTTCCCTATGAGCTCATCAACCTGTTTTTGTAACTCTTTAGCCTCCATAGGGTTGGTTCTGTATGCTGGACGGTTTGGTAGTGATGCTCCAGGGCACTAAATCAATCTGGTGCTCGATGCCTCTAATTGGTGGCAGTCCCGTTGGGTTATCTTCTGGAAATACATCCCCATAATCCTGCAAAAGAGTCTCCATTTCACTCGGTAGCACCGGTGTGAGGTTAGTTAGGCTGCTAAGAGCCTCTTTAAAAATAATCAGAATCAAGGGTTGCGTAGTAGCTACAGCATGCTTAATATCACCTGACTTGGCAATGAAGTTAAGAGTTTATTTTCCGAGCTCTCTCGTGGCTGTAACTCAGGAGCATTTATGCCCTGCCTCACGCTCCGTTTCAGTGTCACCTGGTCGTGAGGGACGTGTATTGGCGTTAAAGTCATCAGAATGGTCTTCTTCCCTTGTACTTCAAATGAATGACGGTTTGTGAAGCCATCATGTACTACTCTTCGATCAAATTGCCAAGGTCGCCCAAGAAGAATGTGTCCAGCAGCCATTGGGAGTACATCACACAGTATTTCATCGTGGTAAGCGCCAATGGTGATAGGCACCAGCACCTGCGTGCTCACTTTCATCTCAACACCTTCATTCAACCATTGCAGCGGGTATGGTTTAGGGTGCTTCTTTGTTTTTAAACTCAGTTTGCTGACCATGGTTTCACTTGCTACATTGGTACAACTTCCTCCATCGATGATCAGGCTGCAAACCCTTCCGTGAACCAAGCATCGCGTGTGGAACAAGTTTTCTCTCTGTTCTTGATCAGTTGTAGTAGTTTGTAAGCTTAGCGATCTCCTTGTGACTAGTAAGGACCCTTGTGCCGCTTGTTCTTCACACTCGGACAAGTACTCTAGCTCTGTTTCTTTTTCATCTTCTGTTTCGAACTCACCGCTGTCTAACAGAACCATCACTCTCTTGTTGATGCACTCATTAGCGTAGTGGCCTCTTCCCGGACCCGTGAAACACCTAACATCCCTGTTCCGTGTTGCTTTTGTTTCAACTGTGCCTTTGCCTTTGTCTCCTTGATTATTCAGATACGGTTTCATCGCGGGCCGTGGCGTCACTACCTGCTTGCCATCACGCTGAGAAGTGTTCTCTCTGTCTTCCCTTTGATAGTTAGGTTTCGCACCAACTGTTACACCCCCACAGTTAAACCGTCGCGGCCTCTTCCTCTTGAGTTGTTGTTCGATCAAGATGGCCTTGTGCAACATCTCCTCTAACTCATCGTAGTTCCGCATTTCCAATCAGTCTTGAATGTCTCGGTTTAGTCCCCCTAAGAAACGAGACATAGCAGCTTCCCTATCTTCTAATATTTCCGCTCTGATCAGAAGCGTTTCAAGCTCTTGATAATACTCCTCTACACTTCTGCTTCCTTGAGCAAGTTTTCTGAGCTATGGTGCAACTCACGGTGATGGTGGCTGGGTACAAACCTTTTTCTCATTACTCTCTTCATCTCTGTCCAAGCACGCACTGGTCCTTCTCCACTGTCTTCTAGAGGTAACAAGCTGATCCCACCAACCGAGAGCATAATCACTAAACTCTGTTGCAGCTACTCTCACCTTGTTCAGCTCGGAATAGTTTTGACAATTAAAAACCAGCTCTATCTTCTTCTCCCACTCCAAGTAGGCATCAGGATCACTCGTGCCATTGAAAGGTGGTATCCTAAGCTTTAGATCTCTGAAACTGTCTCTGCCTTCTTCACCACGCCTACGTCGCCTCTGGCTGCCTCTAGCTGATTCGCTTTCTTCACTATAGTAACTTGCAGTTTCATCATCTTCAACAAATTGCCTCTGATGGTTCCTGCCCCTGCGAGCCCCTCCAGGTTGTTGCACTTCACGTGCTGGTGGTGGCTGTTGTTCTCGACGGAAAGTTTCAAACCTTGCATCCATCATCTGTCCCAAACTGGCAAGCATAGCCTCCATCAGTCGTTTGTTATCCTTCATGGTGCTGGTCTCTTCCTCCTCCTGCATCATCCTGCAAGTAACAACCGAAAACAAAACCCAGTAACTAGTTCCTTTGACAGCTCAACACACACTCACAATAGAACCCTATAAGAACAGATTTCAACAGTTTGGAAAACAAATTTGGGAAAAATATCAAATAAACTCTAAAAATTGAAATTCCAGTTGAAAAATCTTCTTAAGAGGTTAAACTAACGAAAACAAAAGAAAAATATTTTTTTTTGGAAATTTTCGGATTTTATACGACTCAAACAAAACAGATCAAAATCCAGAAGCGATTTTTGATATGTCTGAGATTTAATTCTCAAACAAATACCAAACGAACTTCTAAATTCTGGGATAAAATTTTTATTGGTTTTCAAGACCCTAATAAAGCAGACACAAAAAGAAATTAAAATTTTTGACCAGTTTTCGATTTTATAAAAATCTAGCAAAACCAACGAAAAAAAAATGGAAAAAAAAAAAAATCGCAGAAACCCTAATTCCAAAAAAAAAACTGAAGCAAAACTACTGAAACAAATAAGAACTTTAAGTTTCAGACTTAGAACGAGATTACCAAGTGACTTAGAGCGTTGCTCTGATACCACATGACATGATTCTCCCTAGATCACTCCAAGATTGGTAGATCGAAGGATAATCCTTGCAAGCTGAGCTTCAAGGCGGGGTGAGTTGAGTCGCACAGAAGTGGTGGAAAGCTTCTGATATGCAAGGATCTATCAAGATATGACACACTTGAATAGATCAAGAGCCTGGATATAACACACCAAGCGAATCTGAGAGGTAAAGAGAAGAAAACTCGATGAACTCTCAAAAGAAGAAGACTGCGCCTCTTAGGTTTTTTATTCAAAGATCACCCCCTTCTGTCCATCGACTTACAAGAGAATATAAAGAGAAAATAAAACCCTTAAGTTCAAAGAATTGCAAAAATAACCCAAAAGAAAGAAAATAAACGAAAGGCACAAAATAGGGTGTCTTTTGTGCAAATAAAGAAAAAGGAAAATTAGACAAAGCTGAAGCTTATGCTGGTCGATGGTGCATCTTAAGCTTCATACTTGGCTAGTGAACTAGATGTGGTGATCTATCTTTGCCTCATTAAAAACCTACACTTGAAAAACCCAATGGGATAAAAACAAATATAGGGAAAAAGAGTGCAAGAATAGACCACTGTTCACTAGCCATCTTGTACTCTGATTAGGTTGAGTGTTGGAGTTGTGTTGTCTTGGTTCAAGTAGCTTGGTTGGTTCTGGATTTGGTTAAGAATGCCGGCAACAGCTTCCTTGAGCTCCTTAGTCCTTGCTCGTGTCAGTGGTCCCGTTGGGATAGGCTTAGATTCCTCAGCTACAAGCTCTTCTTGTGTTGTTTCACACTCCTCAGCTACAAGCTCTTCTTGTGTTTGTATCATGCTGTCCATGATCATATCACCATCACTCTGAGGATGATAAGCACTTGACATGTTCAAGGCTACTCCTTGAAGTGTGAACAATTGTTTCCAGAAACCACCTAAAATATGGTGTCACGATCACTTACAATGGATCTCGGTAGACCGTGTAGCTTGAATACGTTGTCGAGGAAAGCTTGTGCCACTGTAGCTGCGGTATAAGGATGAGCTAATGCGACAAAATGAGATGCTTTACTCAATCTGTCGACAACAACAAGGATGACTGTTTTACCAAAGGAAAGAGGCAGTCCATCAATGAAGTCCATCGAAATATCTGTCCAAATAGAATTGGGTACTGGCAGTGGTTGCAGCAAACCCGGCGAGGCTGTCGTGTCGTACTTACAACGTTGGCACACATTACAGCTCCGTATGTAAGTTTGAATACTTTTCGATATTCCTTTCCAATAAAACAAGCCTTTCACCCGTTGATGAGTAACATCGCGTCCCGAATGTCCACCATTCCCTGAACAATGTAACCACTCCAAAATAGTGTCGCGGATAGCCAGATCATGGGGAACAACTAACTTAGTCTTACGCCGTAGTACGTTCTATACCCAGGAATAATATGTTTCCTAGCTTGCGGATTCACTTTGAGCTCTTCGATTAGTCCTTTTATTAACGGATCCGACTCATAGCTTTCTTGAATGCGTTCTAATAAATCGCATCCGAGTACTGTTAACACCATATGAAGAACCTCCACTCCTTCAATACGGGATAGAGCGTCGGCAACGACGTTATCTTTTCCTTGACGGTATTGAATCTCATAGTCAAATTCCAACAACTTTGGTAACCATTGTTGCTGTACCGGAGTATTTAACCGCTGCTCCAATAAATACTTCAAGCTCCGTTGATCCGTTTTGATCACAAAGTGGCCCATAAGCAAATAATGGCACTATTTTTGAACCGCAAATACTACCGCCAAGAGTTCTTTCTCATAAATAGATAAGTTGAGCTGTTTACCTTTCAGATGTCGGCTAATATAAGCCAATGGGTGTCCTTCCTGCATTAGGACTGCGCCAATACCTTGTCTGCATGCATCTGTTTCGACAACAAATGGTTTATCGAATTGGGGTAACGCCAAAACAGGGGCCACACAGAGCACTTGCTTCAACTCGTCAAAGGCTGCGCTGGCTTCTTCCGACCAGATGAATGCATCTTTTTCGTGAGTGCAGTCAACGGTCTGGCTATTGTTCCGAAGTTCCTTACGAACCTTCTATAGTATCCAGCCAGGCCAAGAAATCCACGAAGTTGCTTAAGAGACGCAGGGATCGGCCAGTCTGCAACTGCTCGGACCTTATTTGGATCAGTAGCAATTCCTGCGGATGAGATATAATGACCTAGGTACTCCACTCTCTTTGTCCCAAATGAACATTTACTCCTTTTTGCGTATAAATTGTTCTTTCTCATCAACTCAAACACGCTTCGTAAGTGTTCTTTGTAAAACTCCATGGATGTGCTGTATATTAAAATATCATCGAAGAAGATGAGAACGTACTTCCGCAATATGCTTTGAAAGACAGAGTTCATCAGCCCTTGAAAGGTAGCTGGGGCATTAGTTAGTCCGAATGTCATAACAAGGTACTCATAATGTCCACTGTGAGTCTTAAATGCGGTTTTGTGGATGTCTGACTCCGCCATTCTTACTTGATGATAGCCCGCTCTAAGATCGATCTTGGAGTAGATACATGATCCTCCAAGTTCATCCATTAAATCCTCGATCAATGGTATAGGGAACCGGTTCTTTATAGTCATGTTATTAAGTCCTCTGTAATCAACGCAAAGTCTCCACGAACCATCTTTCTTTTTTTACCAAAAAAACAGGGGACGCAAACGAGCTTGAGCTGTCTCGGATCGTGCCTGCTTCCAACAGTTCTTGCACTATTTTATCTATTTCATTTTTCTGGTGAAGTGCGTAGCGATAGGGTCGCTGATTAACTAGGTTAGATCCTTCTACCAGTGGTATTTTGTGGTAGTGTGTCATATGTGATGGTGGTAGTGCAGTTGGTTCTGCAAATACGTCTGTAAAGTCTGCTAAGACTTCCTGTAACATCGGTTCTTCCCTGTTCTTGTCTTCTGTTTCGATCGAGCATAAGCTACTGCTCGGCTCTGCTGTGAAATCCTGAACACAAAGCATCACAAGTTGTACCTGTTCCTCTTGCAGTTTATTGAGCTTAATGGCTTTCATCTCTCGAATTGAACCTTTTTTAAGACCATGTAACACGATCTTTTGACGATTCCATTGGAACTGCATTTCCAATTTTTTGAAATCCCAAGTAATAGGCCCTAAGGTTCCCAACCATTGTACTCCAAGTACCATATCGCAACCTCCTAATGGTAAGACTAACATGTCGTCTTTCCATTCTGTACCGCCAAAGCTTCACTGAAATTTCTCTATTTTAGAGCTCACTCTGAGCTTTCTTCCGTTTGCGACAGCCACCTTGTCTATGCTTGTGGGTAACAAGGTACATCCTAATTTTGCAGCCACTTGAGTATCAACAAAATTATGAGTAGAGCCTGAATCTATTAGAATGAACAAAGCTTTTTTCCCGTAAAATCCTTTTACCCTCATAGTCTGGTAACCAGTGATCCCTGTTATTGCATTAACTGAAATCTGAGCGCAGCAGTGATCATCCGGTTCCTCTCTGGTTCCTTCCTCCTCGTCCCTGACTTCTTTCTCTTCTCCATCGTCTATGTCCATCATAAACAGTTGAGTTTTCTTGTGCTTAAGATAGTGCCCCGGGGTGTATTTCTCGTCGCAAAAATAGCATAAACCCTCGGCTCGTCTCCTGCTCATTTCGTCTTTCGAAAGAAGGGGTCTGGGTTGGTTTTTTTTTCTTTAGGTGTATCGGCCCGAGCAATACTCACTGCCTCCGAATTCTTCTTGAGTTGAATTAATCCTTTACTATTATTTGGTGGCCTCGAATTAGTCCAGACCGTAGCATTACCTTTATGCGGATGAGCTTTCTCGTATTATCAGCCTAACATCAAGCATTGTCGAATGTTTTGAGGTTGGAACATTCGAATATGCATCTGTGTATCTGTCCTGAGACCCGCGAGATATGCGCTTACCAGATGTTCTTCCGACATCTTGACTCGTGCGCGTATCAGTTCAAAGCGTGCATGATAATCGACGATCCCGTCCGTCTCTTGCAGTTGTTTCAATTCTGCGATAGGGTCGTCTAGTAAGTCATCGAACCGTTCATGGAGATATGACTTGTAATTCTCCCAATCCCCTAATACATCGTCACATGTCTCCGACTCTACCAACGAGCGATGCCAAGCCGTTGCATCTCCATCAAAGTGGATAGAAGCTATCCCGACTTTAAGATCATCAGGAGTTTTGTCTATCTTAAAGAATTGCTCCACTTTAAATAACCATTCCTTGCTCCCGTTTCCACCAAACCTCAGAAACTTGATCTTAGCGAGTCGTGTAACGGCAGAGTAAGTCGGTGTTGACCCTCCTCTGTTCCGATTTTGATCTGAGCTGTCTTCCTGTGAAGCCTGAGACGATGGTCGTCCCTGTTTTTCACCACCTCCTCTGTCCGACTCTCGCCTTGGATTTTTAAGAGGCGTATAGCCTCAAACATATCAGCAATAGTTTTCTCCAGTTTTTCGTTATGGGTGGCCATCTCTGTTGCTATTTGGGTTGTGATCGATCCTTCTATAGCCACAAACCGTGGAACTAAGGCACTTTCTACCTCGCGAACCATGGCATCCTTCTCCTTGTGCCCTCGTGTTTCAACCATTAAATCCGAGAAACGACGACGCTCTGATACCTTTGTTAAAGTAAAACCTTAACTTTATCGCACACTAAGAACCAACGTTCGTAAAACGCAGATCCTTCAAGCAATCAAGCTAACACAAGCTTGGATCACAAGTAACGAGAACAAGAATGAGAGATAAGAGATATAGAAGATAAATTGCTTAAGATTGAATTGTGTTTGTAACACCACAACGTGCTCTCTTTATATAGCCTAAGAGATAACACCAAATCAAAGAGATAACACCAAACTAACTAAAGATAAACACCAACTAAAATAAGGAAATAACTTAAACGATAACACCGAAAGTCTGAGCTGACGTGGACTAGTCATTAACTCTTTTCCTACATCACGGATAGATCTCTGAGCGAAGTAGGGAGCTCTGGCAATGATGTGAGTCTTCTGCAGCCATTTAGAGAAAGTGTAAATGGCCAAGGACGAGATTTGATGAATCTGAAATCTTTTCAATATCAGAATTGCTTAGGTCTAAGTGTCTTAAACTCAGGGGAAGATTTCTTAATCCCTCAAGCTTTCCACTGCCGCTCATAGAGAGGCTCTCGAGACTAGAGCAAAACCTAATTGCTGGAGGCACACCTTCAACCGCTGTCTGTGATATAAACAATTTTTTTATGTTTGTTGACA
Source organism: Cardamine occulta (assembly GCA_028015245.1). Taxonomy (NCBI): domain Eukaryota; kingdom Viridiplantae; phylum Streptophyta; class Magnoliopsida; order Brassicales; family Brassicaceae; genus Cardamine; species Cardamine occulta. The sequence continues at coordinate 14,728,091 of CM051366.1, forward strand.
TAAGTGGAATATTTCTCAATCTTGAGCATCTGGTCATATGGACTGTTTCAAGAGATGCTAAGTTCATGTGAGCTGGAATTACTTGTAGGTTTATGCAGCCACCTACCCACAACTCCAATAGTCTGTGCAGATTTGAACAGGAGGATGGAATCTCTACCAAACTCTCGCAACCAATCAGAAACAATTCCTTAAGATTTGTAGCATATGAAAGATTGGGAAGTTCTTTCAAATTCTTGGACGCAGACAAATCCATCTTCTTGAGATTTTGAAGGGGCTGAATATGTATGAAAACCACACAAAAACAAAGATAAGAATATCATATTGCATCAAGAGAAAGTACATTTATATTCATATATGTAAAGTACAAAACCAACCTGGGTTCCTTCCCAAAGCTTCTCCAGCTTGCTACCCCAAAAACTGAGTTCGACAAGATATTCTGGATTAAATGTAGGAGGAAGAAACTTGCTTGGGTATGCCTCCCAATCTAGTAACCTTAGACGACGCGGAAACTCAATCTCCTCAGGTACGTGCATTCTATCATTCCCATCATATTTGCTTTTGTAAACTTTGAGGAAACGAAGATTAGGCATTCTTTTAAAAGCTTTCTTGCTTATAGATACTTCATCAATACCAGATATATCAAAAGATACACCAACAACATTCCTAGAACCCTAAACCAAATTCATAGAAGAAATTGTTAGCACGATAGGTTGGACTGTCTTATCTTCACCAAATGACAAATTTATATATTAATTAACAAAGACGATAAGAATAGAAGGAAGAGAAATTACTTTGGCATGTTCTAGAATATCGCAAATACCTTGAGCATCTATTAAGATTTGGCGTTTCCAAGGCTCTTGTTTATGAATGGTTTTTTTACTCACTTGTTGTAGTAATTTGTGCATCACTATTCTTTCCACATTTGTAGATATATCTATCTCTATGATAGATCTACTTTCCAAGGATTTTCAACCCAGGTTTGACATCCAAATCACTGTCAGTGAACATGCTTTTTACAAGATCACGTTCTCTATAGTTGAAGAAGACTGCAATGTGGAGAAACAGTGTTTGCTCATTCTCATCTAAACTTTCATAGCCAACTCTTAGTACATCCTCAATATCTTGATTGATAAAGGTTTCCAGCCTCTTCATCACATCTTCCCATTCGTCTTCCTTCTTCCCACGTAAAGATGAACCCATGACAGAGAGACCTAACGGAAGCTTTCCACAAAGCTCTGTTACTCTTTGTACATGCTTTTCAAAACCATGACATGGAGAGCTATGCCTAAAAGCATATCTACATAAGATCTTGACAGCTTGTTCATTAGACGGAAACCCAACATGGTATATATTATTGATACCATGTTACTGCAAAAGCCCTTTATTTTCTGTGGTAACTACAATCCTACTTCCAGCACCAAACCATAAAGTATCATTTGCCAACGCCTCCAACTGCTTTATATTGTTCACATCATCAAGAATGATGAGCACTCTCAGCTTGCATAGCCTTTCTTCTATCACACCTGAATGGCATATCCTGATACCATCCTGGTTCAAAACCTTTGAAAGAAATTGTTCTTATAGACGCAACTCATCTAGACCATTGAGATAGCTTCCCCTAAGGTTGTCCACAAAACAAGTAAGCTGAAACCTATTAGAGAGTCGACTTTGTAAAGCTTTGGCAATGGTTGTCTTACCAATGCCGGCAGGACCAGTGATTCCAACCATCTTAACTCCATCAGATTCTAAGTCTAGTAAGGACTCAATTTCTCTCAAATGAGCTTCAAGTCCCACCATGCCATCAAAATCTCTAGACGGTGTAGCATTAAGTTTATCTGAAACATCTTTTGCAATTTTCTCAATCATTTTCGCTTCATTGTCCCTAACAAAAGAGGAAAAATAAAATCACTGTTTCCATCAAATAGTCACTGAGATAACATTCCTTTGTTTCCAATAATTTATGACGTATTTCTAATATTAATTCTAAGAACATTCCCTTTATCATCTATTCTAATCACCTTAATGCCTCATATTCATCATAAAACACCATTAAATATTCTTTTGGCTATTACAACTTATCAGATCCTAAGAAACAAAAACTCCGAATTTTTGAAGACCAACCATCTTAAGAAGTCTTCTCCAGCAATGTTACCCACTTCGTTCAAAGCTTTGCTCCATTTATGTCTTTCCTCATCTGTCCTACGTGCACAAGTTTCAATGAAAGCAATCCCAAATTCTCCGATCTGCTTCCGCACATCGGATGGATCCACTCCGTAGAATATGGTCATCACTATCTGTCCCATAACTTTTTTCCACTCCAATATCTCCACCAATTCATTCAAACACCAGCTTGATGAAGCATATTTCTTGGAGAGAATCACAATCGAGATCCTCGATTCTCTTATAGCTTTTTTAAGTGAAGGGGTGATCTCTTCACTTCTCTCAATCCCTTGATCATCGAACATCGTGATTCCGTTATAGTCAAATTGTTTGCGCATGTGACTAAGAAGTGTTTTACGGACGTCAGGCCCGTGAAAGCTCGAGAAGACATTGAATTTGTAGTTGGAAGAGGGAATAGAGGAAAGAGAAGCCATGAGAGACATGCTCAGAGAGATGGAAAATGGTAATGAGAAGTGGAAAAATCAGATACTTTGAAGTTAATGTGTTTCTGGAAAGCTATACAAAAAGCAAACAGAAACAAAAAAAAGGGTCCGGCTGTATGTAAACGCGTTATGAAGTCAAAGAATCAATAATGCATTAGCCCCCTGTTAGCAAGAATACAAACGATATCCATATTTGTAGTTATGTGCACTGTAACCTTTCCTTCAAATCTTCTTTTGTAATCTCTTAAAAATAACGAAATTATACATCGCTTTAAAAGCTCTCACCAGAAAAAAAAAACATTTGTTTTATTATTCTTGTCGCTCTTCAAAAGTTTTTAAAGGTAGAAAATTCAAGTTAGAAACCACATAATAGCACGATTTTGGGTGTGTAGAAACTTATAAACATATCACACATGCAAGGATCTCTAACATATCATTGACATGGGCTAGTTTCCTCATCATCAATTAGTTTTAAAGTTGAAAGCTCTTGTAATTGAACAATTTTTGTATCCATCTGTTAACAAACCTTAAACCTAGAAACAAAAATTGAAGTCACAAAACTCATTTACAAGTACCATCCAAGTGAACATACAGTAACTTCTATGTAACCATTTATCTTCAGCACAGACGACTCAAGTAAGAAGATGTTTGGCCACATTTCCAAACTATTACAACTAATATGCAATAGCCCTGAATATGAAAACCTAATTGCATAAAATAAGACTTATCCGTCTAATTGGGCACCCATATATAAATCTTAGGCCCATTGAATTGGGAAGTGGCCATGTCATCAGCTTAAATTGAGTGAGATCGAAGCAAAGGATCATTCAATTCCAACACTGTATTTTTCATTTTCTCCTTTTTGAAAATTTCGTCTATTTTCGATTCACAAATTACTCCATCACTCTAAAAAATTTGGGTATATTTTCTTTCAAGGAAGATCTGCTACAGAAGACGACAGAGAAGAATAATCTACCATGATTGCGAAGAGATTGCTACAGAAGACGACAGAGAAGGTTGTGGCGGTTTCCTCGTTCATCTCTCTTAGAGCTTACTTGAATTGGAGAAATGGCCTCGTCCGTCATTAACTTCTGGATTCTATCATCTCCTTCCCGAAACCAAGCTTCCGACGTTTCTCACAAAATCGGAGAGACAGAAGCAGAGGAAGAGCCAACTTCTACAATCTGTGTGTCTTTCGTCTTCGTTGGAGTCACAGATTACTCCATTTGTAGGGTCATTGTGTTCAGTGTTGACTTCAACGGCTACTGCACTGGGATCAAACTCGATGTCGTCTTCAATCACTTGGTCTGATCTAAATTCATGGCTCACTATCATGCTCACTTCTGTCAAGATCTTGGCACCGCATTCAATAATGTCGAAGTCGTCGTGTTCACTGCTCAATTTGTACACGATCTCTCTGTTGTCTTTATGTGGGAAGAAATGTAGAAAGCAAGAGTGAAATATAAAAAGATGTTCACTTCGAAATTTGGAGACTTCACCTACGTAGGTCAAGCCCTCGGGATAGCCGTCGTTTTGAGCCATGATTCGACTCCACGATAGTCTGGAAACACTTTCTGTGATTTTCTTGCGAGAAGAAATCACTACGCAAAATACAATGCCGGTGTAAGGGTTACCATCTGGACGAATGATCAAGATATTTCCTATGCCACGGTGATCGAACTCTGCAGGCACTTTTCTTCCTGGTAAAAGCGCCTTACCCCTAAAAAATGGTTGTTGGATAATTGAGCTTCTGGCTTGTTGGCCCAATTTGAAGCAGTTGGTGAAATCGAGGGAAGCTTTTGGAATGTTCATAGGGCAAAATACTGTCTCCAGTGATTCACAATCAACTGCCACTAGATTTCTAAGTGAACGAGGAAGCTCTGGCAATGATGCGAGTTTTCTGCAGCCTGATAGACGAAGGCATTCTAACCCACGAATAGATCTGATGCAATCTGGAATCCTTTCTATATCAGTACTGCTCAGGTTTAGTATTTGTACACTCTGGGGGAGATGTGTTAATCCCTTGAACTTTCTGCTGCCGTGTATATCAAGAAACTCAAGATGAATGCAAAGCCCAATTGATAGAGGCACATCTTCAACCGCTGTGTTGGTTATATACAGTTGTTTGATATTCGTTGACATAACTGGAATATTTCTCAGTCTTAAGCATCCTCCCATGAAGACCAATTCAAGGGATGCCAAGTTCATGTCAGCTGGAATGACTTGTAGGCTTATGCAGTCATTCGCAAACAAGATAGTTAGTTTATGAAGATGTGAACAGGAGGATGGAATCTCTTCCAAACTCTGGCAGTCACTCAGTTTCAATATCTCCAGATTTGTAGCATTTGAAAGATCCGGGAGTTCTTTCAAATGAAACGACCCTGAAAAATCCATCTTCTTGAGACTCTTAAGCGGCTGATTATGTAAGAAAATCACACAAAAAACAGAGAAAGAGCATCATATAACTTGAACATAAATTACATATCCATATATTTAAAGTACAACACCAACCTCAGTTCCTTGCCAGAGGTACTCGAGCTGGCTACTTTGCATATTGAGTTCGATGAGACTTTCCGGATGAAATGAAGGAGGAAGACTCTTGCTTGGGTATGCTTCCCAATGTAGTAGCCTTAGATGATGCGGAAACTCCATTTCCCCAGGTATATCCATTCTATCATTCCCATCATTTTTACCTTTATAAACTTTGAGGAATGGAATATTAGTTATTCTTTTAAAAGCGTTCTTGCTTATAGATACTCCATCAATACCAGATATATCAAACGATATGCCAACAACATTCCTGGTCCCCTAAACCAAATACCAAATAGAAAAACTCGTCAAAACAATAGGTAGGCTTTGTTTATCTTCACCAAGTACCTAATTTAAAGTATAAATTAATTAACAAAGAATTTAACAATACAAGAGAAAAAACTTACTTTGACATCTTCAGATGCATCAAAAATCTCTGGAGCACCCACTATGAAGCATTTCCAAGGCTCTTGTTTATGAATGAGCTTTATACCCACTTGTTGTAGTAATTTGTGCATCACTATTTTTTCCCTATATGTAGATATCTCTATCTCTATGAGAGATCTGTTTTCGAGGATTTTCAACCCATGTTTGACATCCAAATTACTGTCAGCAAACATGCTTTTTACAACATCACCATCTCTATAGTTGAAGAAGACTCCAATGTGGAGAAATAGCATTTGCTCATTCTCATCTAAACTTTCAAAACCGACTTGTAGCACATCATTGATATCTCGATCAAGAATAGATTCTAGCATGTTGATTACTTCTTCCCATTCACCCTCATTTTTCCCACGTAAAGATGAACCCACCACACGTAGACCCAGTGGAAGCTTACCACAAAGCTCTATTACACTTTCTGCAAGCTCTTTAAAACCAGGACGTGGAAAGGTTTGTCTAAAAGCATATCTACATAAGATCTTGAGAGCTTGTTCTTTAGATGGAAACCCCACATGGTAAGTATTGTTGATGCCATGTTGCTGCAAAAGCTCTTTGTTTTCTGTGGTAACTACAATCCTACTTCCAGGACCAAACCATGTAGTTTGATTTGTTAATGCCTCCAATTGCTTTAGATTGTTCACATCATCAAGAATGATGAGCACTCTCTGATCGCTTAGATTTTCTTTTATTGCACCTAAATGGCATTTTCTCATTCCACTTCGGTCCAAAACCTTTGAAAGAAACTGTTCTTGTAAACGCAGCTTCAAACAATACTCATCAAAACCACTACGATAGCTTCCCCAAAGGCTGTCCACAAAACAATTAAGTTGAAACCTTTTATAGAGTAGGCCGTGTAAAGCTCGGGCAATGGTAGTCTTACCAATCCCAGCAGGACCAGTGATTGCAACCATCTTAACTCCATCATAATCAAAGTCTAGCAAAGACTGTATTTCTCTCAAATGAGCCTCAAGTCCCACAATACCATCAAAATTCCTAGAAGGTATAGCATTCAGTTTATCTAAAACATCTTTTGCAATCTTCTCAATCATTATCGCTTCATTGTCCCTAACAGAAGAGAAATAAAAAAACACTGTTAGAGATGGCATTCCTCTGCTCCCACTTCCTAGTTCCTAGTAATTTATGTCATGTATTTGTAATATCACACTCGACAAGAAATTATAATACTCATTCAACAAAAACATTCCCTTAAATTATTATCGCTTCTTTGTCCCTAACAAAATTAGAGAAAGTAAAACGGTAATGCCTCCATCAAAATAGTCGTGAGGAAAAAACCATAGATACATATAACATTTCGCGTGCCCAATAATGGAGAAATTATAACATTCGTTTAACAGAAACATTCCCTTAATTAATCATTTCAATCCAATTCTTTTGACCGAAATTCTTCCTAATTGTTTTTGACCAGAAAAAAATTCCTTCCTAATTGTAAAAAATAAACATTATTTATTTTGTTACTCTTATTTACTACTTGGAACACAAGAAAACAGACTAATAGTTAGTTAGAGACAAACCAATTTGAGAAATGTTCCCCGATTATGTTGCCAACATCATTCAAAGCTTGGCTCCATTTTTGCCTATTTTCCTTTGGCTTACGAGCACAAGTTTCATCGAAAGCGATCCCAAATTTTCCAGTCTGTTTGCGCACATCAGATGGATCTACACCGTGGAAGACAGTCATCACTATTTGTCCGATATCTTCCTTGCACTCCAAAATCTCCACTAATTCATCCAAACACCAGCTGGAAGAAGCATAGTTTTTCGAGAGCACCACGATCGAGATCCTTGATTCTCTAATCGCTTCGGTGAGTGCAGGTGTTATGGTTTGGCTTCTCTCCATCCCTTGGTCATCGAACATCGTAATCCCATTGCAGTTAAATTGCTTGCGTAAGTGACTAATAAATGTTTTACGGACATCTGGGCCGTGGAAACTCGTGAAGACGAGGTATTTCTGGATGCTAGGCGAAGAAGAAGAAGAAGAAGCCATGAGAGAAGATAGTGATTGTGAGTCGTTCAAGGGCAGATATGCAGAATTTTTATTTTCTTTGGGTCAAGTAGATGCAAACGCGTATTTACATTTGTTTGCACTATAGAGAGATAGAAGTTTCTTCGCCCTTCTCCTTGATTATACAGAAAACTTTATCTGACACACTGGGACCGAAATAAAAGGTTTGTCGGTTCGAATTTCATTGACAATAATAGACCGTATCAAAATGAGTGGCGAATACGTTAAGAGATTAGCTGCTTGAATTACTCGCAAAAAAAAAACTATAAAAGAGATTGATGTTATACCTTTTTTCAATAGGCCCATCTTGAGCCCATAGTTTTACCCACCAGGACCCAACACGTTGGATTTGCCAATAGCCACGTCATCAACATCGTAAGCCAAGCAGATGAGCCAAACTCCGACGATCTGTACGTTTTCCGCCTTCAACATTCTCGTCTTCTTTGTAACAAGCTTGGGATATTTCCCACTCGATTGCAGTTTTAGATTGTTGAAATTTATTGGTAGAATTTAATCAGATGTGTTATTATGAATTGGGGTTTAGGTCTACATGTAATCTGTTTCTTTTGGGTTATGGTA